>NIVC01001190.1:202500-340427 GCA_002269645.1 Macrostomum lignano | reverse complement strand
CTCTATGTAATGTTCTGTAAACTTCCTCTGTGCAAAATTAATCTCTTCAATGGCAAGCTCCGACTCTTTTAAATGATTAATTGCTCTAATTTCTCTTGTTCCTGCTTATTCTGTGGTACTTTGCTTTTTCACCAGTGAGAGTTTCGTATTTGTTAACTAAGTTGCGACTCCTCTCTTGGTGTTCCTTTGCAGGATTTTTTATAGGCGCATACTGGTTGAATTCTAATTGATTGATGATTTCCAGCTGTTTTTCATAGCTTCCCAGGTGACCAGGGTCGGTGTTAAACTTTTGTTTACATGCTTCTCTTAGTAAATTACTTTTGTCTTGAAATGAGACGCCTTTTAAGGTTGTAGGGTAGGGTAAATGAGACGAAAAATATTTGTTGACTAAATCTTTTGCTGGATTAGCTTTTGGCATTTTTTTCTCTAAAATAAAAAAAATTTGATTTGAGGTGACCACCCTGATAGAAAAGTTGAACTGTTTCTACATCCTATAAGTAGCGCTAGGTTAATGAAGCTGGATAAAGTGGGGTTTTAAACCTCATCACTTTCACATTCACATTCACATGCGCATTATTGTAAACCCAGCATTGTGCAGTGTCATGATGGCTTTGACAATGTCAGACTTGCTTACAGAATTTTCATGCTCACAATCATCACGATCGGGGCAGCCCTCTCCTGCCTTAATTGTTATACCTTTGTCTCTTGCAATCTTTTGTAATTCTAGCTGGTGGGCTCTGTCATTACCAGCTTTAACAGCAGTTGCTACACCTCCAGCTACACCACCTGCGGCACTTACAGCGCCTGCAATGATTGGGATAAGAGCTGCTAATGGTAGGATTCCTCCTGACTTTTCATCTGTGATGCTGTGTCTTTGCTCATTACATTGAACTATTTGCTGTGTGGGATCGATTTTTACTTTGGCACCTTTAATTGATATAAGACCTGGTTTCTTTGATTCAATGATTTTATTGAGTTTATTGATGGTTCTGGTTTCAATCTTTGTCATTTTTTTTATTTTAATATTTTAATTAATTTCTGTGTCAGCTGGTATCACTAGGAGTTCAGCTCTAGTGAATGACCGCGTGGGGGATTTAGGGTTAAAGGCCTGAGATAAAAAGTAATAGTCACCGGAGTCGGAGGTAAAATGTCTGTCTATTTTATGTACATCAAGGCTGAAGTATGGATCTGTAGCTCTTCTTTTGGTGTCCTTCTCTAGCTCTCCAGGTAGATATAAAAAGCGTAGAAACTCAGAGTTTGTCAGTATGTATGGTGATTCAACTCCTGGAAGCTTAGGGTAGTTCGAGGTGTGTTTTGTGTTGTGCGTGTTGTGTGAGGTTGTCGTGTTGTTGTCTGTTCTATGAGATGCCTTAAGTTCGACAGTGTCTTGTTTAATTGCATGGGACGGTTTCAATCCAGTCATGCGCGTGACTTCATTGTTCAGTTGCTCTATAACAGTGGGGAGTCTTTCTGTCCACTTGGTATAGTATTGGCCACTTTTTAGTTTGAGTTCTTGCGCTGTCTGCTTAGTGAATAGTCTCTTGGCTAGAGTTAGATTGAATCTTTCCACAAAAGCCTGGTCTCTGTGGAGCTCAGTTCTGCCATAGCGAATCTCTGTATTTTTCTTTTCCATAAGGGATTTGACTGCACCCATGAATTCCTTACCCGGGTCGGTCATAAAGATTTGGGGTATGTGAGCGGAGAGTTTTTATAAATATCTTGCAGTGCGCTGGCAACAACCTCTGACTTCTTCGTCTTGGGCGAGCTTCCTTATATCTGGAAGCAACGTCTGTAATTGTGAGAGCATACTTGTAGCCCGAGTCATTGGGGAGAAACAGAAGATCTGCTTGGTGCGCCTCATTAGGTTTATAAATACTGAAATGGGGCCTTTCAAATTTTACTGGTGGGAAATAGACTTGAAAGACAGCCTGCTTAGAAAGCCATTTTTCTACTGTAGCTTTTGGTTCCTTACTCAGCAACATGAGTTTACTAACGGCATTTTTGCCTACAAAGAATCCTTTGTCGCTGTAGTAGAGTTTTTTAAGGTTCTGATCTGTCATTTATTTAAAAAGAAAATTTTAAATAAAATAATGCAGCGCTCTGGTGGTAAAATAGATTCACATGGACTGATAGAAAAGCTTCCTCATCCAAACAAAGGCTGGACACTTCCCGGCTATAAATATTGCGGGCCTTTGAATCCACTTGAAATACAGTTAGATAAAAACAATAATCCACATCCTGGGCATGAGCCTGTGAACGAGCTAGACTGTCTGCATGTGGCATGACGTTAAATATAGAGATTTTCCTAAGGAGAAGAATCGCTGGGACAAAGAAATGCTTAGGAGACTAGACAATATAGGGGCTTCAAGCGGGTGGAAGGAATCGATCGCTCGAAAGCTAGTTAGAGCTGTTATTTTTAGTAAGGCAAAGTTGGGGTTGGGGGTTGGTTTGGGAGAAGGGGTGGGCTTTGCGTTGCACGCACCAAGTAAAGAATTAGGAAGACTGTTGAAAGAGCTGGGGGTTGAGAGAGCAGAATGATTCAAGTAAGAAAATTCAGCTGGATTGGCGGCTGTTTGGGAGAAGAGAGAACCGGGAGGGGGATTTGCATTGCACACGCCAAATAGAGACTGCGTACATCGACAGTGCATTTTCCAGTATTTGAGGTGGTTTTCCGACAGTTTTCCGACAGTTTTCCGGCAGTTTTCCGACAGTTTTTGTTGAGCAAAAAAATCCGGCAGTTTGTCGGATATTTGTCGCAAACAAAAACTCATTATCTACAAATAGTAGTCCTAGCATATAGTACTCCTTTTAGTAGTGGGTGTTGATTTCAACGGTGAAGAGTTCGTATTGACGTTGATCATTGAGAGAATGTAGGAAAAATTACAATTGCTTAATGATTTCTGCAAAGTTATAATAGCTGTCGTAATCTTTTACGTAGGTTACTCCATACTTATGAAACCAGTGTCTTTGGAGAGCTTGATTAATATTAGGGACATTGATATCAACGCTGGGCCAATATTTTGTCATGTATTCGCTGCATTCAAGTTTGCATTGGTACTTGGATTTGTACAATGGATTAGGCTGAGTATAATAAGAACCTGGAGAGACAACTGGAAACATTTTTAGAGAAAATTTAGATTTTTTCAAAGGGTAAGGACCCTGCGCTGATGATTTAAAGTCTTAGGGATATGGTTTCGCCGCTTCGGATTGAATGTGGGGAGAAGAATGCAGATTATTTTCTGATTGTTTCGAAGATGCTATGGGTGGATGTCAGTGGATTATATGACACCTGTTATGCTCTGATTCTGTCAGGGATAATGCTCTGATTCTGTCAGGGATAATATGGATAGATTTAATGGGATTATGTTCGAAGTTTTTGGAGCAAGTGCGGCCCCTCCCCTTTTTCATGATTCTGTCAGGGATAATATGGATGGATTTAGGTGGATTATGGACGATGTTTTGTGAGCGAGTGCGACCCACCTTTTTTCTGATTCTGTCAGGGATAATATGGATAGATTTAATGGGATTATGGAGGACGTGAAAAATTTTGTCCTAAAAGCCCCCTCATGCCTTCTACTCACATGGCTTCTTGTGCTGCAGAGCTCAGCGCAACGTACTCAGCTTCCGTTGTCGAGAGTGAGACAGTTGAATGCTTCTTGCTAAGCCAGCTGATAGCGCCACCAGATAGCTTAAACACGATGCCAGAGGTGGAATGTCGATCATCTACGTCACTCGCCCAGTCTGCATCAGAATAGCCGATCAAGTTCTCTACACTAGAGTTGTACTCTAGGCCAAAGTCGATTGTTCCCTTTAGGTATCGGAAGATTCGTTTTACTGCGGTTAGATGTATCTCTCTTGGTTTGTTGTTGAACTTGGAGACAACTCCCACTGCATACGAGATGTCTGGACGTGTAGCAGTTGCTGCATAGAGCAAGCTTCCAACCATTGACTGGTAAACTGTAGAGTCAACTGGCTTGCTGCCCTCGTCGTATTTGGCTAGTTTTACGTTGGGATCCATCGGAGTTAAGGCTGGGTTCGCCTCTGCAAGTCCATAGCGTTCAAGCAGTTTGGTTATGTACTGCTTCTGATTAAGCTTGACACAGCGGTCCTCCTTGTTTGTTTGGATGTTGACACCTAGGCAGTAGTGCAACTCGCCCATGTCTTTCATCTTGAACCTTTTGGAAAGTTCATCCTTGATTTGTTGCATTTCCACCAGACTCTTCGCAATTAGTATTAGGTCGTCAACGTACACAGCTAGGGCCGTGAGATCCTCCCTTTTCCTAATGAAGACACAGCTGTCGGCTGAGCTTTCCTCGAAGTTAATTCTGGCTAGGTAGTCGCAAAAGGCTTTGTTCCAACAGCGGGGCGCTTGCTTAAGTCCATAAAGCGACTTCTTTAACTTGCAGACCAGCTCTTCCTCTCCTGGCTTGACGAAACCGGGTGGCTGCTCCATGTAAATTTCTTCGCACAATTCGCCGTTCAAAAAGGCAGTTACAACGTCCATCTGGTGAACGTGTAATCCATGTTTAGCCGCTAATGCCAACATTGCACGAACTGATGGGAATTTTACAACTGGCGCGAAGGTCTCTTCATAATCAATGCCGAACTTCTGTGAATAGCCCTTGGCTACAAGTCTTCCCTTAAAACGATCTACCTTGCCATCACCGTCATACTTGACCTTAAAGATCCATTTGCATCCGATTGCGGTCAGGGGCTCTCCTTTCACGTTGAGGGTATCGCTTCTGATCAGTTTCTGTCGACACCGACTGTTCCTGTTCTTGACCTGGTGTCTCTTCAGTCATATTGGGCTCATCAAGTTCCAAGTTGAACCAGCTCGCGTCCTTGTCTCTCGCTCTATTCTTTGAGCTCCCAAAATCAGTCTCGTTGAACACCACATCGTAGCGGATGACTGTCTTTCTCAACCTTTCATCAAACAGTCTGTAGCTTCTTCCATCCGTATTGTAGCCAACGAACCGTAGCTTTTCAGCCTTCTTGTCCAGCTTCTTTCGCTTCACATCTGGTATGTGGGCATAGGCTACGCAGCCGAAAACACGAAAGTGCCCAACGTCTGGCTTGCGCCCATACCAACGCTAGTACGGCGTCATTTGCGGAGTAACAGCAGTCGTCACGACTCTATTTCGCACATAAGCTGCGGTGTTTACTGCTTCTGCCCAGAACTGGTTGCTTACTCCAGCATGGGCCATCATTGTGCGGGCTGATTCAACGAGAGTGCGATTCATCCGTTCGGCAACACCATTTTGCTGAGGTGTATGAGCCACGGTAGTCTCATGCCGAATGCCCTTCTGCTCCAGGAATTTTGTAAATTGGCTTGATGCATACTCTCCGCCGCCGTCAGTTCGCAGTGCTTTGATATTGAGTCCTGTTTCTGTTGTAACCATGGCCTCAAACTTCTTAAACTTATCAAGCACTTCTGACCTTTGTCGCATGAAGAAAACCTTAACGCAGCGTGAGTAGTCATCAATAAAGGTGACGAAGTACTTGTTTCCACCAAATGACTCTGTTCGCATAGGACCGCATATATCGCTGTGAATTAGTTGTAGCCTATCGGTAGAGCGGATTTCGGAAATCGACCTATGAGGCTTGCAGTGCATTTTGCCCTCGATACATCCTTCACAGAAGTCTACACATGCAGTCTGCAACTTAGAGATACCACTCACGAGTTGGTCTTTGCTCATTTGATTTAGCTGGTGTTCGTTGACATGACCAAGGCGCTGGTGCCATAAAGTTGCACTTGTGTCTGGTGAATCAGCATTTACTACTGCCGCAGTGTTCGCCGGCAATTTTACTTCACAGTCAAGCTGGTACATTCTGTTAACAACAGATCCCTTTCCAACAAGGAGTCCATCCTTGTTGCGAATCCAGCATTTAGAGTGACCGAACTGTATCACTTTATCCTTTGCTGCTGCTGCTCGAACACTAAACAGATTGCACGACAGCTGAGGCACTAGAAGTACATCTGTTACAGCTGTCTTGAAACGCTTGCCATGTGGCAGGAGCATAATGAGTTAATGAGACAGCACGACGTGGCAGACCTTGGCCTTTTTGGGTCTTCAGTGCAGACTCTCCACCCTGTGTACCACCAGACCCTCGCTCACCTAATTCACTCCGCTTTTGCTCCTCGTTGATGAGTGCTTGGTGAACCATCTGCAGAGTAAGATCATCACCGCGAGCTTCCAAGGCAGTAACCAAGGTAGAGTAGCTCTCAGGCAGGCTGCTGAGCAGCATGACCACTTGGTCCTCTTCACTGACGGGTGCGTTGATAGAGGCCAGTTTGTCGGTCAGCTCCTTCATATGGCGTATATGATCCTGTAAGCGGGTCCTTTCACTCATCTGCAGCCGGAAAAGCTGTTTCTTCAAATAGATCTTATTCGCAGTTGATTCTCGTTCGAAGTGCTGTTGGAGAGCTTGCCACATCCGATGTGGATCTTCGCCACACGAAGTTATTAGATAGATTAACTCTTTCTTGATTGAAAGAACGATCACTGCAGCAGCTCTCTGTTGCTGCTCTCGAAATTCGTTTTCTTGCTCCTGAGTAGCATCCTCTGCGAGAATTACGGAACCGTCGACGACTCCCCAGAGCTTCCTCGCTATAAGACAGAACTTGATCTGGATCTTCCAGGTAGTCCAGTTTCCGCTTCCCAGCTTGTCGACTTGAAACTTATCATCCGCCATTTCTTCGGAAAGTTCGTGTCGAGAACAAGCCTATTTTCCGTCTGAGCGAGGCTTCTGGATCAGCTACCACTTATGCGCAGTGGAAGCGTGCTGGGCTCATAATCTGTTGGCTTTTCAAACGCAGTAGTGTAGCTGATCGAGTATATTTCTTAGTCAACGAGCAAAAGGGGAAAGTTAAGAGAGGATGAAGCCAGAGGCTGATTTAATAGCTTTAGTTTTAGGCATAGACAAAATTATACAGTATCGTTCTAGAAAGTTCTAAGACTTGGGGAATCTAACGAGAGTTACTATAATTAGCATAGATACAATTTACATTACTTTTTTAACAACCTGAACGTGCGAATGCAGATGAAGTTGGGTGGATGTTGACAGCCTGCAAATCAGCGGGAATGCCGCGATTCTTCCGCACCGTCCCGGTCAGCAGCGTATCGTGTTGCAGCAACCAATCGGCCAGCAGGCGTGATGTAAACCAACTATCAGTGAACACATGATGTCCGAGATGGAGGAGACCCCGGCACAGCTCTGCCACAACTCTCTCGCTCATACTCAAGCCTTGACATCCGAGTCCTGCACCAAACTGTTGATTAACCTCAGGAGACGTGTGTATGACGAAGTTCCATAAATATGAACTCTTAGTCTCGCAGAGGCAGTACAGCTTTAGGCCATACTTGCTTCGCTTCGACGGGATATATTGCTTGAAAGCAACTCTCCCTTTGTAAAGCACCAGCGTCTCATCAATTGAAAGTCGCTGTTGGGGCATGTAGTTATTGCTGCAGAGGTGCCTCGCACGATCGAGAAAGGGCTCCATCTTTGCCAATGGACCAGCACCTAAAGCCTCGGAGCAGTCGTAGAAACGGAGACACCACAGGAGCTGCTTAAATCGGTCTCTTGATAGAGAGAAAGGCTTGGAAAGAAACGGACAGTGAAAGATCAGGTCGGTTGACCAGTAGCTGGCTATTTCTGGCTTCTTGTCGACTCCCATGAGCAGCACAATGCCCACCAACTTTCGTCTTTCGAGCTTCATTAGTGGAGCAATCACGCCAGTTTAACACCAGCTTCGGTACAGCATCCTGAGTCTCTGCCTCCTGAAAGATCTTCCAAGCTTTTGCGTTGGTCCATCGGCTAATATCTTCAAACAGTTGATCCGTCAGAAATAGCTTCAGGAAAGCTTCTTCGTTTCCATCCGCAGCAGTTGGAGAATGCCAATCAGGTCGTGCACCGAGGGTACCGAGGAATTCAGGCAAGGCTGATGGTCGATTATCAGTGTCAGCTTAAACCATGTGCCACTCAGCAACGTGTTCGACTCCTGGGTTCTCTATCTTATCTTCAAACTCATCAACGGCCTCGTCAGCAGTTGAGTAATAGCTAGACGAATCAGCTGAATCCGAACTCGCACCAGACTCCATGGTTTGTTGATAAAAGATTAGTTTGAATGGATCTTGGAAAATTTATGCTAGACCTCCATGGAAAGTATAATTCTTGAACGCTTACGAGTGCGTCAATGGCAAAAGCACGAGTGCGCGAAATTTCATGAATTTCATTCTTATTAGAGCCATTCTCCCCCTTTCACTAAATTAATTTTATATCTCGGCGTGAAATAAAAAAGCACAAAAATCGATTTATTTTTAACCTCCTCTCTCTTTCCTCCCTCTACACTCTCTGTGTAGATAAATTGTTAAATAAATTGTTTAATAAATTGTTTGCGTGCAGGAACGGAGAGTTTCATTCCTGCACGATGTCCAGGAATGTAAAATGTGTAAAACAGTGGAGATTTGACTATAGATTATTTAATTTCTGCACGACTGCCTTCATTTTCGCACGCTGGCTCAAATAAGAATGAATGATTCCTGCACGGTCACGAGTGCGGGAATGACATCTGCACGAGTGAACGTGAAGGAATTCCATTGTCGGATAATTCATCGTGCAGGAATGCACAAAACCGTGCAGAAATGCATTTCTGCGCCTAATGCATTTTCAGTGAGATTTTACCATAGACATCCTTTCTGCACGCAAAAGAGTGCAAGAATGCCATTCCTGCATGGAAAATCAGCCGACAATGCATTTGACTTTAACAGCTCCCGACGTCTACGGGTGTCAAAGTTAGACTAAGAAACTTTGTCTAATTTGTCTATGGCCCGATTTCGGACCAAGCCGTCGGGAACGGGTATGCTAGCAGGCTCTCTTCGTCTATTATTTCCGACAGAAAGGACAACGCAAACGAGTCATTTGCTGCTGAGGACAGTTGAAGTTCAAATTCTGGGAACTATTAGCTTTATTTAAACTTATATTTTCTGAAAGGATTTACTATAGAGATTTCAAATTAAATAAAAATATTATTTTTAAAAAATGTAAATTTTGCTTGCAGATTTAGCTATTATTTTAAAAAGTTGATGTACGATCTAAAATAGTATCTGGGAGACTTTTGCGTGTCTGTGAAGAACAATTTCTATTCTATAGGCCAGTTTGTTTTTGTCAAGTTCCTTGATAAACTCGAGACTTATTGAACGACATCTCGAGCTGCTTGCTGCAGATTCGCCGATTCGGGCACTCAGGCCAGCTGTAGCATGAGTCGGATGCTCTTCAGTGTCAACACACTGTTACCTGTAGCGCCTATCCAATAAATATAGTTCTCATAATTATTCTTCGGAGAGGCGTGATAAATTCCGTTCGGGTTGGACTTTGAGCAGCTTTTAAACCACCAACCGGAGTTGCCACGCGCAGCAGAGCAGGAGCTACTGATTTGGTCATTGTCGCGGTCAATTGTGGAGAACTGCCTCCCTTTGTTATCCGCAAGCGAGTCGCTAGTCGTGTTGGAGCTGCTGCTCAGGTACGAAGTGTAGGTCATGGTGTAGTTCGTGCTGGCATCGGCCACCGTGAAGCCGGAGTACTCACAGACGTACAGCTCATTTGACCAGGTGACGGCCTCGACTCGCAGAAGCTTCGGCGAGCTTCCGGTCAGCTGGTGAATTTTTCTCAGACCTCAAAATGTATTTGATATGACACCTTAACTATGGCATGTATTCCTTTCTGGTGACAATCCATTACTGCTCACCAATCCAGAAGTCGGTCTCATCTCCAAAGCCGTCCTCATACTCAGTCCATCCGCGACCGAAGCTGAGCACTCCCTTCGATCGGTGTTGAATGATTTTAAATGTTCGGCCTTCGATTTGAACTGGGTCTTCTGAAAAATAATCGCAATCAATTCTCTGTTGTCATTGAATTCTTTTCGAACTCATTCGTTAGTTGCCGACAGAGAATAGCTGTAATATATTGAGCAGTCTACATGTAACTGTGCTCAAAAAGTATAACTTTTGGTTGCTACACTCATTTTAAGTTGCTATTAAGTATTCTAAAATATCACAGTTGTGGCGGATAATGACATACACTTACTCTTAGTAAGGTGAACATTAATCAACATATGGTTGCTAAGTTTGTGCACAAATTAACAGCTATTTTCTGTTTGGAACACGGTAAGGTCTGAAGTGATTTGGTTAAAGTAAAGCGTAGCCAAACTTAACAGCCATCGCATTCAGCTTCTTACGAGTGCTCGCAGCTTGCTTTCGGACAGCTACTCCGCCAGGAAAGTCGGCATTGGTTGTGTCCGCGAGGAGGCATTTTTGCGTCCCAGATACAAAGGCGGCAGCGGAGCAGCCCTTCAGGAATTGCAGCTTGCATTTCAGCGCGCACTCGGTCAGGCTGCCACCAGACGCTACCGTCGTTTGAGTAGATGTTGTCTGGGTAGCCTCATCAGTGAAGAAAACTGCAGAGAAACATTTTGCGCATCAACTTGACATGTACGAGTATTGATCAAAGATATACGAGTTCTGAAAGAAGACAGTCTTATCTGTTAATGCAACGTACCAGTCTCGGCGCTGACAACAGTCAGCAGGCACAGGGAGAATCCAACAGCTAGTAGGAATCGAGACATGCTGTCGAATTCGCTTAGCACGAGCGGTTCAACTCCGTCCCTATTCTCACCATCGTAGGTTCTTTTTTATTTGCGTGACAAAAACTTTCCCATGGTTACTCGGGACTGCGGGGCGGGGCGAATGCGAGGCTGAGCGCGGGTTAGGCTTTGAGTGGCGGTTAGTAAAAGACAATGCGCCAACCAGCTGCTCCCCTTCTTGACTTGTTTCTTGCCCTCACGGTTAACGCATCCCCATGGCTCTGCCTCTCCATCTGTTTTTTCGCATTTCTCGAAGTCGTCAGTTCTGCATGACTGCCCTACTGGAGTGGATTTCATGAGAAAACTACAAGTGACAAGCGACAATTTGACAAGTGACAAGTGACGAGTGACAAATTGTAGCTTTTCGGATTCATGAAGCTTTTAGGAAACGATTGACAATTTTCAAAAGTGCTCGCTCGAAACTCATGTCTATGGGCCGAAATGTGTAGATCTTATCGCCCAGTCAAGGAATTCTAAATCTAGCAACTGGAATAAAAACTGAAATATCAGCTATACAAGATGAGGCCAAGATTAGAGATCGCAAGCGTGCGATGTAAACACAGAGTATTCAAAAAGAAGGATCGTATTTCAAAGTATACTTCCGAAACAATGACAAAAGCAGAGGAATGAAACGCGACATAAGAAGACGTTGAAATTATATCAATTTCTAGATGTAACACAAGTAGGCACAGGAGTATGTCAAGCAAGCAAAGCAAGAATAGATGGCTTATAAACTGTATTGAGAAAATGCATCGAAGAGCAAACAAAAAGAAATAAAAACTGTAAGCACAATTCAGAAATGTCTGGCAAGCAGAGAAAGAATACAGCAATAAAACTAAATGAATCTCACTTTTGCCAGGCCAGTTACGCCAGTCTGGCTATACGCAAAATTGTTAGTGGGCACCACGCATCAAAATCAATGCTTCCCACCTGTGAGTTTTTGCAGTTTCGTAAACTTCCTCTTCAATGTTTTGTTTGTCTCAGCTTGATTAATCTGTTTTGTTAGCATCTTGGACATGCAATTGAAAAAACCTGTTGATTATCTCGCGGACCATGGCCAGATCAGGGCCAGCGGTGCAGTGTGTCCTACCAAATAGAAAGTCACCATTATCTGTCAGCACGAGGTCCATCACGAAATAAAATGTCTCCCTTTGATTCAGTGGTGTGATTGGAAAGTTTGCCAAATTTCGCGCCGACTGAAAGTTTTCGCGCCATGCCAATAATATTCTACTGACAGCCAAATAAGTCAATTGATGACACTTGTTAAGATGCATAATTTTGCTTTATACTTGTGATTTGTCCAATCCAGATAACAAACAAGCCAGACAACAAACAAACCAGACAACACAGACAAAATAAAGATTGCCGCAGAAAGAAAAGTAAGCATTGTGCTGAATATGCATGTT
The DNA here is from genome assembly GCA_002269645.1 of Macrostomum lignano. Lineage (NCBI taxonomy): Eukaryota > Metazoa > Platyhelminthes > Macrostomidae > Macrostomum > Macrostomum lignano. The sequence continues at coordinate 328,382 of NIVC01001190.1, read as the reverse complement.
GGCGAATTCACAATTACAAGACACTGTATATGCAAAATAATAAATCAGTTAAAATAGTTTGTTGTATGACGTGAACTTCACAGTCACACATGACGTGCAATTTCCAATTTGCAACAGTTGTCATTAGCAGCATGCGTCTGGCTACCAATTAGCATGTCTCTCATGTCCCAGCCGTGTCCCGCCTGAACTTCTTGTTGGCGATGTCTGCAGACAGACGACTGCTCGTGCTGGTGATTGACGACGTTGACAGCAGCTCAGCAGCCTTGCGCTTCAAGACGAGCTCAGCTAGCTTCTCTGCCTCCTTCTGCTTCTTCTTCTGCACATTCTGCTGCTGACGCCTCAGTTCTTCAATCTCGGCGTCCTTGCTCTTGGTGGCCGCCGTCAACTCGTGAAGCAGCTTATGGGAGTCTTCCTTCTCCTTTTGCTTCCGCTGGATGTCCAGCTCGACCTGCTCCAGCGACTTGTCCAGGTGCGTGTACACTTTTTGCTGGCTTTCTTCTCAGCCTGCAGCTCCGTCACGACACTGGCTTCCAGTTGCTGTGTTCGTTCCCGCTCGGCAGCAATCTTCTCGTCTTGCAGGCGCTGACGATAAGCAGCACAAGCACTGGCACACATGTTCTGCAGCTGTGGAACAATCGGAATAGTTGCTGCAGACCACTGCTTCACCTGCAGGCAGGAGTGGGCTACTAGAATCGCCTTCACTGTTTGTGGTGCAAGACTGCAGCGCTTCTTCGTGACAGCATCACTTAGACTGCTGAACACGCGTTCCACATCTGCGTTGCCATGAGGCAGAACAAGCAACGCTCGGACCAGACGCAATAGGAGAGGACGACATCTGTCCGTGTCAGCGGCAATGTAACTCCAGAAGTCTGTCACAGTCATGTCCATGGCTGTGCCTGTGCCTGGTGTCTCCTTCAGGTGAAGTTGGTGAAGGCGCGCCTCAGTCTCCAAGTTGCCGATCTCCGTGTCGGGCACAACCACTGGCAGATGTTTGGCCAAGGTGGAAGCCCATTGCACAAAATCTTTGCTGCCTTGCTTCTTGGGATCGAGGAGCTGGCAGGCGCAGAGAATGCTGTTATTTAGCGGCAGATAGTCGAAAAGCTTGGCTGTACCAGTCCTGAAGAATGCCTTCACAGTCACAAGACACTCCTGCTGATTCTCTCCTGTCCTGTCAACAAAATGACGCTTGGCGGGTTCACCCATGCTGATCTCGTATGGCGGCAGCCAAATTGACTCGTCCGCGATGTCCAGCTTCGAAAGCTTCTTCTTTGGCAGCTTCTCTGTTTTACAAAGCGTAGGAGCCAGCGCTTGGTAACATCCACGAGCTGCGAATACAGATGATGAATCTGGCAACCCTGCTGTTAAAACAGCATCTCGAATTGCTGCAGTGGCTGGAGAACCTCTGCTAGAAAAGTCAGAAAAAACTCAACCTTGGGGTCTCGCACGTCAGCCTTAATAGCGGCAAAGTTGGCGCCAGTAGCCTTTGTCTTTGAGTCAGAAAAGAAGCGGACAATCGGTTGATACATGCGAAGCACACGCTGAACGACTGGAAGAAGTTGCAGCCAACGTGTTTCTACCGGCCGAAGAAAGGCGACCTTCTTGATCTCGTCGAACAAGTCAAAGTTTGATTTGTTTGACTTCCAATCAAAGTTTGATTGAAAGCTGACAGAAATTTGTGCTTAAGGTTGGGTGTGTTCTTGACTTCTGTAAAGACACGCCATCACAGCATGCCCAACTGAAACAGATGCTCCTGCGGCCAGAAGAGACCACCTCGATCGATTTCACGAAGAAATTCCGACGATTCTTTCATTTGAGACGTCTCTTCAAATTCAAAGTCAACAATCGGATTTTCGCACACCAGAGTATGTTTGCATGATTCACACTTGTTCGTTCTAACTAACGAACGCGCGCAGAAACCACTAACATAATAAACTATGGCCGTGTTACTTTCGTCCGGTAGACAGTTAAGACAAGTTTCTTCACGAATCTCAGCCGCCAGTTTGCGTGTCTTGTTACTATCCGGACCGGTCCTTTTCAGAAGCGCTTTGTCCAGATCGCGCACTGTCAGACCTGAATATCTGAGAAGCGAAATAGCTTTAATCTTTTTGTCACTCTCGGTAAGTTGCCGCATCGAAATGAAGTAATTGGCTCCACTGAGTTGACGAATCCATCCGAACCGCGCTTCGATGTCGTCAGACTGAATCTTACCCATCAAAACGTAACAAAACGTAAACGTAACGTAGGCAAACGAATCCTCCCTATGTCTGTGGCAATCGCGATAAGCCTTATCTTGTATAAAAAGTCCTCACCGCTATTTCAGTTGTTATTCCAGTTTAGATTTAGAATTTCTTGGCTCAGTTTGTTAACCGATCTCTCAGTCTGGCCATAGACTGTCGAATTAAGATCTAGTTTTATTCTGAGTGAACAGGCTTTTCTGCATCTTTAATCTCGTCGAAGATGTTTGTTTAGTCTCCCTATTTGTCATCTGACACATTTTTCCCTATTTTAAATGAAGGACAAAGAAGCCAAAAAAGCTGCTCCTTTGCGGTCAAGGCACCTTTTTTTAACAAGTCAAATGTTAACACGGGACCAACTGACTCCAGCAGACTCTCCCCTTGTTTTGCGGAGAGGCGAAATCTTTCCGAAAAGTCCAATCCACGAGGGTGAAAATTTATTCTTTCTTTGAAGATTCACTGCGCGGGCCCTGCTTGTTTAAACAACCAATCGTCCTCATCCTCACTATCGCTAAACATCACGCTGATGGCTCGCAAAATTGATAGTGGAGTTTAAATGCACACTTGACAAGTGCACGGACCACTTTTCAAATTTCATACAAGGGCCATGTGCTCCATAGAATCCCAGTGATTGCTTGGCGACAAAAGCGTAGTCAATGTTTACAAGTGGCCAGGATAGCGCTTGACAGATTGTCACTTGTTACTTGTAACTTGTTAATTTGTCATAACTTCTCATGAAACATATTACTTGTCGGAATTGCCACTTGTCACTTGTAATTTGTCTGACAAGTGGCTTAATGAAATCCACCCCTGGCTTGAAACTTTTCAATACCTGGGGCCGATTTCATGAAGCAAGTACAAGTGACAAGTGACAAATTACAAGTTACAAGTGATAAGTGACAGCGATTACAGTTTCATGAAAATATAAAATCCGATTGCTTATTTAATTGACCTTTAATGGGCGCCTTCGCAGCAAAGAATCAATAGTCTATGGTACAAATACTTCTATACCGGGACCAAAAAAATCATTTAATGGTCTTCAAACGGCTCTGCCCCCGCACCCCCGCCCGAAACCACGGTCGACCAGATGGAATATCCCAAAAATAAGCAATCTGATTTCACATAAAATAATAGCCATTAAATTAAGCTGTCTATGGTCTGAATGTCCTTGGCCCCACTCAATGGTCGAGACCATTAAATGCAGCCTCGGACATTCTGACCATAGAATGCTTATTAAATAGCTATTATAATATACTTAGCAACCACTTGTCAAGTTTAAAAATAGGACCCTAAAGTTGCGCCGTCTATGGGTCAACCTTAGGTCTTGCAGTCCTTCCAAGGCTATAAACTGTGGCTTGGAACTATGGAATTTTGAACTTTTAGCTTTTGCTTATAAATAGTTAGTGTTAAAATGATAAGTGGTATTTTATTTGGTTTCTTTCATTCTGTAACTCTTTAAGCCTAAAATTAAAAATACTTGTGAGGACAAACTATTTCTTCTAGAAAAAATTGAGGAAAACAAGAATATTCTTTTTGGAAAGTTCAGTCCTTCGCTGGCTGACAAAATGAAACAGGATAAATGGAAGGAGATCCTGAGCGCTTGCCTGTCAATGGGCTACCGGTTCGTACCCGAAGGCGAGAAGGCCCCATGGAAGTATCTGCTGTATAGAAGAAGCTGTATATTCGTCGAGAGAAGTCGAACTGAAGGTGCTGAAGATTCTCGGTGAGAAATCAGCCCAAGTTGTCGGATTACCCGTTCCAGAGTCAAGCGGGCAGTTCGTTGGGTCTGTTGCCGATCTTTGCTACGACGCCTCCGAAGAGATGGTTAGGCACAGTTCTCCTGACAAGCAAGGACCAGAATCCAGCAGTGGTGCAGTAGCTGTCACCATCCGAAAGGTTGTGCCTGATAATCGAGAGTCAGAATCCAGTTGTGGTGCAGCAGCTACTACCGAAAGAAAGTCTCGACCAAAGCAACTAGCGAAGCGGGAACTACTAAAAACACTGTACGGCGAGAGCGTGTGCGACCTACGAAAGCACCGTTTGCAACAGGGTGTAAAGATTAGGGAACTAAAAAAAGAAATTGGAACTCGAAATAAAACTGCTGGAACGGGAACTAAACCAATGAGCGTGAACGAGATAACTCTGAAAATTAAGTGACACTATCGTGAAAAAAGCATCAAAAAGCTAAATTGACATGTTAATAAAGTTCAGGAGTCGAATGCGTAAACCATTTCCTTGCAACGAATCGCCCTCATTGGGGATTGGTTCGTATATAAATTCTTCCTCCGTGAGTTGCAATTCTTCGTGCCGATTGTTAGAGGCCGCAAGGTAATTCTACAGTAATGCACAGCACTTAATGATCTCACATGCGTAGACAGGGTCAACTCGCAACTGTGTAGATAGGCAGGCGAAGCGCTGCTTTAGAACGCCAAAGGAGCACTCGACTAGACGTCTGGTCTTTGCTGAACAATGTTAAACTGATTCTGTACGTCCTTAACATTATCGCCACCGATTGGAGTGAGCAGCCACTGCTTCAGACTGTATCCGTTATCTCCCAATAATAGTGCATTGGGAAATGGTCTCCAGCTATAGGGTGGTTACCGTGCCTGTCAACGAACTGATCTTCATCAGTAACCGGAGCTCGGGTCTTGATCAGCGTACCATCGGCACAGCCAGTAACGCATGACATGCCACCGACTCTGTAGAAATCTTGTGCTATCTGCGCTCGCGTCTGATTGCATTCCAGACAGTGCAACATAGTCAGCGATCCTGGGTCAGCGACAGTTCCGTGGGTCAAGACAGGTCCAATCATTTCCAACAAATCTTCAACTTGATCAGATGAAAGCCGGAATTTTCTCCATGAAATCTATCCTACGTGGCTGAAAGTTGATTCCCTCTTTGAAGATCCGCACTGCATTAAGCTTTGTTGAGAAGAGCATCTTCTTCACTGTCGCTAAACATGCTTTATTTCAAGTGGATTCACAAATTGAGGACAGAGGAACGCTATATGCTAGCAATTATGTTTGTTTCCCTATCTAAGAAGACTGTTGACAAGAGCTTAGCCACTTTTAGACTTGTCATTGACAAGTGGGACCCTTCGATAGTGCTCAAGCTAAACTGTGTTGTCTATGTCCAAAAGAACGGCAACAACTGCTTGACAAACTGTCGCTTATCACTTGTAACTTGCCAAATTGTCATCCCTCTTCATGAAACGCAATAATTGTGATATTTTACACTTGTCACTTGTAAATTGTCAACTTGTCACTTGTAGTTGCTTCATGAAATCGGCCCTTGCTAGAGACTTCTGACCGCCGCCCCCACAGCATGTGTGCAGCAATAGTTGCATTCTAAAAAGTATATTCCAACAGGGGCTCTATCCAGCGCTTTAACTTTTCAGCAATAAGCAGTTGCTTTCTTACCGCTTGCATTGAGGATATGAGAGTAAAACGTTTCTACGCTATTAGTGCATCGCTTTACAAGACAGTGCACCATATTTGCCTCTGGAATTAGCAAAATTGTGTGGGGTTTCTATGCCCTTGTCGCATCCGCTTGATTCGCGAGCATAAATGGAAAACAACTCCAAGCAACAACAAGAGCTGGGCGCGTCAAACAGATTATTAACAGTTAATTCGATGAAAATTGTTCTTTTCGAAAGCGCTGTTAGCGAAATTTTAATTTTTTAAGCTTATAATAACTAATATTAAATATAAAAATATAGACTAGTAGAAGGCATGAGGCGGCTTTTGGGACAAAATTTTTCACATCCTCCATAATTCCATTAAATCCATCTATATTATCCCCGACAGAATCAGAAAAAAAGGGGGGTCGCACTCGCTCACAAAACGTCCTCCATAATCCCATTAAATCCATCCATATTATCCCTGACAGAATCAGAGCATAACAGGTGTCCTACTTGTTCCGAAAACTTCAAACATAATCCCATTATAATCCACTGACATCCACCCATAGCATCTTCGAAACAATCAGAAAATAATCTGCATTCTTCTCCCCACATTCAATCCGAAGCGGCGAAACCAGATCCCTAAGACTTTAAATCCCCTAACCCAGGGTCCTTACCCATTGAAAAAAAATAAATTTTCTCTAAAAATGTTTCCAGTTGTCTCTCCAGGTTCTTATTATACTCAGCCTAATCCATTGTACAAATCCAAGTACCAATGCAAACTTGAATGCAGCGAGTACATGAGAAAACATTGGCCCGATGTTGATATCAATGTCCCTAATATTAATCAAGCTCTCCAAAGACACTGGTTTTATAAGTATGGAGTAACCTATGTAAAAGATTACGACAGCTACTATAACTTTGCAGAAATCATTAGACAATTGTAATTTTTTCTTACATTCTTTCAATGATCAACGTCAATACAAACTCTTCCCCATTAAAATCAACGCCCATCCCATCTTCAGTCTCAAACTGTAGCACAATCTCGTGAATCTCCTTATTACTCAATACAACTCTTTTCACTGGATTTGGTTTCTCTACCACCATCTGTCCTCCAGCAACAGAGTTGGAGATGTTGTACAAAATATTCGTTCGCTTTCCCTTAAATACCCAATCAAGACTGAGATTGCTTCTGATTAGAATATTCAAACCCTTTACAATGTCTGCTATATTGGGTGCTAAGAACAAACCGCTTACGTTTTCCCGGGCCATGCTAACGGCCCCTGACGCTTGAGTGGCGGTCCGCGGCGCGGATTCTGCCTTATAAACTTTCTTCTCGAATCCCAGTTCCCTATACCAAGTGTCATCTTTAAACTCAACCTCCGCATCTTTGTGAACTTGCATGACCACTCTCATTACAGTGAGATCATAGGATAGTTTGACAGGGAACAGTTTCTTCTCTGGCTTACTCGCATCAGGTGTCTCAAAATGGCCTCTCTTAGTAAAGACGTTTTCTAGAAAGTAATTGTAGGTATCCACACTTTGCGTGCTAACAGGGAATACCACAGGTTCTGCTGCTGCACCTTTCCATTTGTAATAAAACTTATTATTTGCTGCCATCACATTGGGAACGTTTGACCAACCAGTGAAGTCGTTAAGATAGACATGGTAATTAGCACCTGGATCCAGGCGAATCGCCTGCTCTAATTTTTGAATAAATATCCCGTTTGAGTCATTAATTCGCCCAGTTATTGTAATAGGAATGCTCTCCTTGGAGTGAGAAACAATATTATTTAGTCTTTCAGCAATCGCTTCCATTTTTTTCACCCATAAAAAAAATATTTAAACTTCACTGGATGAATTGTTGATCATGTTAAGCTTCACCTTCCTCTCAAATGCATAGATAATGTACAGGTCCACGGGTGTTGCGGCAGTCCTTTCAATGTTAGTCACGATATTCACAGGGCTGTTATCAGTAGGCATTTGTCTGGCAGACACATCAGCTCCAAACATTGGATATAGAGTTCCATATTGAAGAGCAGTGATAGCAATTCCATTGTTCTCTTTCACAGCCAAGTCGACCAACTCGCTGTAAAATTTGCTAATCTTGTTCTGACTGAAATCTCCATTTTGTGGCAGTGCAGGGTAAAGATTATCACTGATTTCATGCTGAATGGACCGCACGTCTCCATGCATGTAGCGGATAATGCTATTTGGGTTTCTCATGTTAATAATGATATACCTTGGATTGCTGCATGATCCCTCTTTAATGCAGATGTTTGTTCTAGTTTCGTTTCGCTCATCTCGACACATGTAGGCTGTGTATGCAACATCAATGTCCTTCTCTATTGCCTTGAGATAATCCGCTTTTAGTGCAGTCTTTGGCTCAATGACTTCCAAATACAGCTCGATTCCGGTTAGCTTCACCTCCATCCTTGTGTGGTCCGCCCCAGTCCACAACACTCTACTGCGATCATCTCTAGTCAGTCTAAATGTGTAGCTAAAGTTGCTAGTCAGTCGATTAAATGTATTACAGAATCCACTCATGAATCTTAATGGTACAAATACATCAACAGACCGATACAGCGGGTTCTTAGCAGCATCATCAGCACCTTGCAATGCATAGTTGTATCTCTTCTTCCTATTTTTATAGCCACTGTCATTGGTATCTCCTTCTTTTTCGTCTGCAATAAAACCCGCACCACTTCCCAATTGAATAAAATCAGGATTCTCGATCAAACAATGAGCGTCATAGACAATTCCAAAGTTGGCGATTCGCTCCAACTCAGTGCTCCCATTCGATACACTAAACTCCTTGAACATGTACGCCCAAAAGTTACTGATCAGAGCCACATCCGCATCATGCTTGTCAACGTTAGCACGAGCCGCATCCGCACCACCCTTTGTCTTGAATTGAAATGTCATATGGAAGCCGCTCTTAAGACTGTGCACACTAACCAAAGACGAACATCCATTGTATGTAAATGTCAGTGTTTGACCAGGACCAAGATTAGTTTCATTCTGATTTTCCTGACTGGGAACTCTTACCTGAGTCGCTTTGATTGTGCTATCATCACTCAAAATAGGCTTGTTAATCTTGTAGAAAACTGGTGTCAGTGGGTCGTTCATTTTTTTAACTAAAAATAAAATAAAATAAGAAATGAAGCGAAAAAGTACACAGCAGATATCTGAATTGGAGAAGCTAGCACAAGCAGAGAAACGAGTTACCAGGCTAATAAATAAGGAGCAACAATCCTACAATGAGTTTGTCCAAGCAGCCACAGAGTTTCATAAACCCGGGTATGGAGAAGCTAAGAAAAATATTGATCAGGTCAAAGAAACTATCGACGACATACAGGAAACCCAAGTGCAAAAGGTTTTGGGCAAAATTCCAGAAGCACCACAGATACAGCCGCAACCACAACAACCACAACCACATCAATCACAACTAAAAGTGACAGATAACATTTTTGGACCAGTAGAGCGTGTCGAACATGATGGGAAATATGTATTTGGAATAAGTATGTGGAGAAGAAACATTTATAATGAACCAGTGGAATATTATATCGACATAAATAAGAAACATATTTCTGTTGTCAAAGGCTCGGAAACTAAGAGCATTCCTTTCACAGAAACCTTACTGACTTTTATGACCAAGAACCAAGAGAGAATCTCGGACAAACAGCTAAAGAACTATAGAGATCTAGTGACTTTTGCTCTTGCTAGAGATATAGCAATACTAAAGGCCCCAGAAGTCCTGAGACTTATGTATGATAACGGTGTCAACCTGACTAGATTCAAAAAGTACAATCACTTTAAACAATGGTTCGATTTGCCAGATCAGGGGGAAGTCATAAAATATCTAGAACAACAACAACAACAGCAACAACAACCACAACCACAGCAGCAGCAACATTTCACAGAAGTACTCAGGCAACTGGAAAATGCAGATCCGACTCAAGTAGCTGAATATAAGAAACAAAACCCAACAGATTGGCAACACTTAGAACAACACTCTCCAGATCGAATGAACAGAATCAGGCAAAGAGTTTTCACACCTCAACAAAGACAGGCACCACATGACAGTTCCATCTCTGAAAGTGAGCAGTCTTTTGCATCACCTCCCCAGCAGCTACAAGCCCAACCAACTCCACAACCCCAAGACCAACCGCCCTCAACTGGAAAAGGAATTTCTGAAATCTACAAGCGAGTAGCGGTTCTTCTAGGTGCAGCAAAGACCGGAATGAAAGATGAAAATAGAAAAGAATTTGTCAACATCCTAGACAAAATGCTTGAGAGAAAATACATCGATAAGAGGGCGAGAGAGCTTCTGCTTTCGCGGTTCAACAAAAAATAATTTATTTCAAGTAAAAATGCCGATTATTTTTGAGAAAGACGTGGACAAATACTATGACAAAGAGGAACTTAATCTCATGAAACGCGGATCTGGACTTTTCCCTGCAGGCCACTATCCAAGAAAAGAACGCTCTGGGAATGGCCTTGCCGATTTGATCGCTCAGGGGGCCAAGATTTTTAAGGTCATTGGAGAGAACAAAGAGAACATCAAGAACGTTGCCGAAGCGGCTGGCAGTGTAGCCACAGCAGCCAAAAAGATAAAGGATACTGTAACACCTAAACAAGATATTCAACCTCCACTGGCCCCGCTGGCCCCACTGGCCCCAAATCCAGACAGTGTGGACCCTGCAGTCTATGAGAAGATGAGAGCTAGCATTAAAAAAGGAAGTGGTTTCAAATTTGACTAAAGGTACTTTCCGAGGGTACAAGAAATGTAAAGGTACAAGACTAGTCCCAAAATGACACAATTAAGTACCAAAATGACACATCTAAGTCCCAAAATGACACAATTAAGTACCAAAATGACACATCTAAGTCCCAAAATGACACATCTAAGTCCCAAAATGACACATCTAAGTCCCAAAATGACACATCTAAGTCCCGAAATGACACATCTACATTATTTATTATTTAAATTTTTTTTCATCATAGAAAAAATGGACTTTTCAAACGACTTCAATCCTCACTGGACGCGTAATCAGATTAAGTTTTCTCATCACGAGTCAATTCCGAGTCATTTCAGATGCATTGTTGTTGGTTCATCAGGTTCAGGTAAAACATTCAGAGTCTTTAACATGCTTCTTAGACCTGGCTTTATCGACTATGACACTCTGCACATCTACTCTCCAGGATTGCAGGGTTTCAAAACAAGCTGAACAAAGAGGACATTATTGCATGTTTTAATAACCAAATGAGCCTTCCCAGTAACCCTGAAATTGTAGCTGCCGAATATGCAAAGCACCTCAAAGACAATGAAAAATGGCAGAACATTAAAGTGTTCACCTATGGAGATCCACAGGCTGATCCAAAGACCAAACTTCTACCCCAACCAGATGAGCTAGAAAAGGGGAGAAAGCATTTGATCGTCTTTGATGATTGTATGACAGGCCCACAGAAGCAGATAGAAAACTATTTTACAAGAGGACGACATAACAATTGTAATGTAATTTACATTGCACAGAACTGGTTCGAGCTCCCGAACAAAACAATTCGTGGGAACTGCAATCTGATTCTCCTGTTTCCAACCATTCCACAGGACAGGTTAAAAAGATTTTACAATGAGGTCATTGCGCCTGCCTATTTCATAAATCCAACAAAAAACTCAAGCAGAAAGATTTCACAGAGGAATTCGTTAATCTTTGCTATGACAAGTGGAATCAGCCTTACCAGTTTGTGATTATCAGCAAAGAAAAAAGAACTGTAATTTAAAATTTGCTATTAAAAGATGTCGATAAACTTTGCAGGTGAATCCATTTCTGGCAACAGCGCTCTTACATCAGCTCAAATATCCATCCTTGACAGGCGATATATCAACAGCGACGAAGAGATCCCAGAGATCAAACTGAATAAAAACAGACTGAAACAATTAGAGCGCTCCATGCACCAGCTACAGATAAACATAGAAGATCTCCGCATAAAAGTAGCCAGGCAGAAGTTTGAAAGTGATAAGCTTTATGTACAGGTTGTACACGCAACTAATGAACTTAGGTCAGAAATAACTTCGGCAGTCTCGCAAATCAACGGTTAACATCGACAATTAATCTTCTGAGAAATTCCACTGATAGACGGATGCGTATTCTTGAAGAAGGAGTTTTCACAAACAGAGCTAAAGTAAATAATTTAGAAGAGTTCATGAACCAGTCAACAGCGTTGCATGATAGAATTAAAGAAAACGTCGCAACCAACACAGGTAAAGTGAGGAATTTAGAAGAGTTCATGACTCAGTCAACATCGTTGCATGATAGAATAAAGAAAGACTTGATGCAATTAAAGTCTTTTAGATTTAATTTTTACCGAATGGCAGAAATCGTTGAGAAGAATCAGTCGTCTTGAAGACACAATCTTCCTGATATTGATACTGTTGAAGAGGCACCACAGACCACAAGGGAAATAAGTGATCCAACCGACTTGACCACTGACCACGAATTTCGTGAGCCAACCAGTTTGACCACTAACCCAAAATTTCGTGAGCCAACCGGTTTGTTTGAGATCAAGTGTAGAATGGAGCGCATAGACAAATAAATAGGTAGATTCGAAGAGACCTGCCAACTGCAGACGAAACAATCAAACGTAAAACAAATCTAACCACCACCAACGAGTTGTCAATTTTTTTTAAAAATTCTCTAAAAATGGATGCTCAAAATTCTCTTTATGATCCGAATGCTCCCACAGCACCTAGTGCACCCCAATATGAGCAACAAAAACTTTACCCCGTCATTACTTGTAACTCTCAACAGTTTCGACTGGTGGAGATTCAAAAAATGCGCGATGATCTTGAAAAAAATATTTTCCACAACACAAAGAAAATTAAGCGCTATGACAACCACTGTAAATTTTTCGACTACAGCAATATGATTCTAGGATCTGTGTCTGTTCTATCTGGATCTGCTGCAGCTGTCTCAGTGTTGCCAGCCATCACAGCCCCAATCGCAATCCCGCTCGGCTCTGTGGGTGCTGCATGTGGACTTATTTCAGCAATTACTGGAGCATTAGCGCGAAACAGGCGAAAAAAACTAAAGCAGCTACAGGAGAAGCAAGTAAAAGAGAAAGGGGTGCACACATCAATCATAGGGTACATTTCAAGGGCAATCGAGGATAAGTTCATTTCAGAGGATGAGTTCAAAACCATTCAGGATCTTTATGAACAATCAATTCGAATGAACTTGAACATGGTCGGTACTGATGACATGAGTCAGCTGAGAAATGAACTCGAGAAAGTTCTTCAACATTATGTGGAAAGAAGGACAACGAGAAGTACAACGAGAAATGCACAATGAACCCTATGAAACACAGCCAAGAATAATTTCCTTGTAGGTCTTTCGTGTTTTGGTCATTGCATACAAAACAGTCATGCACAGCTCACCGCAAATATCACTGCTAAGACCTTGAGAATAAAGTCTGAGCGATAAATTTTTTTATTATTTTTTCCCTTCATATAATTTCTTAGCTCTTCTGGTACTGCCGTCCCATAGCTATCGAAGTAATAACACTTGTGCTTGCGATCGGGATCAATCACCCAGCAAACCCAATGAGATCCTGGCTTATCGGTGGTGTCAAAGTTCATGATGCCGCATTCCTTTCTTAGAGGAAAATCAGGCAGAGTGTCCCTCATAAATATTCCTCTAAAGTTTGGGATTTCCAGTTCGTTAGCCAAATCTTCAAGAAAGTTATTTGTCGTCATTTTTTATGAGGTTTATTAAACTTTCTCTCAAACCTAAACCCAATATCCACCTCCTAAACCTAACCTCCAGTGCCCGAACGGTAGACTGTTGATATTGTCATCAAAAATGAATCTCTTGTTATCTGCACCTGACAGTCCAATCTTCTTTTGCTGAATTGTGTGAATAATATGGTTTTTAGATTGTAGCTTTGAGAACTCATGTGATGTCTTTTTGTTGCAATTCAAGGCGTCTCTGTATTCAGCTTCATTAATTTCCTTCCTAACCACACGTTTCGGAATTCCCTTTGATTTTTTAATTGGGTCTGACGACTCACATTTTACAAAATAGGACTTTGCTCTCAACCCAATGAATTCAGTGATTATGTCACCAGCAATCTCGTCCTTCATTTTCCCAATCACTTTCTTGTTAGTGGCGTCAAACACTTGATCGCCATTCTGTGTCCTGCAAGATTCATCATACTCAGACAAGTCAAACAAATCTTTTTGCTGCAGCATGTCCTGATAAATGTCTTCTGTTTGAATGTCCATAATAAAACTGTCTGTGTCAGTGTACAAGAGTTTCATTTTATCCTTGTACTGCTGCTTCATGCCATAGAAGAACTGGTACATCAGACGTTTTGATTCGTCGAGAACAGTGACACCTGTATAGATCGGCTTGCGCAGCGTCACCTTGGTTTTGTAAAATATGATCACACCTAAGTAGCTATTAAAGATATGGAGTTCTTTGAATGTTGGCTTTGACATATTTGCCTGAATAACAGCAGGCTCTGATGAGGTAACAAGTTTCAGGTTTGTTCTTTTCCGCTCATTCTCAAGAGTCTTGCCATAGACAGAGTTGTTGGCCAACTTAAAGAGGTTCTTGTCAAAGTCGTTGGTTGCTTTGGTCCTAAACTGGGTGTTCTTATCAATGTAGGGTTTCATCCACGCTTCCTCTGTAAATGTAAGAGCCCGTGAACTTTGGTGACCCTGCAACCAAGTGAGATAAAATACTGAAGCAGTTTGTAATGGATTTTGTAACGTGTCTTGTTGTTTAGATTCTGTGTTAGTTTCTCTGTATGTTCTTTTTCTGTTCCTGACAGGTGCCAAGTTCCATTATTATCATTGGGAGTTTCGATTATTTTCGGGCACTTGATGTTCTCTGGGAAGGGTGGAAAGTCAGAGAAATAGTCGTGAAGCTCTGGTGGAATGTAAACATCAACTCATAAATGGCAGCCAATGAAAAGTCCCACTTTAATTCTGATGAGGGTAGCCATCGAAAATCTCTAACTGGAAGATCTTGACTCATCGCCCACCCGTAGAGATTATTAGCGTCCAAGTAAGTAATGTAGTTTGAGGGCTGCTCCTTATTGTAAGATTCAATGTAGGGATTGTTTGCTTTTGCATACCTGTTAACGCAAATTGAGATCCCCCTCGCTTTGACGATTCGACAAAATTGTACATGTCAATGTCTGTAAGAAGTTCAATGTACCAATCTGGATCTTGATCCCATTTCATTTTAAGCAAAGATTCCCAGCTAGTGGCAGGCAGAGACACATAATGTGCTGGATCGAGGCCATATGCTGTGTACCAGGTGTATCTGAAGGTTTCAAACACATCGGCCAGCAGAAACACATCTGTGTAGAGGTAAAGCAGGTGATACTGGAAGAAGTTTTGACAATTAAAGTAATTATAGACATGCTTCGCGTGCTCATAGTCTTTGTCAGAGATTCCAGAGTCTGTTAGCTTTGAAAAGAACTTTCTGTGGTGGTAAACCTTCTTCAAATACGTGATACCCAGTAATATTTTCATAGGGGTAGAAGCCTTTCTTTCTTAAAAGTTTAAATGATTCATCAGTGTTGTTAATTTTACTTGCAAACATCTTTGTATATGTACATTGTTCATCTTTTAGATTCTTGCTTAGTTCGTCTAGACTGGCAGCTAGAAATTGATATGAATCCTTCAGTCTTATTTTACCTGTACCCGAATTATCCTGTTTAATATCAACACACTTAAACTTCTCCTTGTTCTCTGCGATGCATCAAGGTGTATGTCTGGAATCATGCCGATTTTTTCAACTATTAAATGCATGTCATAGTTCTTTGCGTTGTGACAAAATATCGTTAGATCATGAATGTTCGATTTTAGCTTTAGATTACAGGTGTTATGCGCTGCACCTCTAAATTTCCCAGTAAAGTGGCAGTGGTCCCTAACGGTGGGGTTTTTAATATTAGTGCAAGTTAAATGTTTCCTGCAGATGTGGCAATGAGTTGCTGATAGGAAATTGCTTTCATCCTCCTCAGTCATCATTATTGGAACAGGTTGAAGGGTGCTAATCACTTTTGCAACTCTAACATTCTGGCAATAAACTGCTCCACACACTGCTCTCCAAAGAAATAATTATACTCAACAAGTCCTTTTGTATTAATAAAGGCATATGCTACTGAATTGGGGATATGTTTTTGAGTTTGAGTTTGTTTTGAGTTGGAGTTTGTTTTTGAGTTGGAGTTTGTTTTTGAGTTTCTGGCACGATTGAGCATTCGAAATCAGCATATACAACAAATGGGAGCTTCTCCATCTTGTGATAGTTCTTAAACCGGAGATACTTCTCTTCAGCTGAAGGAAGAGAGCAGTTTGTTGGGTGATCCTCGCACGATAATTCATGCTCTGTTAGTTTTTCAAAGCGTTCAGGTCCACTGTAATGCTTAAGGCACAAGCGGCAGATGGCAACAGCCTCGTGATGATTATTCAACTGCTTGTGAATGAGTCTTGAAAGATCTTTAATCCAAACATAGTGAGCCTCCTCTAGTAAATTACCAATCACTAGAAGATCCACTTCAGTCCGCCTTTTCCCCTCGGATCTAAAACGTCTTTGCTACATCTGACCGGTTGAACTTTCTCAGTTTTTTCACTCCACTCAAAGACTGTGATTCTAATTTTGTTATTAAACACTTCTTCTAGCTTTGGGATCTGAGAGATCGCCAAGCCTCCTTTGTCAAACCTGATTCCCTTCTTTTCGCATTCGATGAGATAGTAGTTGAAATAATTTTGATAATTTGAGGTTCTTTCGGGGTGGTGAGGTACACTATCATGAAGAAGTGCAGAAAGAACTGCCCATAGAGCACAGCAATTGTCTTTATTTTTAACATTTATGCAAGCTTTTTTACCGGCTAGCTTATGCGGGAGCTCTATATAAGAGGAGGCTTTAAGTGGGTCATATTTCATGACCATGACAGTCGCTCTTTGAATCCCTCCACGACCCATCCGGAACCTCTGGATGTAAACGCTTCAATTTTCTTAGTGACATCTTGAAGGAAAGGATCCAGTGTGTCTGTAGGGGTGAATGGCTTTGCCTTTGTTGTCATGTAATACTCGAGATGCTCAGTGGGTTTTGCAGGCATATAAAACGCAATCTTGAATGATATCTGTAGTTTAAAGTCTTGCGTGTTTTGAGTGTGTGATCAACAACTGATTGGATGCTGTCTTTATAGTCGTAGATGTTTGCGGTGGTGCCGTTGGTGCCGTTAATTGGGATTGTGTACTCTATGTAATGTTCTGTAAACTTCCTCTGTGCAAAATTAATCTCTTCAGTGGCAAGCTCCGACTCTTTTAAATGGATTAATTGCTCTAATTTCTCTTGTTCCTGCTTATTTTGTGGGTACTTTGCTTTTTCACCAGTGAGAGTTTCGTATTTGTTAACTAAGTTGCGACTCCTCTCTTGGTGTTCCTTTGCAGGATTTTTATAGGCGCATACTGGTTGGATTCTAATTGATTGATGATTTCCAACTGTTTTTCATAGCTTCCCAGGTGACCAGGGTCGGTGTTAAACTTTTGTTTACATGCTTCTCTTAGTAAATTACTTTTGTCTTGAAATGAGACGCCTTTTGAAAAATGTTTGTTGACTAAATCTTTTGCTGGATTAGCTTTTGGCATTTTTTTCTCTAAAATAAAAAAATTTTTGAGGGTGACCACCCTGATAGAAAAGTTGAACTGTTTCTACATCCTATAAGTAGCGCTAGGTTTATGAAGCTGGATAAAGTGGGGTTTTAAACCTCATCACATGCGCATTATTGTAAACCCAGCATTGTGCAGTGTCATGATGCTTTGACAATGTCAGACTTGCTTATAGAATTTTCATTCTCACAATCATCACGATCGGGGCAGCCCTCTCCTGCCTTAATTGTTATACCTTTGTCTCTTGCAATCTTTTGCAATTCTAGCTGGTGAGCCCTATCATTCCCAGCTTTAACAGCAGTTGCTACACCTCCAGCTACACCACCTGCGGCACTTACAGCGCCTGCAATGATTGGGATAAGAGCTGCTAATGGTAGGATTCCTCCTGACTTTTCATCTGTGATGCTGTGTCTTTGCTCATTACACTGAACTATTTGCTGCACGGGATCGACTTTTACTTTGGCACCTTTAATTGATATAAGACCTGGTTTCTTTGATTCAATGATTTTATTGAGTTTATTGATGGTTCTGGTTTCAATCTTTGTCATTTTTTATTTTAATATTTTAATTAATTTCTGTGTCAGCTGGTATCACTAGGAGTTCAGCTCTAGTGAATGACCGCGTGGGGGATTTAGGGTTAAAGGCTTGAGATAAAAAGTAATAGTCACCGGAGTCGGAGGTAAAATGTCTGTCTATTTTATGCACATCAAGGCTGAAGTATGGATCTGTAGCTCTTCTTTTGGTGTCTTTCTCTAGCTCTCCAGGTAGATATAAAAAGCGTAGAAACTCAGAGTTTGTCAGTATGTATGGTGATTCAACTCCTGGAAGCTTAGGGTAGTTCGAGGTGTGTTTTGTGTTGTGTGTGTTGTGTGGGGTTGTCGTGTTGTTGTCTGTTCTATGAGATGCCTTAAGTTCGACAGTGTCTTGTTTAATTGCATGGGACGGTTTCAATCCAGTCATGCGTGTGACTTCATTGTTCAGTTGCTCTATAACAGTGGGGAGTCTTTCTGTCCACTTGGTATAGTACTGCCCCGCACTCAGTTTGAGTTCTTGCGCTGTCTGCTTAGTGAATAGTCTCTTGGCTAGAGTTAGATTGAATCTTTCCACAAAAGCCTGGTCTCTGTGCAAGTTTGTTCTGCCATAGCGAATCTCTGTGTTTTTCTTTTCCATAAGGGATTTCACTACACCCATGAATTCCTTACCCGGGTCGGTCATAAAGATTTGGGGGTATGTGAGCGGAGAGTTTTTATAAATATCTTGCAGTGCGCTGGCAACAACCTCTGACTTCTTCGTCTTGAGTGGGCGAGCTTCCTTATATCTGGAAGCAATGTCAATAATTGTAAGAGCATACTTGTAGCCTGAGTCGTTGGGGAGAAACAAAAGATCTGCTTGGTGCGCTTCATTAGGTTTATAAATACTGAAATGGGGCCTTTCAAATTTTACTGGTGGGAAATAGACTTGAAAGACAGCCTGCTTAGAGAGCCATTTTTCTACTGTAGCTTTTGGCTCCTTACTCAGCTCCATGAGTTTACTAACGGCATTTTTGCCTACAAAGAATCCTTTGTCGCTGTAGTAGAGTTTTTTAAGTTTCTGATCTGTCATTTATTTAAAAAGAAAATTTTAAATAAAATAATGCAGCGCTCTGGTGGTAAAATAGATTCACATGGACTGATAGAAAAGCTTCCTCATCCAAACAAAGGCTGGACACTTCCCGGCTATAAATATTGCGGGCCTTTGAATCCACTTGAAATACAGTTAGATAAAAACAATAATCCACATCCTGGGCATGAGCCTGTGAACGAGCTAGACTCTGTCTGCATGTGGCATGACGTTAAATATAGAGATTTTCCTGAGGAGAAGAATCGCTGGGACAAAGAAATGCTCAGGAGACTCGACAATATGGGGATTTCAAGCGGATTTCGTGAGTCGATCGCTCGGAAGCTAGTTAAAGCTGTTATTTTTAGTAAGACAAAACTGGGGTTGGGGGTGTACGCCGAGGGCGGGTGTTTGGGGAGAGAGGGCGAGTGCACGGGGAGAGAGGGCGAACGCACGGGAGCAGAGTTTATTTTGTGCGCTCCTAACAATTAATTGGGAAGACTGCTGAAAGAGCTGGGGGTAGAAAGGGGCGCTTGAATCGGGAAGGGCATGAGCAAGTGTTGATTTGAGTAAGTACAGTTTTTTATTCCCTAAAGAGTTGCGCACAAGAGAGATTCTCATTCTCCAGAGAGCTAAGAGCAGAAAATAAAAAGTCAACCGCTTCGCCGCCATTAGCATGCATGGACTGTGTATATTGAGATTCCCTCCTTGATTGATATTGATTATTGGCCAAATTGCGAGGCCAGTTGGCCCGCCGAGTTGGCCTCGGCCCGCCGATTTGGCCTCGGAATGTGGCCCGCCTAGTTGGTCTCTACGGTATGAAGATATGGGGCGGGGTAGAGAGAGGCGCTTGAGTCGGAAAAAGGGTTAACTATTATTCTCAGCCCTAACCAAGCGCAACAGCTGCATTTTGAAAAGTAGAAGCAGAAGGGGGGTGGGGTAACTGCTATTTGCTGAGGGAGCGCAGCCCTCTAATCGATTTTGCGAATGTACAAGTTCCACGCGTGCTTTCCTTTCCGCTTTGACAAACCCAATCAACCAAGGAAATGTATGGGGACTTCAAGCGGGTGGAGGGAATCGATCGCTCACCCTCACATTCACACGCCTCATGTTCTATCGTTCACTGAGCTATATCGATTATTTTTTCCCTGCTTGACTCCAAGATTGTACAGTCTAGAATTTTCTGGAATTTTCTAGCTGTATAGCTGTATTTAAGCAAATGCAGAAACACTCGGGTTGATTCTCCCCGCATATGCCATCAACTGCGACTGAGAAACGACGACTGCAGGAACTTAGCACGCTGAAAGTGATCTAAGAAATTGTCCGCCAAACTAGAAGATTAGAAGACAAGAAGATTTAGAAAATGGAAGTCGAGTGGAATCTTCATTTGACAGATAAGCAAGGCCTTTGTGCCATGCTACAAAGAGTTTTACAGGATATTCCGTCACATCTACAAGCAAGAAGAAGAGAGGA
This sequence comes from Macrostomum lignano, assembly GCA_002269645.1. Classification (NCBI taxonomy): domain Eukaryota; kingdom Metazoa; phylum Platyhelminthes; family Macrostomidae; genus Macrostomum; species Macrostomum lignano. The sequence goes on along the minus strand of NIVC01001190.1, from coordinate 307,993 downwards.
ACTAACCACCTTTTTCGGTCTAGAAACTGGCGACCTACCAATCGAGTTTTTCGCCATGGCCCCTGATGATATCGCCGCAGCGAATGAAGCGCAAAATGTGAGTAGCGAAGAGAAGAAGGCGGCGGCTCTGCAGAAGAAGATGGCGGATCTGCAGATATTCAGGGAGAAGTTGTACGCATCCCGCGTAACACTAGCTGATCAGCTGATGGACGCTGTTGATCACCAGCTTCCATCTGGCGAGCAGAACATCATCACTAGGGTGAAGGCGGCTCTAGCAAAATACAAGAAGACTCAAATTGGAGGTCTACATTGGATTCTCGAAGTTGGGCGGCTGCTAAAAACTTATCGCACCGAGAACTTTGGACAAGATGTTAAAGTGCGGTTCGCCCATTTGTGTAAAAATGTAAACATCCAGGAATCAACTGGCTATTTGTACATTCGTCTGTACAAACTGTCTGTTACCTACCCAGGCTTGAGACAGGTGTCAATGCCAATTAGGGAACTAAACTCTAAGATGAAGTTTCTAGAAGAAATTTTGGCCAGTGATCCTGCGTGGAAAGTTGTGTAATTTTTAAATTCAGTTCATTTAGAATTTTTCTAACGCGTTAGAAGTTCAAAGAGAAGATTCAACAACTGGAGACAGCCGATTGGTTAAGTAGAGGAGGGTAGCAATTTTCTCAGTACTGTGTGCAACTCAGTCGGTGGGTTTTAAATTCTAACGCTGTTAGAAATTTCTATGTGAAAAGTTTCCCGCAAGATAAGCTTGGGCACACCAAATTTTCACATAGAAAATTCTAACGCGTTAGAGAATCTAGCTGCTGGCTCAAAGGAACGCTAGGCTGGCTCTGTATGGTTAAATAGAGGGGGGGGGGTAGAAATTTTCTAACGCCGTTAGAATTTTCTATGTGAAAAGCTTCCCGCATGATAAGCTTGGGCACACCAAATTTTCACATAGAAAATTCTAACGGCGTTAGAGAATCTAGCTGCTGGCTCAAAGGAACGCTAGGCTGGCTCTGTATGTTGTTGAAGAATTCTAACACAGATCCTACATAGTGTCTGTTTTTTCTACCATTTTTGATAATCTTGTAATAGTTAATACATATCCTATCAGCTGTGCAACCGTTAATAAATATATAATTCTTACTAATGAATAATAAAATTATTTTTTTTTTCAATGGGTAAGGACCCTGGGTTAGGGGATTTAAAGTTTTAGGGATGTGGTAGCACGTTGCGGATTGAATGTGGGGAGAAGAATGCAGATTATTTTCTGATTGTTTCGAAGATGCTATGGGTGGATGTCAGTGGATTATAATGGGATTATGTTTGAAGTTTTCGGAACAAGTAGGACACCTGTTATGCTCTGATTCTGTCAGGGATAATATGGATGGATTTAATGGGATTATGGAGGACGTTTTGTGAGCGAGTGCGACCCTCCTTTTTTTCTGATTCTGTCGGGGATAATATAGATGGATTTAATGGAATTATGGAGGATGTGAAAAATTTTGTCCCAAAAGCCCCCTCATGCCTTCTACTTTGACTACACCTGCCCTAATAGACAAATGTGCAACCGACAGCTCAGCCGCAGCTATTGCGCGGCGCTTCTGAAGGCTGCGTACCGCTTTTGAAAGCCAAAAGACTGGGGTCGCCACACACACTTTTTACAGCTGGGTGAACTGAAGCAATGCAGAGTTAAGTGACTGCTCAAGGACACAGATTGTTCCGAGTTGGTCGCGAATCGAACTCCCAACCTTTTAGTCGCTCTAACCACTAGGCTACAACCCCGTCATGGATTGTGCCACTCAACAATCCCTAGATCTATGCCATCCCTCACTCCTCTTCCTTCAGGTCCGTGAGCAGTGGCTGCTAATTGAGCACACCAACCAGGAGCTGCCGCCAAGCCGCCAGGCATCGGCCAGCAGAGCAGGCGGCAGTCGGGCTGGCCATCCTCAGGGCTCAGTGCCGGAGAGCAGCGCCTACGTGCTGCAGTACGAGATCAGCCTGCTGAAGCCGCACGCTGGCACGAACTCGAAAGCTGCCGAAGCAGTCAGAGGCCTTGAGCAGCGCCTCGCCCAGCACAAGCAGCTGCTGGCCAACTGTGGCGAGGCTGAGAAGCGGCAGTACTGCTCAGTGCTGCAGCAGTTGTCGGCCACCTATGCTCAGCACGCCAAATCGGCTTTGCAGGAGAAGGACAGGGGCAAGGCTGAGAAGTTTCTTAAAAAGAAGAAGGAGGCGGACAGGGAGTTTCAGGATGTCAGTTCGCGGTTGCGGTGACTGCAAAGTTTAACAAATTCGGGTCTTGTCGACTCTTTGGGTGGGCGGAGCAAGCCCTGGAAAGTGGAAGTTTGAAGTCTTGACTAATTAAGTATTTGGGCCAAAAGTCTTCTGAACTGATTCGCTATGGCTTCTGATTGCCAGGTAATTTTTGTTTTGATAATCCTAATTTCGTATGAAACGTCATCTATGCTACTTGAAGTAGGGGGAATCGCTATGCTTAACGAATAATGCTATTGGCTGTTAATTGACTCCGCGCTTAAAAACTATTTTGAGCAAATGTTAATAATATCAATGTTTATTTATTTAGCTTTCATATTTGGATGATTAAAATCCAGACTGAAAGTATTTTATATATGAACATGTTAATAAAGCAAATAATACGTTCTCTATATATATTCAGTTATGAATTCTAATTGTTAAACAAGTTTTTCCTGTTTATCAATTGGTTTTTTTCTCGTTTTAAATGGTTTCTGCAGTTTTTGAGTAATATTGGTCGTCAAACGATAGGCTTCTTATTAACTAATTATTATCGGTCTGTCATTTCCAGGAAACTGTGCCATTTCCATGTGCGCATGCTGCAGTGTACTCATAATTAACTATCAGTTAGTCCGTCCGCCTTTCTTGACCTGTTACCGAGGTCTGCTACCATTGTGCTCGGGGGAGACTCCCCTGCAGACTTGGTCGTTTAATCAAATCTCACTTTGAGACCATTTGGCTTGAGCTGACACAGCGGGCCTTCTTCTCGGGCAGCTCTCGATGCCTTGGCCGTCCTCGGTAGTCTATTTTAGCTGCAGACTGTTTGTTGGCAAAGTCGCTTGACTTTGATTAGATTACAAAGGAGCAGTTAAACTCATTGTTAGGACTGGGAAATGCCTGCATGTACTCGTAAAGAATGTGTAGCATCTCTACGCATTTAATTGTATTTAAATGACCGGAGAAATCCGATTAACAATTTAGAGAATAAAACTAACAGAACACTACAAATTGGCTTAACAGTTTTTGTTAAAAGAACTCTATAAAGTTTAAGCCTCCGTAAAATCATGGAACAAAATCAAATCTAGTCTTTCCTTTAGTGGTATGCATGTACAATCGCAACATTTTAAAATATTCTACAGATCAATAGAGGAAAGACCGAGGACATCTTACGAGTAATCATTGGATTGCAGGCTTCAGATTGCTTGCTGTGCGGGTTGCCAGCCTGCCACGTATCAATGATATCTTCACAAAGCGCAATGCGGCATGAATCTCTGATTATTTTTTAGACTATGGTTAAAGAAGTTCATGCACTAACTCCATTGTCTTCTCTAAATAGTTTTAAATAACCGCTACAGGTATATTTGCAGCGTACATAGGCGTACTAACCGCGGTCGACTCCGCTAGTCCAGGCCTACTAGTCCAGCGATTGCTTAGATGGACTACGAGCGTGTTGCAGTACTCGCAGAAAAATAGATCAGTTGCGGATTTAGACAAATTCTGCTGAATCAACAGCTGAAAAATTAAGGACACACCGACCCCCCCCCCCCCACTACAAAATGAGCGCCTCCCTGCGGCGCCAAAACGATTGCCTGCCTGCGGCGCCAAAATGAGTGCCTCCCTGCGGCGCCAAAACGATTGCCTCCCTGCGGCGCCAAAATGAGTGCCTGCCTGCGGCGCCAATATGAGTGCCTGCCTGCGGCGCCAAAATGAGTGCCTCCCTGCGGCGCCAATATGAGTGCCTGCCTGCGGCGCCAAAATGAGTGCCTCCCTGCGGCGCCAAAATGAGTGCCTCCCTGCGGCGCCAAAATGAGTGCCTCCCTGCGGCGCCAAAATGAGTGCCTGCCTGCGGCGCCAAAATGAGTGCCTCCCTGCGGCGCCAATATGAGTGCCTCCCTGCGGCGCCAAAATGAGTGCCTGCCTGTGGCGCCAAAATGAGTGCCTGCCTGCGGCGCCAAAATGAGTGCCTGCCTGCGGCGCCAAAATGAGTGCCTCCCTGCGGCGCCAAAATGAGTGCCTGCCTGCGGCGCCAAAATGAGTGCCTCCCTGCGGCGCCAAAATGAGTGCCTGCCTGCGGCGCCAAAATGAGTGCCTCCCTGCGGCGCCAAAATGAGTGCCTGCCTGCGGCGCCAATACAAGTGCCTACGGTGCCGAAATGAGCGCTAACGATACCGATTCTCAAAACAATGCGCATTTACGAATTAAATCCTGTGCATGTAGAATTCTTGGCTTCGTCCCCACACATAAAATCCATGGCAACGCCCCTGTGCCACACAATGACAGTCAAGGTCTCTCTAGAAATAAACCCCATCGAGCCAACGACGAGTCACTCGTGGTTCCTGCACACGATACTGAACTAGCATTAAATGCATTGTTTAACTTTTTTGCCGCGTGACAGTGTGAGTTGGAGGTGGGTTGGTTAAGCTGTTGAATATATTTACCCCGGAATTTATGGTTCTGTATTGCAACGTAATAGTCGAAATATTCGTAGTCTTTGATCGCCAGGAACTCAACAGTAATAATCAAACAGCAAACAGATTTTGGCTCTGATGGTAGATCATTTTGCTTATGCCGTTGATAGGTCAAGTTTAAAGACTTTATCAGTTTATTTTTATAGAACGTCTTGCATTCAAGAAAAGTGAATGGTAATAAAAACGTAATATAGGCAAGTAGGTTGAGATGATAGAACAGCTAAAACAGATAGATAGAACAGCTAAAACAGATAAAAGGGATATAATGAGTTGAGTAAATTTAAGCTTGCCTTGGATATATGTCCTTTATTTTCGCCTCGAATATTCTGCACAGACACTCTTCTTGATTCAGTGGAATAGTATCAATAAAATGTATTCCATGCAAGCCAGGACTGGAGTGCTGTCTATGGCAGCTCGGAATATGGAGATTGCTGTCTATGGCAGCTCGGAATATGGAGATTGCTGTCTATGGCATCTCGGAATATGAAGAGTGCTGTCCATGGCATCTCGGAATATGGAGAGTGCTGTCTATGGCATCTCGGAATATGGAGAGTGCTGTCTATGGGAGCGGGGAATATGGAGAGTGCTGTATATGGCAGCGGGGAGAATATGGAGAGTGCTGTCTATGGCAGCGGGGAGAATATGGAGAGTGCTGTCTATGGCGGCGGGGAGAATATGGAGAGTGCTGTCTATGGGAGCGGGGAATATGGAGAGTGCTGTCTATGGCAGCGGGGAGAATATGGAGAGTGCTGTCTATGGCAGCGGGGAAAATATGGAGAGTGCTGTCTATGGTAGCGGGGAATCTGGACAGTGCTGCTATGGCAGCGGAGAATACTTACTGAGATTATCTGCTACCAAAACACTTGCGGGGTAGATTAGTGGTACAGTGTGGAATACATTAGGCTAAGAACAAGAGAAATTTACATAACGAAAAACTTAGTTTCAGTTTATGGACTTCGGAGTCTTGGACGGTTAGCAAAAATATGAATATGAATTAGAAACGCACGGGTTAGAAAATGATTTTTTCAATAATCAAAAGATTTTTTGAAAAGCTTAAATTTTTAGATTTTTTTCAGTATGAGGTTAAAGGTTTTTTGAGTACCGCAGTTGTGATTTTTTGAGAAAGTGAGAAAGCGAGAAGGAACGTTTGTCATACAAAGTGTAGAGGTTCACAGATACACAGAAATAGACAGGAATACATTGTTTTTAAGAAACTTGACAACTTTTTCTGAACAAAAAACGAATGCATTTTATCAGTAATTTTTCATTAGACTGACGTACTGAGTTACTGCCTAAGCTTGAATATTAAGAGTCAAAAAAGTTTCACGATCGTAAACCGCAACGCTCGCATCAATGGATTACAGCTCCTTGGTAATGTTTCCTACTAAAGCTCACTTACACTTATTTTCTCGTACGGTTATAGTCTTGAGTGAGTTGGATTGCTCAACTGCCACGTGAGATACCAGTTTGATGTTATTAAAATAGTTGGCTCCAGCTCAACGTAGGTAGGTGACTGCTAATTATCATCAAACCTAACGGATCATCAATCGAATGCTCTTCAGTGCAACACCATTCCCGGATGTAGCACTAGCCCAGTGCATTGCATTTGTTTTAGTCATAGCAGTGCTATAATAGATACCGTTTGGGTTGGTATGCGAGCAGCTTTTGAACCACCAACCGGAGTTTCCAAAGCTGCTGGAACAATGATTTCCAAATTGGTCGTTGTCCCGGTCCATGGTGGAGAACTGCATCCCCCTGTTAAAAGTGAACGAATCGGCAGTCGTGTTGGAGCTGCCGCTCAGGTACGAAATGCCAGTCATGGTGTAGTTCGTGCTGGCATCGGCCACCGTGAAGCCGGAGTACTCGCAGACGTACAGCTCATCCGACCAGGTGACGGCCTCGACTCGCAGAAGCTTCGGCGAGCTTCCGGTCAGCTCGTGGATTTTTTGAAGGCCTGAAATGAAAAAAATGAAATTATCCATAAGTCTTTATTGATTCGATTAGTGTTTGGTAAAGCTAAAGTGTCCTGCTCACCAATCCAGAAGTCCGTATCGTCTCCAAAGCCGTTCTCATACTCAGTCCAGCTGCGAGCAAAGCTCAGCTCGCCCTTCGACCTGTGCTGAATCACTTGGAATTCTAGTCCGTTGATTTGGACGATTCGTTCTGATATATCAAAAAAGCAAACAATGTTTAAGTGTGTCTAGCGGTGCGTGAACTAGTGAATTCATTTATTAATCAAAGCGATTGATTTTAGCTACCGTTTAGCGACTTATTATTTTCACAATTTTTGAGAATTCACAGCTATTCATTTTATTATTAGTGAACACAGGCTCGACATAAAAACTTACTAGCCATAAGCTTTCGATAAACCAGTTCACCAGGAGCGACAGGTGCAAAATCGGCAGTCGGTATCTCGGAGAGCAGGCAGAGCTTCTTCTCTGGCACGAAGGCGAAGGCGGAGCAGAACTTCACGATGGGCTGCTCGCATTTCAGTGCGCAGTCAGCAACGCTTCGACCGGGCTCGTGGTGAATCGGAGCAGGTGTGGTGTGCGCAACTTCCTCTTGAGAAAACACTGCAAATCGCATGAATTTAAACCTTCTTAACAACTACTGAAGTACTTCCACACTCATTCAAAAAGCTTGACTTACCAGATGCTGCACTGTCCAGAGTCCAAACAGTTGAGCCGCTGCAGAGAGCGACAGCAACGGCAATAAGGAATGGTGTCATGCCGAGTGCTCTGCACCTGATGGAGGCACAGACAGCGCTGTCAGCCAGTCCTTATCGCTTTCGTTCCTGTTTTATAGAGATTCTAAAAAACAGGAGATATTGACTGACATGTTGCCAATGCATACCTAGGATTGAGGAATCAACAGAAGTGAACTGGGGCTGAGTTAACACCGACTTGTTGGCCAATGAGACTTTTTCTCTTCCATTGTTCTGGACTGTCCAGCAGTGCTGCTCTGAAACAGAGTTTGTTTGCAAAGCGGAAGACAAGGCCAGTTCTGTAACTGAAAATTCTGCTCTATTTCTGCAGTTAGTCCACTTACTGTCTGCAGTTAATAAGTCATGTGTATGTATCACGCATCCATTGGTGGGCATTAATTGACTTCGGATTTCTATGAAGAGCACTAGAGAGCACTTTGTTTTTTGCAAAGAAATTTCAGAGAGCGACAGCAACGGCAATGAGGATTCATTGCATGCTGAGTGCTCAGCACCTGATGGAGGGGCAGACAGCTCCGTCAGCCAGTCCCTATCGCTGTCGATCTTATATAGATAGTCAGCTGCTGACTTTTTTAACTCTTTTTTTTAATTCATTCTGGGTTGAGTAAACAGAATGAATGTCTCCAACGAGACTTGGTTACTTCCCTATTCTTGTCTATCGCTCAACTTTTTTTAAACTAAAGCTTCTAGCGCAGCGGAAGTCACTGCAGTTATACCGGTACCTTTCTAGACATTTTTCTAGCAAGCCAGTTTCCTTGAAATCTTGCATCGATTAAGGTAAATGTATAGCATTGCATTAACAATGCAAATCTAGCAGTGAAACGTAAGAATAGAAATGCATTTTTTCGCATCAATTTCAAAATGTGCGTTTCCGTTTTTTATCTGTAGAAGTCTCTGTGCTGCCCTGTCGATAACAAGTAATGAAGGGAATTGCAACTACTGATGGTCGGGTAGTCCTATAACTTCTCGACTACCTGCCCCCAAAGAGCGAGATTCAGCACAGGAGACCTTCAGATCGACAAGACAAAAATAATGTGGACGGTGCAGCAGTACCCAAAAATATAAAATTTCATGATACAAAAATTCTATCTCGAGTTTTGAGACTCAAGTCCTAGGATACTGAAATTCTGTTGTTTATTATCAATATTGGACTAAGAAGGCTTCGAAAAAGTCTTTGATTGAAAACAGAAGACAGAACGCAGATTTTTTCTTAAAATTGAAACGGCTTGATCAGGGACGTCGCCATTGCCTTTATGGTGGGGTGACGAAGTCAAGAATTCAACATGTACATGACTAAATTAGTACATTTCTATTATTTTGAGAATCGTGTTGTCAGCACTCATTTTGGCGCCGCAGGCACTCATTTTGGCGCCGCAGGCACTCATTTTGGCGCCGCCGGCACTTATTTTGTCGCCGCAGGCACACATTTTGGCACCGCAGGCACACATTTTGGCGCCGCAGGCACTCATTTTGGCGCCGCAGGCATTCCTATTAGCGCCGCAGGCACTCATTTTGGCGCCGCAGGCACTCATTTTGGCGCCGCAGGCACTCATTTTGGCGCCGCAGGCACTCATTTTGGCGCCGCAGGCATTCCTATTAGCGCCGCAGGCACTCATTTTGGCGCCGCAGGCACTCATTTTGGCGCCGCAGGCACTCATTTTGGCGCCGCAGGCATTCCTATTAGCGCCGCAGGCACTCATTTTGGCACCGCAGGCACACATTTTGGCGCCGCAGGCACTCATTTTGGCGCCGCAGGCATTCCTATTAGCGCCGCAGGCACTCATTTTGGCGCCGCAGGCACTCATTTTGGCGCCGCAGGCACTCATTTTGGCGCCGCAGGCACTCATTTTGGCGCCGCAGGCATTCCTATTAGCGCCGCAGGCACTCATTTTGGCGCCGCAGGCACTCATTTTGGCGCCGCAGGCACTCATTTTAGCGCCGAAGGCGCTATATTTTGACGCCCTGAAGAAAAATTATTTATTTTTGACGAGTCGCAAGGTGGGGTGGGGGGGACAAAGAATTGGCATGTCCCCCCAGAGCTTTTACTGGGGGGGGGGCATGTCTCCCCTGTTCCATCCCCCCCCCGGTGGCGAGGCGCCTGGGCTTGATTCAGTTTGCCCATTAACCAGATGTTTTACAGACTCAAACGACTTGATCTTCTGATTGTAGTAGCTACCTTGTGGGCGGGAGATAACTCACAAGACGGCATACGCAGATGCTTCACTCCTGTTGCCCCATCCCTCTTTTTCCCCTTCAAACGCAAGCACCAGATTTGAGAAACTTTCTCAAGTTTCATCATCCCTTTCTGGAGCTCGGCACTGTCGAGAAATTGCCAAATTAAGCATGTGCACACGAAAAGCATTCGAGCAGCTTTTAGCTGGAGAAAATTCTAGAAAGGTGCACGCTGCTTGATTTCTAGCTTTAGACAAGATCTTTAGACAATGGGGCTTATTTGCCTCAGCACTAAGAACTTTAACAATGTGTTAGGTTAAGCCTTAAAATATTATTCTCTATTATATCTAACTCAAATTGTAAGAACTGAATCAAACGATATAAACCTATTTATTAGAAATGTGTGAGGTTGTATCCTAATTTTAACAGTTACCCTTTGAAGTAAAATCTGAACTTTAAGCATTCTGATCTTTCAATTGAGTTTGAACTGGTGATTTGTTTTTTCTGCAGCACAGCAAACCGCGCTTGAGTCGATGTGTTTCTAAGGCAGGCCACCTACATGCAAAATTACTTTTTTAGCAAAGACGAAGCTGCATTCAAAAATAGGAATTCTGCCCTACATCTACTCAAAATGAACATAAGCCAATTAAGGGAAAATCTATCGTTTCTGTGGCCTCTTGCCTGACCGAAGCTGAGCAAGTTGAATAGTGAGGACTAGCGCCTAAAACTTTATTCAGAGGATTTATAATGCCAGCAGATTTACCAGTTAGACAGGCTGGTTTACCAGTTAGACAGGCAGGTTTACCAGCTAGACAGGCAGGTTTACAGTTAGACAGGCAGGTTTACCAGTTAGACAGGCTGGTTTACCAGTTAGACAGGCAGGTTTACCAGTTAGACAGGCTGGTTTACCAGTTAGACAGGCAGGTTTACCAGTTAGACAGGCTGGTTTACCAGTTAGACAGGCAGGTTTACCAGTTAGACAGGCAAGGTTTACCAGTTAGACAGGCAGGTTTACCAGTTAGACAGGCTCGGCTTAGCTTCTCTCATATAAGAGAAATTTGTACATTTTTCAGAGAGAACGGAGGGAATTAGCCCGAAATATTGATCTCCGAGTGAGACAGAGTTACACTACATGTATTGAGATTAGATGAATACAGTATGTCTATATTTTTTTGTTTATTTTTTAGCCATATTCTTAATAAGACTAAGCATACCATTCTTAAGGCATTTTCAATAATTTGGCATGTCAATTTGTCATATACAAGTAGTCCCATGGCACCCATTGTTATAATTGAAGTTTGAGGCAGAGAGACCATATGGAACTGCAAGCAGAAAGGCATTGCGGTATGCTAAATATGCGGCACAATGAAGCTTTCATTCCGCTTGTCAGAATTGTATTCATTGTTTGCGCTGAACGCACAAAATTATCAAAATTCATTGAGTACTTTAAAAGCTACGAAGAACGAAGGAGTTTTGCTCTCAAAGTTAATGGGGATCAGCAGATTATTGTGTATATATAACTCAGTTTTTCTCCGTTTTTTATAGAAACTGTCTGGATGTGAAAATTTGATAGTCTGTTTCTCAATCAAAACTTATTCATCAAAACTGAACATTGAAAAAGTTAGGGCCACTGGAGCATCAGGCGAACACTTTTTAGCGCGATAAAATTCTCAGATGTAGCACCTGCCCAGTGCATGAATTCTTCATCAGTCCCTGCTGAGTAGCGATAAACTCCGTTGGGATTAGACCTAGAGCAGCCATTATACCACAAACCGGAATTTCCACGTCGGTTGGAACAAGAAGATCCATAGTTGTCGTTGTCGCGGTCCATGGTGGAGAACTGCATCCCCTTGTTGGCAGCAAGCGAGTCGCTGGTCGTGTTGGAGCTGCCGCTCAGATACGAAGTGTAGGTCATGGTGTAGTTCGTGCTGGCATCGGCCACCGTGAAGCCGGAGTACTCGCAGACGTACAGCTCATCCGACCAGGTGACGGCTTCAACTCGCAGTAGCTTCGGCGAGCTTCCGGTCAGCTCGTGGATTTTGCGAAGTCCTGAAAATTTTAAGTGTTATCGGCCATACGAGCTATATGTTTGCTTGGCTATTACATGCAGCTTGTTTTAAATAACTATTCGAATTTACTACTTACAGTTACAATAAAATGATTCAGTATTTCAAAAGGAACAGAAACTCTAAATGCTTTAAAAGATATCTAGCGGAAGTTTCACTATTAATATGAATATGAGGTCGTTTTTAGACCTTGTGCATTGTGAGACTATTTTTGCATTCCTCATCGTATCATGATGTCGCAAGCATGAACATACTTCTGCATCATTTTAACAGAAATACTGAGGCATTCTGAGACCAGAGCTGACTGTTCTTGATATGAATTGCTCATATAATTGACGATTAGGTATCACTTGCAACTGAAGGTATCACAACTGATTTCTACAGTAAAGGCTACTTCGGGAAATTACGGGAAATTCCACTTTCCCTCAGACTAGACGGATACACAAGAGAAGGTAAACATAATTTAGTACTTCGTGGACTACTGTAAGCCACCCTACCACTGCTGTTCAAAAACAGATTTCAAATTGATTCCGAGGAATTTTAACATTTCGCTGCTTCACTGTCTCCAGAGGTAATCTAGGAAAGGTGCGACAGTGAGTGATATGGTAGTGACAGCCACGAAATTGTAATTTACGTTGACTATTCCGCACTCTCTCAGCTCAGAAAATCAGCACGAAAGACACCAGCATCTTTGATCGTAGAAACAGACAGGAGAGCCGGACATAAAGTTCCGTTACAATATTAATTTTTTTAAGAACATATATGACGAAATAGAGCACACTGTTTTGAATTTTAAAGTTCCTTATTGCATCACAGTTTCCGTGCATACTCGTATATTGATTTTGAGCTCATTTCGTGGAGCAATCTGTTACAAACCGACAGGATCAAGTTAAAGATTTTTTAGTTTTCGATTTTTGAACACTAAAAAGACTAAAAGAGAGTTTTCAATTTTTTACATTTAGTAAAATCTGATATTAAAAAATCAAAATGAAATTACAAGACGCTTGGCCTCATCTTTTTGAGTGACTCAGTGCTCACTGTGACGTTGTCAGTTTAAGGTGGTCCCGAAAAGGGCCGTTGGACTGCTGTTTCTCTATAGTTTCAACCCTTCAGTTTCACCGTTTCAACTAAACTTTTCCATTTGTTTATTGCGACGTTTACTTGTAGTAGTGCCCAACGATTTTGTGGCAATTTCTAATTCACTGTATATTTTGCTATCCTCTCTCGCGACCGTATAAAATTGGCACGATCGATAATTTTAAGTTCTCTCGCCAGCCAATGAAAACCACTCGTGCTTCGCGCTACCCCCCTCTGCGCTCCTTTATTAAACCCCCCCTCCCGCCTGGCGGCGGGCACTCCACTCTCCTCTCTCTCCCTCGCTCTCTCTCCCCGTCTGTCCTTGGCCTTGTGTGTGTTTTCCTTCTCTCTGTCTGGCTGCCTCGAGCCTCCTTACCTCACGCCACGGCTGACGCCAACCTCGCCACTGCTCATCTGCCTGCCTACTACGTCTCACTGCCTTCACTGTACTCATTGCCATTGATCATCACGTTACGTCGCCATTACATCACTCGTCTGTCGCTTGAACTCACATCCAATTTATCTTCAAAAAAGAAACCATTGTTGCAGCCGCCAGTGCCCAGAAAGCCATAGTTTGTTATTTGCCAGTAACAACCAAACTTACTATTTATATTGATAATAAAAACGACTACGGCAGTTTCCTGCCCTTATTGCCAAGTGCTCCGCTACACCATTCACTTCGCCTAAGTTGACTTCAACTTATTTTGGGACTAAAACGGCCCTTTTAAGGGTCACGGCCAACATCAAATAACGTGACACTCACCAATCCAGAAGTCCGTATCGTCTCCAAAGCCATCCTCATACTGAGTCCAGCCTCGAGCAAAGCTCAGCACGCCCTTCGATCTGTGCTGGATCACTTGGAATGTCCGGCCGTCAATGTGGATTGGCCCCTCTAAAAATAACGAACCGAAGATTCTCTAATAAAAAGCCTTGTTACCAACGAGCTCGCAGGTACTAGTGCCTCAATCTATTGATAATTTTAAGTCGTTTGTTCCAATAAGGTCGAATAAACTTCAACTTACTGTCCAGTTTCTTTCGATAGACCAGACCAGTGGGAGCGACAGCCGCGAATTCGGCATTCTGCAGCTCGGAAAGGAGGCAGAGCTTCGTCTCAGGAACAAAGACGACAGAGGAGCAGTCTCTTTCGGGCGAGAACTCGCATTTAAAGGCGCAGTCTACAGCGCTGCGTCCAGGCTGTGACGTCATCGGAGCCGTCGTGGTTTGCAAAATCTCGTCGGTAGAAAACACTGAAACGTAGAAATGAACTTTCTTCTGGCCCAGGGTTGATGGAGCTTTTAGGCGTCGCTACAGCATATCGGATACGTGCAGTGAGCTCAGAAAAAATAAACGGCATGAATTGCTAATACTTCAGTATATGCGTAAAAATGATAAAAATATTGAACTGTCAACTATAATGTACAATGGAACTTACCGGCTTCTGCTCCAGCCCCAGTCAAAAACGGAGTCCCGTCGATTAGACACGCAGCAACGGCGACAAGAAAAGCGGACATGCTGCAGGCAAGGTTATGAATCCGCTCGATTTTAGTTGCCTCGCCTAAAAACCGACTGTCTCTGGTTGCTGGCTTTGTCTCAACGCTTTTACCTCCCTAAAGCACCTGTTGTTGCTATTGAACTGCTTGAGTCGATGCGTTTCCAAAGCAGGCCTCCTAAAATCTCCTCATTAACAAAGGCGCAGCTGCATTTAAGGACGGTAATTTCGCGCAAGCTGCTTCAAATGAATAGAAGCCAATTAAAGGAAGTTTCATCGATTCTGGGGCCTTATGTCTAACCGGAGCGTTGGCGCATTGAACAGTAAAGACTTTTTCAAACCCATTGTCAGTACAGCAGTGCGTGTGCGCATCTGGGATGCAGTTTTCCGGTTTTTCTTAAACTAGCGTCGCTAACTGCAGCTCTCGAAACTGAAAATATGGGAGGCTCCACATTGCCGGGTTTTGTGGCGGCATTGTTACACATAGCATATTTAAGCGCTTCATCAGCTTGTAGAAGTCATGGAGCTTTGCTAATTGCAACCAGCCCTTGCGTGTTGAAACGCACGAAATTCCACCTAATGAGGAGTTCTATCCCTAAAAGCCTATTGAGTCTGTGCAAAATCATTCAACTCGATGAACGTGTGTCAATAATTCATTCATTGCCTCAAAGTCACAAATTCACAAAGTCACAAAAACCGGCTGTCTAATAGACAGAAAACTGCAGATACCTGTTTATTTTCACGATAGAACACAAAAAAGAAAGTTGACGTAAAAAATTAACGATAGCAAAGCAGAAAAGAAAGTAAAAATTTATCACTTCTACGCTCGCACCGATCAAAGGGAGAAGGGGAAATGGGGGGGGCTTCAACAACCTCTTTTAATCTCCCCGAAAAAACTGCGCTATTTAGAAAACTACAGGAGGTCAAACAAGCTCCACGAAAGACAGGAGCTCAACTTATGCACCCTTCAACCTCTTCAATGTGGCATCTGTGGCTTCTATTCATGTGGGTCTAATAGACAGTAGGGTTATCCACCAAGAGATAGTAGGGGTGTCCACCAAGAGACAGTAGGGGTGTCCACCAAGAGACAGAAGGGATGTCCACCAAGAGACAGTAGGGGTGTCCACCAAGAGACAGTAGGGGTGTCCACCAAGAGACAGTAGGGGTGTCCACCAAGAGACAGTAGGGGTGTCCACCAAGAGACAGTAGGGGTGTCCACCAAGAGACAGAAGGGGTGTCCACCAAGAGACAGTAGGGGTGTCCACCAAGAGACAGAAGGGGTGTCCACCAAGAGACAGTAGGGGTGTCCACCAAAAGACAGTAGGGGTGTCCACCAAGAGACAGAAGGGATGTCCACCAAGAGACAGCAGGGGCGCCCACCAAGAGACAGCAGGGGCGCTCACCAAGAGACAGCAGGGGCGCCCACCAAGAGACAGCAGGGGCGCTCACCAAGAGACAGCAGGGGCGCCCACCAAGAGACAGCAGGGGTGCCCACCAAGAGACAGCAGGGGTGCCCACCAAGAGACAGCAGGGGTGCCCACCAAGAGACAGCAGGGGTGTCCACCAAGAGACAGCAGGGGTGCCCACCTAGAGACAGTAGATTCTATTGTAGATGTAAGTATGAATTGTCAGAAAATTGAAGAGACACAACTCCTACATCAGTTAGAAATCAGCAGAAAAAGTTAGTGATAAGCCACAAAATACCATAAAAAGTTGAAGTATTCTCTCTAAGTACTCATGGACAATTTTTCGTTGAAACATCGAACAGACACAGCTATGCTGGATATCAGTGACAATCAGTAATGTTTGAATTATTCATTTAAAGTTAATTAACAGATTTCCAAGTTTCTTAAAAAGTTAAATCTGAACACGACATTAACCTCGCGAAAAAATCTTCAGTGCATTTCTTAACTCTTGTACCCAAATGAATCACAGAGCTTATCTGAGAACTCCATTTAGTAATTTTGCACTTGAGTGTGTATCCAATGCCCGTGACATCAGACCAGATGGATCATCAGTCGAATGCTCTTTAGGGCAACTAGGCCTCCAGCGGTAGCGCCTGACCAATACATGTATGCATGTCCGCTCACAGCAGAGTCGTGAAAGATCCCGTTCGGATTGGACTTTGAACAGCTTTGGAACCACCAACCTGAGTTTCCACGGCCGCTGGAACAGGCGGGTCCATATTTATCATTGTCTCGGTCCACGGTGGAGAACTGCATCCCATTGTTATGAGCGAGCGAATTGCTGGTCGTGTTGGAGCTGCCGCTCAGGTACGAAGTGTAAGTCATGGTGTAGTTCGTGCTGGCATCGGCCACCGTGAAGCCGGAGTACTCGCAGACGTACAGCTCATTTGACCAGGTGACGGCCTCGACTCGCAGAAGCTTCGGAGAGCTTCCGGTCAGCTCGTGCATTTTACGGAGACCTGAAAATTTATTTGATATCATATTTTGTCCCTCTAAGCATTCTGTCCGAAAGAATTACGAGCTATTTTATGCGCTCCTCACCAATCCAGAAGTCCGTGTCGTCTTCAAAGCCGTTCTCATACTCAGTCCAGCCGCGAGCAAAGCTGAGCTCGCCCTTCGATCTGTGCTGGATCACTTGGAATAATTGACCGCTGATTTGGACTAGCTTTTCTAAAAGAATAAAAACGATGAACGCGGGCTAATATTAAATTCCATCTCATATATCTCGCCTGGCCCAAAAACTCACTGTCGCTCTTCTTTCGATAGACAGGGCCGCTGGGAGCCACGGACGCGAATTCCGCATTCCGCAGTTCCGAGAGCAGGCAGATCTTCTTTTCAGGAACAAAGGCGAAAGCGGAGCAGTATGGCATAACTGGGGGCTCGCATTTCAGCGCGCAGTCCGCAGCGCTGCGACCAGGCTGTGACGTCATCGGAGCCGTCGTGGTTTGCGAAACCTCCTCAGTAGAAAACTCTGAAATACGATAATGATTTTTTCATACTCTATTATTTTTGTTCAGTTTGGGTCTTCTGCAATTAAATTTCCAATCGCACCCACCAGATTTTGAGCTGACGGCAGCCGCAATCGGAGACCCGCAGCTCAAGAGCGCGAAAACGGTGATGAGACAAGTGGACATGTTGCAGCTAGAAGCAAGCAGCAGTGAGGCAGGACTATTGTCCAGCTTGCCACCTCAGTTTTTTTCGGTTTAAAAGAGACCTGCCAAACCCAAGCTGTCCAATACTATATTCTGTCGCCTGCTTTAGTGGATGCTTGAGGAAGTGAGGAGAGTTCCCCTTTCTTCTCAATAATTAGGAGCCGACAGTTGCCATCACTGGAAGCCAATTAAAGAACCTGCTAGCATGGATGCAGCTGCCAAGAAGCTGTGCTGCAAACGTCTTTAGTCCGTGGGCGTTTTTGGCTGAATAGTGGCATAAAAGTACAATATACCTTACCTGCCCTCACCTTGTCAGCGGAGTTTTCTAGTATGGATGGTGGGGAGACAAACCCATGAATTCTAAGCGAAAAATTCTATTTTATTCTGGAAATCGCTGTTGTTACCACTGATTTTGACGCTGCGGGCATTCATTTTGTCGTCCTTGAAGCAAACTTCACGAAACTTAAAATGAGGAGCGAGGGTCGTGCATGTCCCTGCAGCTTTACAGAGATCAGCCAAGGAAGCATTTCTGTTCGCTTCACTCCGAAAGTTTCGGTCTTGTGAAGGCAGGTGTCTTTCGGCGTTATGAAATTTCAATCCTATGAAAGCGACCCAAGTATACAGTAGAAGACGAAAATATATCTTTTGAAAGAGAATCGAGGGGAAAAGACGCCTTAAAACCAGAGATTAAGTAGTTCATACTGAAAAAGAGGATGAAAAATCAACATTATTATGATAAGCTTAAGTTCATCTTGTATTTTTCCGTTCACATATTAAATAATTCATTGGTCAAGACCAAATTGTAAATATAGTTCATTAATAAATAGAAGGCACAATATCATCCTTGCTTGCTGCTTGATAAGCTCATTAGGCAGCATTTAATCTCAATGTTATTCATACCGACATTGTCCATGGGGAGTCCATCGTCCACTTGTGTCCTTATGCCGCAAATAGCCGAATTCCCGGGGCATTCCAGCAAGGGCGCAGTTGTTTTCCACCATTCGGGAACCCTCCGTTATGTAGGTGGCATATGTAGGTGGCATTCAGTAGATACTTACTCTCTCCACAGTCATTGCATACAAATCATGAGAACTGTGGTAATCGCCATATAGTTATTAAGAAATCCCCAGACCGAAGGTGGGCGATCATCCATCGCAAGCAGCCCGGTGTACCATATAGGACATGACCTTTTCCTGTCCAACCAGCCATTCGCCATATGCTCCAACTAAACCGCTAAATAGCAAATAGCAAATGGATTCTATTTAATCATCAACATAAATCTGTACGTGCGTATGTATAGTGTATTTACTTGTTTCCGAGCGTATGTAGGACAGGGGTCGGCACACTCCGGCCCGCGAGCCACGAAGCCTCTCTATCCGGTCCTCGGGGTCCTTTGAGACGTCAAGACTGCAATCTCTTCTCTCTTCTCTCCCTTCTCTCCTCTCTCTCTCCTCTCTTATCTCCTCTCCCCAATTGTCTCTCCTCGCTCCTCCCTCCTCTCCTTTTCTCTCGTGTCCTCTCTTCTACTTTATTTCCTCTACTCTCCTTTCTCCCATCTACTCTCGTCTCTCTCTCCTCCTTCTATCTTCTCTCTTTCCTCTCTCCTGTCTTTCCCCCTCTGACCCGCAGTCATGAGCTAGATTCTCTATCTAGCGCTTGGAATAAAAGTCTGCCGACCGCTGATGTAGGATGTATATCAGTATAAGAGTGGTGTGAAAATTTATTAAAACGTTGAAGACATGTGATTTGTGCGATGGTATTAAAGAACTGTGTGACTTAACCGTTGCCAAAATGACCCTCAGGACAGTCACTCCACTGTCCCCAGCGCGCGCCGTAGCTCGTCTGTATTTACGTAGCTGTGACTGTGAATTAATTTATTTATTTTGTCAGATCTCTCTGCAAGGGACAGGATTTTAATAAAAATGTTACCTTCGGTCAACATCCAGCACGCGCTGGAAGTAAGCAGTCAGCACACAGAATTGCTGCATTGAGTTCCGATTAGCAGTGTAGATAGAAGCAATAGCAGATGCATGCTTTTGAATTATTTTATCAGCAACTGTGAAAACATAAAGAAGAGGGAATTGCATGCTCGTGTATAAATTTCAGTTTATATTTGACATACGAGCGTAGGCGCCAGTAAGCGATGAAAAAGGGGCACCAAGAAACTTAGAAATAAGCACCAATAAGCGATGAGAACTGGCCGTCAGTAAGCGATGAGAAAGGGGCGCCAGCAAGCGATGAGAAAGGGGCGTCAGTAAGCGATTAGAAAGGGGCGTCAGTAAGCGATTAGAAAGGGGCGTCAGTAAGCGATTAGAAAGGGGCGTCAGTAAGCGATGAGAAAGGAGCGCCAGCAAGCGATGAGAAAGGGGCGTCAGTAAGCGATTAGAAAGGGCGTCAGTAAGAGATGAGAAAGAAGCGCCAGCAAGCGTTGAGAAAGGGGCGTCAGTAAGCGATGAGAAAGGGGCGTCAGTAAGCGATGAGAAAGGGGCGTCAGTAAGAGATTAGAAAGGGGCATCAGTAAGCGATGAGAAAGGGGCGTCAGTAAGCGATGAGAAAGGAGCGCCAGCAAGCGATGAGAAAGGGGCGTCAGTAAGCGATTAGAATGGGCGTCAGTAAGAGATGAGAAAGGAGCGCCAGGAAGCGATGCCAGCAAGCGATGAGAAATGGGCGTCAGTAAGCGATGAGAAAGGGGCGTCAGTAAGCGATGAGAAAGGAGCGCTAGCAAGCGATGAGAAAGGGACATTAGGTTGAAAAAAAAACAATTTCTGTATTTTCCAAATCGATCGCTTCCGCAAAAAGAGCCTAGCTATGTAAGCCTATGGAATAAATTTCTGCAAGCCAATCCAATGCAGAAATCCAATTAGGCTAAACAGCCGCACCTCTGCATCAGAGTCTGCATTGATGCTCCGCTTGTTTGAATAATCAGGGAGTTTATTCAAAGTCGGAGGCAAAAAGTGTGCCACAGCTGTCTGTAAAGGTGCCTACAAAATCACCTACTATTTAGTAGATAGTTTGGAATTAAATGCGAAATTTCGAGTTTATGTAACACTTCAGTGCCTTCAAGTTAGTCACAAATCAAACCCTCCAGTGTCTTCAAGTTAGTCACACATCAAACACCCAGTGTCTTCCAGTTAGTCACACATCAAACACCCCAGTGTCTTCCAGTTAGTCACACATCAAACACCCAGTGTCTTCCAGTTAGTCACACATCAAACACCCAGTGTCTTCCAGTTAGTCACACATCAAACACCCAGTGTCTTCCAGTTAGTCACACATCAAACCCTCCAGTGTCTTCAAGTTAGTCACACATCAAACACCTCAGCGTCTCGCTTGATCAGACTTGATGTGACCAACTGGAAACACCTCAGGTTCATTGACGAGTTACTTTCGCCGAGAATTTAAGTAATCTTCATCAAATTAATGTATCTTTTTCTCCATTTTCTTAGAGCAGCACTCAATATTTTTGCACTAGCGTTCTTTCTTGTAAAGAAAAATCAAATAATAAAGCAATCAACTCACAAACAACGGTGCTAAACCAAAATCCCAGTAAATTGATTTCTTTTTCAGTTGTTCTTCGCTAAAGTCCCCGGTACTCGAGCTTGCACTTCTATGAAGTCCCTGCACTGCTGCCTGACTCGAAAAATTGGCCCAGCAAAGTTGATGAGCTTTCATTCTTAGAAAGTTACTGCTTCTGAAGCCACCCGGCCCGACTGCACCCTGGAGACTGCGGAGATTAGAAAATGATCTTCGATTTTTCCAGTTCCTCCGACTGACTTCGCTGGCCTTCAATTTCGGTTTCTCTATGTGAGAAGCAAATAGTCGTCTAAGATGCATGATTTTCGAGTTTCGTCTCACGATTCGGGTGCAAGCTATTGAGACTAACAATTATAGAAATTCAAGGCAGCTTTACATCCCGTGTGAGCGTTTGTATGAGTGCGTGACTGCCTACAGTATTGGTGCGCTTGTATGTTTAGCAATCAGCTGTTTAGCGATCAGAAGTGATCGCTAGTTGCTAATGAAAAATAAATTTCTCCAAATACTGAATATATAGATCAGAGCGCTTTTTCAATACAATCATCTGTGCTTCTCTATAAGTTTCTTTCGTTCTTGAAATCTTTTCAAGACTCAGAACCTATAAAATTGCTTCAGACCTGCTGCAACCGCTGCTTCTACTTCGGCTCTTCCGCCCCGCTGTGTCCGGAGCAGCCTCAAAGAGAGGTTTTAAGCGCCAGAGAAGAACTCGGTGCTAAGGGGCATCAAAGGAGACCCTCACTTTCTTCTGTCGGTTCGTTTGACCTCGCGTCCTGAGTGGCTCGTTAATTATTTTTCCACTTCCTTGTTTGAGCGGCTGCATCAGCTGACCAATTCCATTGATTTGAGCTTCCTGTGTTGCGGCTCAGGCTCCGAAAAAATCGCGTGCTAAATTGAACAGTGAAAACTGTTTGTTTACTTGTCGTAGCATAAGTGAGCCACATTTTCTGGGCCTTTAAAACGCTTTCGTTGAAATTTAGGCTTGAAGGTTTTCCCAAACAGTAGCGGGTCTACTCGCTGAATAAAAAAGTTTTTTATTGGGTAAAAATCTCGCGTTCTCTCCACAGAAATCATCTTGGTCATAGACTCATCCATGACATTCATCTTGGTCATACATCTATGACAATCATCTCGGCCAAATACATATCCCTGACAATCATCTTGGCCATAGACAAAATCATTTCAATCATCTAGGCCATAGAAACATCCATGGAAATCATCTTGGCCAAATACACAACCATGGCAATCATCTTGGCCAAATACACAACCATGGCAATCATCTTGGCCAAATACACAACCATGTCAATCATCTTGGCCAAATACGCAACCAATGGCAATCATCTTGGCCAAATACACGACCATGTCAATCATCTTGGCCAAATACACGACCATGTCAATCATCTTGGCCAAATACGCAACCAATGGCAATCATCTTGGCCAAATACGCAACCAATGGCAATCATCTTGGCCAAATACACGACCATGTCAATCATCTTGGCCAAATACACGACCATGTCAATCATCTTGGCCAAATACGCAACCAATGGCAATCATCTTGGCCAAATACGCAACCAATGGCAATCATCTTGGCCAAATACACGACCATGTCAATCATCTTGGCCAAATACACGACCATGTCAATCATCTTGGCCAAATACGCAACCAATGGCAATCATCTTGGCCAAATACACGACCATGTCAATCATCTTGGCCAAATACGCAACCAATGGCAATCATCTTGGCCAAATACGCGACCATGTCAATCATCTTGGCCAAATACGCAACCAATGGCAATCATCTTGGCCAAATACACGACCATGTCAATCATCTTGGCCAAATACACGACCATGTCAATCATCTTGGCCAAATACGCAACCAATGGCAATCATCTTGGCCAAATACGCAACCAATGGCAATCATCTTGGCCAAATACACGACCATGTCAATCATCTTGGCCAAATACGCAACCAATGGCAATCATCTTGGCCAAAGACACATACATGACAGTCAAAGACACATACATGACAATCACTCTTGATCATAGCAAATCCATGGCGCTCATCTTGGTCATAGACACATCCATGATAAACAATCTTGGTCATAGACATATCCATGACAATCATTCGGAAAAGTCAATCATTCGGACGAAGGCGTTTGACATTACCTAAGTCAAGACGTTGCAAAAAATCCAACTGGCTCAGGAATACCGCACAAAAAAGACTCGCGTTTTTGCGTGTGAGCGTAGGCGGGAAGCCGAGACAGGTGCGTCTAACTACATGATTCCACACGCTACAGTTCTCTGTCCCTCAAAATCAAATTAATTATTCAAGAGCAAGACAGGTGCTTCGTAGGAGGTGTCACTTAAATAATTTATCAAGTCATGCTGGTCCTGCACGGAAACTTTTTGAGCTCTTTCTTTGGACGCAGAGTGACTTGGTTAGTTAGTAACATACTTCAAAACTGACACACACTATACTATCAGTTGGATAACTTGATTGACTTTTCTGTGGAGGCGAACTCTCCAGAAACTTGAGCTGATTCAGCTCTTGCAACCATGTCAGAAACAACAATACAATTTGTGTGCAGATTGCTACTCAAGCATTTTTCTCGTCTTGAAAGAACGCAAAGGTGTATTTCGGTGCACAGTCTATGCACAATGGAAAATTACTAATGGCAAAGTTGCATGCAGCTAGTTTTCCATGAATTTAGCTAACTATAAAGATGATACTAAAAGCTCTTTTCTAGCAACAAACAACCATAGAAAAGAAACTTCCAGACGAGATTAATTATCCGCTGTCGTGCTTGAGAACGCAATATATGTGTAAACAAACTTTGCCATTTTTTCAAACTAATCCTTGCCACTTTAACTTGAGCAGCTGGGGGCAGACTACTTAGAAAGAGAAATTTTATACAATGAGAGGCGGGGTAGAGAAAATATTAAACATAAATTTGCTGTATAGCAACTGTTGCCGCTTCAATTAGTTACCGCTGTGAGCCTTGAAGCCTGGCATAAATAGCCTTGGCTAGCAGCCAGACACTCGCTTGTTGAATTCAACGGAGTTCAATGCCTGACCGTTGATGACAATGTCTGTAAGTCTGCCCTCGAAGTCCAGCACGTGAAGATCCTGTGTGCACGATGAGTGAATGGTTGGAACTTGATTTTCTTAGGTAAAATCTTTGCAGACTTCATTGGTAATACTTATGGCTCACCTGTTCGACACTAAATTATCACCTGTTCGACACTTAATTATCACCTGTACGACACTAAATTATCACCTGTTCGACACTTTAATATTATCACCTGTTCGACACTAAATTATCACCTGTTCGACACTAAATTATCACCTGTTCGACACTAAATTATCACCTGTTCGACACTAAATTATCACCTGTTCGACACTAAATTATCACCTGTTCGACACTAAATTATCACCTGTTCGACACTAAATTATCACCTGTTCGACACTAAATTATCACCTGTTCGACACTTTAATATTATCACCTGTTCGACACTAAATTATCACCTGTTCGACACTAAATTATCACCTGTTCGACACTAAATTATCACCTGTTCGACACTAAATTATCACCTGTTCGACACTTTAATATTATCACCTGTTATACACTGAATTGTCACCTGTTGGACACTTGGTCTGCAAGTGCCTCATGCACTCACCAGTCCGCTCGGGCCGCCGCCAAAGTACACCGGCGTCTCGAACTGCAAGTCCTCGATGTAGAAATCCACAAGCTGCACCGTTTCTCCGTTCAGGCGCAGAGCGGTGGAGTAAAACTTCCTGCTGCTTACCGCCTGCGGCAACGCTTGGTTGAAGGAGAACTCCACCTGGTGTGCCGTGGGACAGCAGATTGATCACCTGATCTGACTCTCTCTCACCTGATTTGACTCTCTCTCACCTGATCTGACTCTCTCACCTGATCTGACTCTCTCTCACCTGATCTGACTCTCTCTCTCACCTGATCTGACTCTCTCTCTCACCTGATCTGACTCTCTCTCTCACCTGATCTGACTCTCTCTCACCTGATCTGACTTTCTCTCACCTGATCTGACTCTCTCTCACCTGATCTGACTCTCTCTCACCTGATCTGACTCTCTCTCTCACCTGATCTGACTCTCTCTCACCTGATCTGACTCTCTCTCACCTGATCTGACTCTCTCTCACCTGATCTGACTCTCTCTCACCTGATCTGACTCTCTCTCACCTGATCTGACTCTCTCTCACCTGATCTGACTCTCTCTCACCTGATCTGACTCTCTCTCACCTGATCTGACTCTCTCTCACCTGATCTGACTCTCTCTCACCTGATCTGACTCTCTTACCTGATCTGACTCTCTTTCACCTAATCTGACTCTCTCACCTGATCTGACTCTCTCTCACCTGATCTGACTTTCTCTCACCTGATCTGACTCTCTCTCACCTGATCTGACTCTCTCTCACCTGATCTGACTCTCTCTCTCACCTGATCTGACTCTCTCTCACCTGATCTGACTCTCTCTCACCTGATCTGACTCTCTCTCACCTGATCTGACTCTCTCTCACCTGATCTGACTCTCTCTCACCTGATCTGACTCTCTCTCACCTGATCTGACTCTCTCTCACCTGATCTGACTCTCTCTCACCTGATCTGACTCTCTCACCTGATCTGACTCTCTTTCACCTAATCTGACTCTCTCACCTGATCTGACTCTCTCTCACCTGATCTGACTCTCTTACCTGATCTGACTCTCTTTCACCTAATCTGACTCTCTTTCACCTAATCTGACTCTCTCACCTTATCTGATTCTCTCTCACCTGATCTGACTCTCTCTCACCTGATCTGACTCTCTCTCACCTGATCTGACTCTCTCTCACCTGATCTGACTCTCTCTCACCTGATCTGACTCTCTCTCACCTGATCTGACTCTCTCTCACCTGATCTGACTCTCTCTCACCTGATCTTCGATAGCTCTCCCTACCTGATAAACTCTGTTCAGCTCAATCGCAGCCTCAGAGCTGAAGTGGACTCCACCAAGCGACTTGTCCAGTCGTGACGGGTTGAAGATGAAATAGTTGAGCCGGCCCTGTCGCAGGTACAGCCCCATGTAGTCACCGTGTCGACCGGACATGTACAGCAGAACACCTTCGTTGGTGAAGCTGAGGAACCTCATCGATATCACAGAACTGTAATGGATGGATTTCTTCATCGATTTAAACAGCAATTCGGCATCAGTTTAGGGATTTGCCGCATTAAGACTGGGAATTCTCAGAGAAAGCTTTGGCTCAGACAATTTTTCTCCTCTGACTCTACAGAGTTGCGACTCCAAAGTTAATCTGGGAGCAGCTGATTGATTGAGACCGCTTAGACCTCGAGGCTTAAGGCTCCCAGTTCCTGGAGGAAATTGACGGCAAAATTAATGGCAAAGTTGGGTCGCATCTCAATCTTCCTATCCAAATAGTTTCATTAATAGTCAGCTGCGGAGTCCGGAGCTTCCTAGGCTCAAATTACAGCCCAGTTTTCTTTGGGGTTGCGGATGAAGTTTCCTCAGCAAAAGTTGATTTTGTGAGATACTGAGGTTGAAGTTTAACGGTTTTTTATTCGAGGTAGGTTACTTTCAGTTTTTTTTCCATTTCCATAACAGCGCTGAAACATTTTTACCTGAATTTTCCATTTTCATGGGTTTTTAAATTAAAAAAAATTGTTATTAAATTAGCTTTAATGTCTATTTTGTTAGTATATAGAAGATATACAGACAATAAAACAGACAGAGGGACACCTACAGACAGACAGACAGACAGAAAGACAGACAGACAGACAGACAGTCAGACAGACAGACAGACAGATAGACAGACAGACAGACAGGCAGAAAGACAGACAGACAGACAGACAGACAGACAGACAGACAGACAGACAGACAGACAGACAGACAGACAGACAGACAGACAGACAGACAGACAGACAGACAGACAGACAGACAGGCAGAAAGACAGACAGACAGACAGACAGACAGACAGACAGACAGACAGACAGACAGACAGACAGACAGACAGACAGACAGACAGACAGACAGACAGACAGACAGACAGACAGACAGACAGACAGGCAGGCAGAAAGACAGACAGATAGACAGACAGACAGACAGACAGACAGACAGACAGACAGACAGACAGACAGACAGACAGACAGACAGACTGATAGACAGACAGACAGACAGACAGACAGACAGACAGACAGACAGACAGACAGACAGACAGACAGACAGACAGACAGACAGACAGACAGACAGACAGACAGACAGACAGACAGACAGACAGACAGACATGCAGAGAGACAGACTGATAGACAGACAGACAGACAGACAGACAGACAGACAGACAGACAGACAGACAGACAGACAGACAGACAGACAGACAGACTGACAGACAGACAGACAGACAGACAGACAGACAGACAGACTGACTGACAGGCAAACAGACAGACAGACAGACAGACAGACAGACAGACAGACAGACAGACAGACAGACAGACAGACAGACAGACTGACAGACAGACAGGCAAACATACAGACAGACGGACATACAGACACTAAGACACTAAGATAGACAGACAGACAGACAGACAGACCGACACTAAGACAGACACTAAGACAGACACTAAGACAGACAGACAGACAGACAAGACTCACCTGGTGCCATTGAAGGCCCCAATCGAGCCGGTAACCCGGCCTCCCTGAAGCAGTTCAAAGCAGCCGCCGCTCCCGTTGCTGCTTCGATGCGAGCCGGAGCCGCCGCCACCGAAGCTTCTGAGTTGCTCACCGCAGCTCAAGCGGCACGCCAGTGCAAACCACAAGGCGGCTGTCACAAAGCTAAAATTTGGTTTTGCTAATTCTGACATCTGTATAGAAAATTTGGAAGCTTTTCAAGTCGATAAAGAGTTTTAATATCTGTCTGATGGGGACGTGGCGGTCAAAGTTGCCGGTAGCCAATCACGACTCTTCTCTATAAAGGATGGATTAGGCTGCACACAAACAACAGTCCATGCTGACTATTAGTCAGGAAGTAGCCCAGCAGAATATGTATTCGTTATTTTTATATGTATAATAAAATTGATGAATTCAATTAAAAATTTAAAATAGTAAAATAATACTGTTAGAGAAGGAGAGTGTACATAGCGCTCTAACAGTTTCCAATATCTTGTATCAAGCTCAACTTAAAACGAAATTACTTTTACTCGTAGTATTATATTATCTAAAATGCAGTCACTGTGATTAGTTTTAAACGGCTTGAATGATACGAACTGGCCTCTAGTCTGAATGGTAAGATTGGCTGGGTCATATATTACAGAGGCCATTGGGGTTGCAGCCGACACAGTAACACAGTAATACAGCAGACATTTGACACAGCAATACATCAGGAATCGGACACAGTAATACAGCAGACATCGGACACAGTAATACAGCAAACATCGGACACAGTAATACAGCAGACATTGGACAAAGTAATACAGCAAACATCGGACACAGTAATACAACAGACATCGGACACAGTAATACAGCAAACATCGGACACAGTAATACAGCAGACATTGGACACAGTAATACAGCAGACATCGGACAAAGTAATACAGCAGACATCGGACACAGTAATACAGCAGACATCGGACAAAGTAATACAGCAAACATCGGACACAGTAATACAACAGACATCGGACACAGTAATACAACAGACATCGGACACAGTAATACAGCAGACATCGGACAAAGTAATACAGCAAACATCGGACACAGTAATACAGCAGACATTGGACAAAGTAATACAGCAGACATCGGACACAGTAATACAGCAGACATCGGACACAGTAATACAGCAGACATCGAACACAGTAATACAGCAGACATCGGACACAGTAATACAGCAGTCGGACACAGTAATACAGCAGACATTGGACACAGCAACACATCAGGAATCGGACACAGTAATACAGCAGACATCGGACAAAGTAATACAGCAGACATTTGACACAGCAACACATCAGGAATCGGACACAGTAATACAGCAGACATCGGACAAAGTAATACAGCAGACATCGGACAAAGTAATACAGCAGACATCGGACAAAGTAATACAGCAAACATCGGACAAAGTAATACAGCAGACATTTGACACACCAACACATCAGGAATCGGACACAGTAATACAGCAGACATCGGACACAGTAATACAGCAGACATCGGACACAGTAATACAGCAGACATCGGACACAGTAATACAGCAGACATCGGACACAGTAATACAGCAGACATCGGACACAGTAATACAGCAGACATCGGACACAGTAATACAGCAGTCGGACACAGTAATACAGCAGGCATTGGACACAGTAATACAGCAGACATCGGACACAGTAATACAGCAGACATCGGACACAGTAATACAGCAGACATCGGACAAAGTAATACAGCAGGCATCGGACACAGTAATACATCAGCCATTGGACACAGTAATACAGCAGGCATCGGACACAGTAATACAGCAGACATCGGACACAGTAATACAGCAGGAATCGGACACAGTAATACAGCAGACATCGGACACAGTAATACAGCAGACATCGGACACAGTAATACAGCAGACATCGGACACAGTAATACAGCAGACATCGGACAAAGTAATACAGCAGGCATCGGACACAGTAATACATCAGCCATTGGACACAGTAATACAGCAGGCATTGGACACAGTACATGTAATACAGCAGGTATCGGACACAGTAATACAGCTGGCAATGCCAAATAAAAGTATACAGATAAATGTACAAGAAAAAATTAGGTTAAAAGGCTGCATAAATCTAGTTTTATGTAGGGATGAAAGATCGCAAAATCAGTACAATAATCGTATTTACACCACCAAGTCAGCTACGTTCATCAGCCGAATCCCGGAACACTTCGTCCTCAGAGTGATCCGCGTGCACTCCATTCATTTTCACCTGACCGGTCTTTCCATCGCTTTCAGTTTCCGCGCTGGCTCCATCGAAATCGCCGTTTTCACCCCCAGCCTCCGCAGGAGCAGCAGCGGAGGGCGCCCGGCGGCGGTCCTCTTTGAAGTCGAGAAAGGCCTCGAGAAAGGCGGCCCGCTCCGGCTCGTCCAGTTGGCGAAAATGCGGTGCCGCCTTGACGCGCGCCCACGGCTGTCCAGACACGGAGCGGACGCACTGCTCGGCGAGGTCAGGGCACCGCAGCCAGCGGATGCAGATAAAATAGTACTTCATGGCCTTCTCAGGCTCGACTGATTCGCTACTGAGCTGGGTATCGACGAACTGCAGACAGGACCAGGTCAGGCTGTGCAACTGAAACTTCGATGCCAGGGAGCTCAGCGACAGCAGAGTGGACTCCTCCAGGACGCGACTGTAGCCGGGGTACATGAACTGCAGCATCAGGTGGACGTCCTGAACCTTCTCGTCTAGCAGAGTCATCAGGCCGCTGCGCGCCACTTCGGAGTCCTGACGCGAGAACAGGGCGGCAAAATAGTCCGAGTTGAGCACCAGAACAGTTCGGTGCACATGGAAGGTGACCTGCCCGACCTGGATGCGAAAGTCCGCGCCGTTCTGCGCCCGAGTGAAATTGTGCCTCCTTCTCGGGTAGAGCAGCTTTGAGGACTCGTAGATCTTGATGACGCCGCTAAGTCGCAGCACTTCCGATCCGTCTGGCGCGCTGACGAAGCTGCCGAGCTCATCGGTGGCAGCGAACTGCGACCAGCCCCAGCTGTCGTCCGCCTTGCTGAACTGCCGCGGGCTCGAGCTCTGGCGCTCCACGCTGCGATTGTCGGGACCTGTCAGACGCACGGAGAATTCCGTGGTGCAGCTGACGCCGTCTGTGCACACCTGAGGCTCGAATTTCAGGTAGAGCGCCAGGTAGCTTTGATCGGTGCCCTGGTGCTGGTAGAGCTTCAGCTTCCAGTTCACTCTGCCTGCTCTGGAGCAGTCTTTGAGCGAGTACAGCAGGCGAGTGTCAGTTTCCAGCATGCGCTTCACGTCGCTGTAGGGTATGTTGATGGCGAACTTCAGGTAGTACTTGATTTCGGCACTGCCATTGCCGCCGTCATGGCCGCTGCTAACTGAGGCCATGTCTAGCGTGCCATCAGTCTCAACAGCAGAGGTTTGTCGCAATTGATTTCACTGCCTTCTGTCTGCTTAATCGCCTGTAGGCAGCTCACCTTAGTTTGGAATGCAATATAGGTCTGTCAATCTTCTCTGACTCGCCCCTTTTTTCTGTCTTTCTCACCGCTGCGCATCTGACTGGCCCCTCGAAGACAGGCAGTTTTATTGCAACTATAATAGTCGGCTACTGTTTAGAGGCGACATTTGGGCTGCTGCTGCATTTTGGGGTTTTGCGTTCTGTTCTGTTTCATTTTTTGAGCAGTCGCAAAAAAGTTTCAAAGCAAAGTAGCGATTGGCGGGCGGCAGTGGGTAGAGGAGCTCGGCTGGTGCTGGCGAGAGGGTTGAGATTCCGCTTGAAAAAACAAATCTTGCGGGGCCCCGACTCGAGAAAGGCAGAGAGCAGAGCTGCCCCCCCCCGCTGCGAGTAGCAGATGTAGCCTGAGAAGCTGCAGAGACGAGAGGCATTGTTAGGGGGCGGACAGTCACCCACCAGTCCCTACTCGAGCCAGCAGTTAAACTCTCAAGCTCTGAATTGCAGCGCCGCCTCTACTTGAGCTAGATATTCTTTTCTCATTATTTTAATTTGTTCGGCTTTCTGCGAAAGTCTTTCTAAAAACCCTCCCCGGCGTCGGCCGTATTCTGGGAGTCCCAGAGCTCAGCAGAGTAGCAAGGAAAGTCAAGGGACCGCGCGTGAATGTAAACACACTCAGTAGGTCAGCCTTTCTCATGGCTGCCTCAGCGGTGCCAGGTGGCGCCCGATGCGGTTACGTGACTTTGCTTGAGTTGAGAATGCTTCTGCATGGGGGCTGCACAGTTGTACTCTGTAGAATAATGTTTCTACTATATGGCGATAAATGCTATTTAGCAATGGCATCGACAACTATAGAGTTGACTCATTTTCATTGAAGGTTGTTGCTAGCTTCGAAATTCATTTTATACACTGTAGTTTACATAACAATGCATGAATTTTTGCATAAACATTCAATTCAAATCTGATTAGTTCTTTTACAGCAAACTAATCCTTTTACAGGTATAATTAGTGGATAGCATTTAGCATTTCGCAGTTCTCGTAGTTGCTGACCAACATCCTACAATTAAAAGATTTCACGACCCCGCGGGTGGGCTACTACCAACTCCAAGGGCGCCGCTATACAGAACCTGCCGATCGGACTGAAGTGGCAGCTTGCGACAAGAAACTGCAGTGTTAATTAAACGCTCTCGGCTAAGGTGAGGACCTCACGCTGGGTTCTGCCGTTCGCAAAACAGCAGTATTGTATTGGCTGTTGGCTACCTGCTGCTTGCCTCGGTAAGCTGGCGGCTGAGCAGACCTCTGATGTCAGTGGAATTACTATAACTTATGAGGCATGAAGATATTTTAGTACCCTACCTGCGCACACGATTGTGCATGAGCATGAGCATTAACTTTAGCATGAGCATGAGCATGAGCATGAGCATTAACGTTAGCATGAGCATGAGCATTAACTTTAGCATGAGCATGAGCATGAGCATGAGCATTAACGTTAGCATGAGCATGAGCATTAACTTTAGCATGAGCATGAGCATGAGCATGAGCATTGACGTTAGCATGAGCATGAGCATGAGCATGAGCATGAGCATGAGCATGAGCACAAACATGAGCATGAGCATGAGCATAAGCATGAGCATGAGCATTGACGTTAAGCATGAGCATGAGTATGAGCATAATCATGAGCATGAACATAAGCATGAGCATGAGTATGAGCATAATCATGAGCATGAACATAAGCATGAGCATGAGTATGAGCATAATCATGAGCATGAACATAAGCATGAGCATTGACGTTAAGCATGAGCATTGACGTTAAGCATGAGCATTGACGTTAAGCATGAGCATGAGCATGAGCATGAGCATGAGCATGAGCATGAGCAATATACATATTTCTACAAATTTTTCTAAATAAAAAACCAAACCTCAAAATTTATCTTGCATGAATATTTTTTCTATTGCCACGACAAAAAAAGCATTTTAAACGATTATGCAGTTTATCTTCTCATCTCATTTGGAAAATTATAAACAAAAAGAAAATTTCACAAATATTAAAATTAAAACGTTAACGTGCATCTAAAAGCTGGCTGTATTACACGTCCAGATAAATGAAAATTTTACGGCTATCAAGACCGCCGCTCGCTAATCTGCAGACAGCAAACACTGAATACACATCCGAGTCGGAAATCACTGCTGACCACTAGGCTTCTTAACAGTAGTGAGGAAGGTGTCAAAACCATTTGTTCTTTAATTTACCAGTAATTTATCTACAGCACACACAGCTACAGCACACCTACAGCACACACAGCTACAGCACACACAGCTACAGCACACACACCTACAGCACACACAGCTACAGCACACACAGCTACAGCACACACACCTACAGCACACACAGCTACAGCACACACAGCTACAGCACACACACCTACAGCACACACAACTACAGCACACACACCTACAGCACACACACCTACAGCACACAGCTACAGCACACACAGCTACAGCACACAGCTACAGCACACACAGCTACAGCACACACAGCTACAGCACACACACCTACAGCACACACAGCTACAGCACACACAGCTACAGCACACACACCTACAGCACACAAAACTACAGCACACACACCTACAGCACACAGCTACAGCACACACAGCTACAGCACACAGCTACAGCACACACAGCTACAGCACACAGCTACAGCACACAGCTACAGCACACACAGCTACAGCACACACAGCTACAGCACACACAGCTACGGCACACACAGCTACAGCACACACACCTACAGCACACACAGCTACAGCACACACAGCTACAGCACACACACCTACAGCACACACAGCTACAGCACACACACCTACAGCACACAGCTACAGCACACACAGCTACAGCACACAGCTACAGCACACACAGCTACAGCACACAGCTACAGCACACAGCTACAGCACACACAGCTACAGCACACAGCTAGAGCATACACAGCTACAGCACACAGCTACAGCACACAGCTACAGCACACACAGCTACAGCACACAGCTACAGCACACACAGCTACAGCACACAGCTACAGCACACAGCTACAGCACACAGCTACAGCACACACAGCTACAGCACACACAGCTACAGCACACAGCTACAGCACACACAGCTACAGCACACAGCTACAGCACACACAGCTACAGCACACACAGCTACAGCACACACAGCTACAGCACACAGCTACAGCACACAGCTACAGCACACAGCTACAGCACACAGCTACAGCATACACAGCTACAGCACACAGCTACAGCACACAGCTACAGCACACAGCTACAGCACACAGCTACAGCACACAGCTACAGCACACAGCTACAGCACACAGCTACAGCACACAGCTACAGCACACAGCTACAGCACACACAGCTACAGCACACACAGCTACAGCACACACAGCTACAGCACACACAGCTACAGCACACAGCTACAGCACACACAGCTACAGCACACAGCTACAGCACACAGCTACAGCACACAGCTACAGCACACAGCTACAGCACACAGCTACAGCACTGCAAAACTTCAATAAATCAAAATTTAAGCTAAAAAGAAATTTGAGAGTGTAATTGGTAATATTTTTAGTAGTTCCAAGAGAAAGTAACATTTTCAAGCGTTGCTCTGAGTTCTTGATTAAGAGAAGAGTTTTAAAAGAAGAGAGAAGGTATTATCACAAAGGTGTGGGGGTGAAATAGTGAGGCGCAATGTGATGATAATTAGCAGTCAATTAAAAGGTATCGAAGATGAAGGGACAGGAGCGAATTAGGGATGAAGAAGTTGCGTGACTGCAAGGCGTTGCGCATCAGCACATCGGTTTGCCACCGTTACTTCAGCGATTTGTAGGAATGAATTAGGAAGGCCGCATGCAGTTTTCAGAACAATTACAAGTTAAACTGCAGTTGGACGACTCGATAACAAAGTCGGAACAGTCTCAGCATAGCCGTATCGCAAAACACAAGCTCCGTAAGACAATGCAATATTCGGACGCTGGTAACATTGCAGACTTTTAGGTGAGCATGAGAATCTCCAGCTGCTTGAAGCTGTAGTAGTGCCCGTCAGTAATGTTTGTTGGAGCATTTGAAGCCCAAACGATGCCCTTGGCTCGGTCTGCAGCTGACACATTCAGGGCTGTCGGGTAGTTGAAGTACCTGCCGAACGGACCTGAGCTGTGGCAGCATGTGTGCCACTGGGGCTGGAACATTTGGGCACAGTTCTGTCCATAACTGCAGGTACTCAAGCCACGGTCTCGAGTCTGAAACTGGATGTTTTTGTCGACGAACAAGTTCTGGTGCAGACCTCCACCCGGCTCAAACGTGAATTCAGACACCGTGTAGTTGGTGCTCTCGGCCAGAATGAGCACGTTCAGGTAGTAGGCGTAGATGTAGGTGTCGTTCCAGTACAGCAGGTCGACGCGGAACCGGTTGCTGCTGGGCTGAGCGCTGGTCCGGGCGTGCAGCCACTCCAGGCCTGTTTGTGAGAATTTTAAGTGGCTTTTTCTAAAACTTTTTATGAGAATTCATAAGCATCACTTGTTTGATTTTGAGGCACTTCAAACATTATTAATCTCGTTCCTAAGCAAATACGAGTATACAGTGTGACTCCATTTATTTCATCTAAACTGACGAAGCAAAGCTTTTACACAGCTACTTGAGCTGCACAAGGCAAACACATTTAGTCTTTGACAAACGAGAATATTTCATGTTCTCGCATGCCTCATCTTTATCAGATTAGTAGAGCTTTTAATATTCAAATATCCTATTTTAATATAGGAAAAGAAATCTAAAAGTTTTGAACATGCAGAGTACTTTTAGTGTAGCTTAGTGGAGTGTACTTTTAAGAGTAGCTTTAAGTGCTGAAGTAGAATATGTAATAGTCGCTAAAAATTCAAAGTTTCTTTTTATAATTTAGATAGACTGGATTTTCGAACAAAAAAGTTTCTTCAACCACACATCATATTTCTGAATTTCGAAAATATTAAAATTAACCTATAGTCTAAAAAGGTTAAAAAATAAACATTTTTTTCTTATATGAAAAACACAGTACGCATACGACCAGAAACTCAAGTAAAAGAGCCTCTGGTAACTCACCAGCAAAGTAGTTGCCGTGATAAGTGCCGAAGCCGGTCTTGTACTCGGCCCAGAGCCGGTCGAAGCTCAGCGCGTCCGACACTCGCAGGTTGACGGTCTCGAAGCACTGCTGAGTGCCCACAGTGTGGAACTCCTGAGTTGGAAATTCAAACGATTTGTTAGATCGGCTATCAATAAAAGTGTCTAAATGATGTCAGCAATCAAGCACTGCTTTCCCATCACTCACATAGACGGCCAGCTCAGAGCTGTTCGGAGGCTGCTCGAACCAGCGGCACAGCGGGTAGTCGGTGAGCAGAGAGCAGTTGCTGGAGTTGAACACAATCCCGCGACAGGCCGGCAACTCGCTGCACTTGGCAACGCAGCCAATGAGCGATGAGGCAGCCGGCTGGTGCTGAAGGAATGCGGCGAAGATCTTTACCGAGTTGTTGGGAATGTGGACCCGCTTCACAGTCACGTTTCGAGCCGCAAGGTACTCTGCAAAGGCCAAAGTGAGTTTGATCAACACGAGTCCCGAAAAAATTGAAAACAGAACTCCGGTCTCACCGGTCTGGAAGCTGCTCAGCCTGTCGCTGGACGCCAGACCGGACTGTCCGCCACAGGACGAATTCCAGCCGATCAGCGCGGTCTCCGCAGTGAACAGTCGGCACTCACCGAGCTGCCCGATGCCATCAGCGATGCTGGCAGCATCCAAGCTCAGAGCTGCGCACCAGGACTGCTTGGCGCAGAGCATCGCGCACTGCTGCTCGGTGACCGGCTGCAGAGACCGCCACCCGGAGCCCGGGTCGGCTGGGCAGCCGGGGAACCTCGTGAGCTTCAGCGTTGGTGGCTGGCAGCCGTAGGCGAAGGACATAGCTTTAAAAAATATGTAAGTAGCAACTATTGAGTTTGAGTTTTGAGTTTTATTTAATTGATATTGTACTGACATAAATTTAGGAAATGAATGAAAACTCTTCAAGCAATCAAGAAATGGATAGAGTGATGGAGTGATATTGTCATATGTGTCACTTTGGAAAGTCTCTCTAACAAGTTGGTACCGCTTTCACACCGACTCACCCGTGAGCAGCTTCCACAGAAGCAGCTGCAGCAGCTCGGAATGCTTAGCTGTCAGTTTCATTGCAGGTGGGAGTTACTTAGGCAAACATTTGCAATTGATGTTTGACTTTCCTGTTGCGAGATGTTCCGTGACGGAAACTCAGCTCTGGACGGGGCTTTTGAAGTATGGTATCTGCTACCCCCTAAGAGTTGGGAAATAAGCGGTTGTCAGGCAACGGAAGCGTCCCACCCTCCCGTTTCTCTGCCCCACCTTTACTGGACACGGCTTCGCGAGGCTTAGAATCCCCTACTCAAGTTGAGTTGGAAGCCGGGGTTGGGGAGATATTCATTTTCCATATTTTTTCCATCTTTAAATGACTCCACGCTACACAAGTT
Organism: Macrostomum lignano; assembly: GCA_002269645.1. NCBI lineage: Eukaryota > Metazoa > Platyhelminthes > Macrostomidae > Macrostomum > Macrostomum lignano. Next base: position 270,366 of record NIVC01001190.1, on the reverse strand, counting down.
ATAGATGAATTCCATCCATATACTAAAAATGGTCTGTCGGTATGTGTGTGTGTGTGTGATCGATTTTAGAAAAATACTGAATCTACATCTAAATTCTATCCATTCCCTCTGCTAAGTTCTCTACCCCCTGCCTCAACTCTTCATCACAGCATCAATCCAGGGGCAGAGGAGCAAGAGTGTACGCATTCAAAATGCGTAAAACAATGCAGAATCCATTGCTCAGGCTCCATCAATAATACAGCTTAGGATACAGCTCATTTGATAGGCATTTCAGCCATCGCAGCAGTTGAATTTTTTCTATCCTTAAATATAGATGAATTAATAAGACTTTAGCTGCAGTTTTTCAACGCTTTTAAAACTTAATGAATTAACCGTTCTGTATTGTACACTGTATTTGAGTTGGGACTCATTCTCAGAGGGTCTGCAGTCCGAAGCTGATGAGGCAGAGGATCAGCAATGTGGGGGAGGCTGTCGCAGGTATGTGCTGTTTGCAGCAGAGCTAAAAGCGAGGCAGAATGATTTAGCCTGGAGTCAGTGGATGAGAGCCAAGCCCAGATGATGAAGTAGCAGCTAGCCGCATTTTTGAGGCTGCCGCAGTCCAGCACCCATAGCGGCACAAAAACACAGCCACTGGTGCCACCCGAAGATCAGGGAATCCACCTCCGCCCCCTTCACAAGGATGTTTAAGTTTCCCCCGCTGCCGAAGTTGCTTGCTTGAGGTTCTCCCGCAGCAAGTCTTTCCTTCCAGATTCTCTCTAGGCTCGAGAAGGGCGCCAAAACCTCGGTGGGAAAACTTCGCCGCGGGAAATCTGCCTGCGGAGAACATCTCGTGCTCCCCCGTCGTCGTGATGATATCCTCGGCCAGGTGTCAGCTTTACGTCTCAGTCAGCTCAAACGCTCCCTGCCGAACCGACTGCAATGTAATCGATACCTTGTTGGACGAGTCGACTAGAAACATCTGGAGATCCATTTTATCTTGGACTCCCAGATGGTATGTAGGCTAAAATTAAATTTTGACACCACGTTAAATAATGATACGAGCATAAAGCGTCCGCTCTTGCTCAGACAGTAATAGAAAGTTTACCCTGCCACCACTCAGCTGTTGCCACCGATTCACTCATGGCAGAACCAAGGGTCGTGGCGAGTTTAGTCAAGACGCTTTTACCGCTTATCTGCTCTTGAGCTCATACATCATATTTATCCATACATACACTCGTATAAGCAGGTACCATGAGCCTTGGAGGTAATAATTTTCGCATTTTACAGTTTCAGTGGGACAGCCGTAAAGTCTTTAGGGCCTGAGAAAGCTGCAAATGTATGAGGCGCTCGGAAACTCTTGTCCGTAAAATCTAAGCCTATTCTAAAGGCATGAAATGTGAAAGCCTTGCTCTAACTTCCAGTTCGCTAGCGGCTTCATCGTCCCGCCCAGTTGCAGTAACTTGGCCGGTGCTCAAGGCCAGGCACGGCCAAGGCCTCACCAGAGCTGCTTAAAACACCGCTCCCAAGACAGAAAGCCCAGTTCGCATTGCCGAGATTCCTCCAAACCCCGCAACGCGCTGGCATTGCGAATATGACGAATAGGCGGGTCAGCCAGTTCGCCACCAAAGCCCGCATCTGCCTGTTCATCTGGGCTGCAGTTTCAACTGCTGCGCTGGCCGTCACCGCCATCAGGCAGCAGATCAGTCAGCGGCCAGTCCAGCCGGTGTCAGACGTCTTTGAGGACTCTTTCATCATCATGAGCGACTCTGTAAGGGACAGGACGGAAACGATGGACTCCCGAAGAGCAGCTCAGGACGGAGGCAGTGCGTCTGCTTTCGGTCGTGAGGATATCGCGAGGGCCATCTGGTGCCTACTGCTTACCGCTCTGGTGGCAGCTGCTCAGATGGCCGGTTTAAGAATGCTTCGCGACTCAAAGGTGCAGAAGGGTCGAGTTGGCTGCTATGGATGGCAGGAGATGAACGCGATGAGTGACGAATGAGTGAAATCAGAAAGGAGCGGACAGGCATTCCTATAAGGAACTGCATGCGAACCAGTTTCTCATGGAAACCCTTTGTCCAGGGCGCTCACTGCTCATTGTTACGCGTTGATTTTGAATCTTAAGCAATTTTCTGTTTTTTCTTTAGTGTATCAACCAATTAGTCCTATGCTTATTTGACAGGTACAACGATATTTACGAGAAAATACTTCAAAAAGTTTTCTTTCGAACTGCTATATGAATACAGAATGAAGATGAGTGCGTAGCGAAATGATGAAACTCATTTTAAATACCAATTTCTATTGACATGAGTTTGTCTCTTCAGTTTATTGCTTTAATAAGTAGGCGGAATAGGCAGTTATGCCTCTCGCCAGCAGTGCAAAAATGTCGCCTAAAGTACGCCAGGGTGCACACAGCCACCCTGCCTTCCACAGCTTCATCTCCACTCTGAGGGTGGCGCCGCCCTGTCTGAGCGAGTGGATGGCGGAGAAGCCTGCGGGAGGTGTTGCCGGGTGTTCTTGAAGGAAGCTGTGTAGTTTTCTTCACTTTTCAGAATAATTTTCCATTCTGTTACCGGCAGACTTTTTCTAATATCAACTGTTAGATTTTGAGTCATTTAATAACTCGGATAAATGGCTGTCTTGCCAAGCATCGTACCTCCAAGGTAGAATCCGCTGTTAGGAATGCCCATTCTGCCTCTCAGGTATTGAGAATGCAGAGCACTTCATCTGCAACCTTTACTCAGAATAAGCTCTCAATTACCTCGGCCCAAACCCGGACCTTTCCGATGTTTTTAGGTCAAGGAATTTCTAACAGCTCGTCCGCTACCTAGGGGCTACCATACGAGCGACTCTGGACTCTACGAAGAGGGACCGAGCTGTGGAAACAGGCACACCAGAGCTCCCTGCGGGACCGGCAGCACCAGCTGCCATGGCCCACCGGGCTTAAATTGAGTGGGCGCTGAACTCCTCCTCGCGTATCCGAAGCCCCCCTACAGCCTAGTCAAGTAAATCAAGTAACACTGATAAACGTCACAGATCAATCATTTTAATGATTTTGACTCCAATATCAGCCACTTATATCAACTTAAAACCTCCGACTTGACGAAGATTTTACAGCATGAAACCACATTAGGATTTTTGTCTTATTCAGCAAATCATCAGTTCGTGCTTGAAAATTAGTGGGGGGCTGCATGCTAACATGTTCTCTACCCAATAAACCCGTTTTCTCCGCATAAACTTCATTTTTTTAAATAAACGCAAAAATCAGCTCAAGTTAAACATGAAAATTTTCGTTAAACACGCCGGAAGGAGCCTAATGAGACAAATCAGTTGCGAAAAGCAGGCAGCGGCCGAGAAAGCGGATCCCAACCCCAATGATGGCGAAGGGAAGGAGTAAAAGCGGGAAGGCAGTCAGGTGGACGCAGCCTGCAGCTGCGAAGCCATGAAAGAAGCAGAGCGCTGGCGGCGCGACAGGGCAGAGCTGGCAGAAAAGTAGCGGAGAACAGCGTCCGACCTCCAGCCCCCAAGAGCCCGAACGTCCGAATCTGACAAGCCGATTTGATGGCAGAAGCTGGCACCCCCACGCCGGATGCTGTGGCCGGAGAAACCAGCAGCTGGAAGGCCGCACGCAGCCAGACACGCACGAAGACAGCTGATGAGCTGGCTGGCTGAGAGCTCGCCTCCGAGGCCGTAGCCAAAGAGTGGCGCCCTTGGGTCGCTGGCTGGTGACAGGTGCAGGTGAGACCGCAGAGCGCGCACAGGGCAGAGTAGTGACTCTTGAACAGGTGGCAGAAGAACGACATGCGGCGTCGACCCGAACTGGTTGGTCTTGGACTTAGGGAGGGCCAACTTCCAGCAGCCAGATGAAGCCGACAGGCAGTCCCGCGAGACAGAGCGGCTGCCGCGGGTCGATAGGAAGTCGCCAAGGCGCAACATACCCCACCAGCCCACCAGAAGAGCCGCCCAGAAGGCGGCCCTGAGATCTGCGCTTGAGATGGAGCGCGGGAGCTGCTGATGGATGCTCTTGAGGTGCTCGATGGTCAGCGGCTTCGCCTGTTTGCATCGCAGGCCCAGATGACGTTTGGCGCCGCGAAGGGCCAGCTGCACGGTGAAGTCTTTTGCTGGGTCGGGGGTGCTGGTGGCTTGGTGCAGAAAAGAGACGGCATGGACGTAGGATCGGAGGCTGGAGAAGGACCGGAGCCGGGTGCTCACCAGGTGCGCAATGTAGCGGCAGAGCAGGTCACCGTCAGCTGGAGATGAAGGGCGGCCTGCGCTAGCACAGAAGGCTTCCCAGGAGCGCAGCTGGCTGAGGTAGGATCGCCAGGAGTTCTCCGCCAGGCCGAGGCGGCACAGGTGTCCGGCGGACACAGCGCGGGGGTGGGGCGGCGTCTCCGGAGGGCGAGGGCGACCTGCAAAAGGAGGCGAGATCGGAAAGCGGCAGAGAGCGCGTGCGACGCGAACTCAAGCGGGCAGATCACGAGCGTACGGTAGTAGCGGCAACGAAAGTTAATGAGCTCAGACTGCGAGGCAAACATGCGGGAGGCGGCATCAGCAAAAATCTGCATGCGACCAGTAAGGTGAAAGGCCTCCAAACTGATGCTGTTCCTGATGCACAGCAGAGCCACAGTCTGGTACACCTGCAGGAACGCGGGTCACGACAGCTCAGCCGATTGATCATGCCAGCCACTGCGGTGCTGTCAGTGAAGATGACAATCTTGCAGTTTTTCAGCTGAGAGCGACGGTGCAGGATAGTCAGCAAAGGTGCCAGAGCCTCCTTGAAGTTGATATGAACATCTTTGAACACACCACCGCAGTCCAGCTCCCAGTCGATGGCACTCCAGAAACTCTCGGCACCCCAGATGACTGCGGCTGCGCCTGACCGGCTGCTGTCAGTCTCCATGGCAAACTCCTCATCAAAGCGCGGTCACAAAGCCTAAAAAATTGAGAAATTGCGGCGGAGCCAAGCTGGGCCGGGTGTAGAGGCTTTAACCTGGCCGGCGCGGCCAACACCCCCACAGCTCAACCCCCCGCAAAAGTACAGCGATATGTACATCGGCACCCTCCGGCGCGTCTAACACACCTTACTCAGAGAGTAACGATTGCATTATTTATCCCAGCATGAAATTTCTGATTGTGACATCTTTGGGCCTGGTGGCTCTGTCGTACGGCTCAGGCTGCCAGCAGCCGTCGCTCAAGCTCACGAGGTTCCCCGGCTGCCCAGCGGACCCGGGCTCCGGGTGGCGGTCTCTGCAGCCGGTCACCAAGCAGCAGTGCGCGATGCTCTGCGCCAAGCAGTCCTGGTGCGCAGCTCTGAGCTTGGATGCTGGCACCGCTGATGGCACCGGGCAGCTCGGTGAGTGCCGACTGTTCACTGCGGAGACAGCACTGCTCAACTGGAATTCGTCATGTGGCGGACAGTCCGGTCTGGCGTCCAGCGACAGGCTGAGCAGCTAATGGCTGATGCCAGAATTTTATCGCTTTGACGCATGATATTTCAAAGTACCTTGCGGCTCGAAACGTGACTCACAAGCGGGTCCACATTCCCAACAACTCGGTGAAGATCTTCGCCGCATTCCTTCAGCACCAGCAAGCTGTCTCATCGCTCATTGGCTGCGTTGCCAAGTGCAGCGAGGTTCCGCCCTGTCGCGGGATTGTGTTCAACTCCAGCAACTGCTCTCTGCTCACCGACTACCCGCTGTGCCGCTGGTTCGAGCAGGCCCCGAACAGCTCTGAGCTGGCCGTTTATGTGAGTGTTGGGAAAGCAGTGCTGGATCGCTGAAATCATTTTAGGCACTTTTATGGATAGCCGATCGAATAAATCATTTGAATTTCAAACTCAGGAGTTCTACACTGTGGGCACTCAGCAGTGCTTCGAGACCGTCAACCTGCGAGTGTCGGACGCGCTGAGCTTCGACCGTCTCTGGCCACATAAAATTTTCTCACAAATAGGCCTGGAGTGGCTGCACGCCCGGACCAGCGCTCAGCCCAGCAGCAACCGGTTCCGCGTCGACCTGCTGTACTGGAACGACGCCTACATCTACGCCTACTACCTGAACGTGCTCATTCTGGCCGAGAGCACCAACTACACGGTGTCTGAATTCACGTTTGAGCCGGGTGGAGGTCTTTACCAGAACTTGTTCGTCGGCAAGAACATCCATTTTCAGACTGGAGATCGTGGCTTGAGTACCTGCAGTAATGGAGAGAACTGTGCCCAAATGTTCCAGCCTCAGTGGCACACATGCTGCCATACCTGAGGTCCATTCGGCAAGTACTTCAACTACCCGACAGCGCTGAACGTGTCAGCTGCAGACCGAGCCAAGGGCATCGTTTGCTCCAAAGAACTGACGGATGGTACCACAGCTTCAAGCAGCTGGAGATTCTCATGTTGACCTGAATGCTAATTCGATTCATTGGTTTGTGAGCTCACTTTTATTGAACAATAATAAAATTCCTAAACATTTTTCTGCTCCTCTGCTGATCACTGTGGCTGTTCAAAGCTCTTTTTTGCTTCAAGGCTAATTTTACGTCAAAAATTTGCAGTTGACTTATGTTTGCAGTTGACTTATGTTTGCAGTTGAGTTATGTTTGCAGTTGAGTTATGTTTGCAGTTGACTTATGTTTGCAGTTGACTTATGTTTGCAGTTGAGTTATGTTTGCAGTTGAGTTATGTTTGCAGTTGACTTATGTTTGCAGTTGAGTTATGTTTGCAGTTGAGTTATATTTGCAGTCGACTAATATTTGCAGTTGACTTATATTTGCACGGCCATTGGCCTGCAAATTGGGTGCTTCCGTCCGGCGGTGTAAAGGCCACGGGTCACTGGTGCCGCCAGCCTTCTGGCAAGCGCAGCAGCTAAAATGGCGGTCGGCGCAGTCCTGAAGCTTCCGAGCGTCGACGGCGCAGATACAACTCCAGGCGCAAGGAGCTTCGGCTACTCGCTCGCCGAGCACGCCTAGACCGCAAGGCCTCGCAGCCTCCCCGGCCGGAGGTCAAGGCCAGGTCAACTCGATTCTACCAGGCTCGCAGTCGGAATTCACACCTAAGAGCCCCAGGGAGTAGCACTTAATCTGCCTCTGCCACCGGGGTCCGCTTCTCAAAATGATGGTGGCCGCATGCACAAGCACGTGCGCCTCGACACCTTCAATGCACGGACTCTCAAAGACTCGTGGAGGGTCGCCGAATTATGCGCGCTCGCGTCGGCGCTCAGTATCGCAGTTCTCGCTGTTCAGTAGCACCGCCGAGTCAGCATCGAGGAAACCGATGTCTGAGCGGGATGGGCCACTCCAGCCAATCGTCATGGAGGAGGGGGAATCGGTCTCCCGCTGGTGTTGCTGCCCTTCTCGACATCAGCTTCATCAACGACCGAATAGACCGCGCGACAGCGAGACAGCGAGACCACCGTCGATCTCTACAGAACTCTGAGACAGATCTGCAGCTCTCTACCGGCCTGCGACGCTCTCTTCATTATGGGAAATTTCAACGCTCCCCTCGCGGTTGGTCAAGAACAGATGTGGACGTCTGAATGCCAACTCTTCTTTCCTGACCGACTTCATCACCTCGGAGGAGCTGGAGGACCTTTGCCAAGCTGCCCACTTTTTATGGTGCCAACGGGCTTGTCACTCGCCTTGACTGGCTGCTTTGCACGAAGCACAAAAAGCACATGGCCAAGAGGGTGATCAACATTAGGCCCAAGTGTCTTCCGTCCGACCACTCTGGCCTAAGGCGATGTGGGACTCCGATCCACATGTGGAGCTGGCAAGGAGACTGCTGAAAGACATCGCCCGTTTCGGTCACGATGGTTCTGCTGCCAATGACGCTCGTGACAACCTCACCCGGACCTACTCTGATCGCACAGTTATGCAGCAGCTATGGGGTGTTGGCTGTGGGTGGCCTACGATTGAAATCAAGGTGTAGGAAATATCTGAAGCTACTCAACTTAACCGAGTGGTTGAAGTCGTTAATTTGATCGTCGATCATCAACTTATTTAACTGTTTTCAAGCTTTAGAATTGTGTATTGGGTCTCGGATTCTATCATTATCAGCAAAAAGTGTTTGTTCATTTTTACAATTATTAAACCTCAGGATGTTGCAGTCTCTCTTGTGGCCCGTCTTTCATGAAATTTGCAAGAATTTCCATTCTCTTCATTCCGTTCCATTTTCCTTCTCTTGAGTCATAATTTTAGTCGAATAGAGTCATGAGTGATAAAATGTCTCTTGAGTTTCTTGAGTCTCTTAAATTGATCTCCTCGAGTCTTTAGATGCGATTACGATTACGATTGCGATTGCGATATCCTCTGCAGTAATGTTTTGAAATTAAAAAAAATTTCCTGAAAACTTTTGAAGATTTCCTGCTCAACTTATCACACGGAACACTATAAAAGTTCCAAACGCACTTAAACAGGAAGTGAACTTCCCTTTCTACCCCACATGACACTTTGGGCAGGTCTTGTTCTCGCAAGGGATCTTTGGTCTCACAGTCCTCATTTTTCACGGGCGAGTTTATGCTTTCCTAATCTACCGGCAAACTGTGACAGGGTGAGCCTTACTTTTAGATTGGAAATTTCTAGGAAATACTTTTCGGTTAATTAGTGCCATTTGAAGCTGTAGTAAGTGACTCAGCTCTGCAGAGTTCTCTACTATTTTCCTACAGTGTCTCGTAAATTCAAGTTCAAAACGGGCTTTGTGTGTTTCGGCTGATTTTGCTGGCCGTCCATGCTGACGGTTTCGCATTATTTTGCTATTCTTTTAGCTGTAATGCCAGCCTTACTGTAAACTGGGTCGCGAGATGATGGAGTCTGGGTGAGTTGCTAGTGATGCCAGGTACTGAATAATTCAGTTTTGAATACTGTATAATAAAGGCAGTCTGCCTACACCCTGCTGTTTTGCTTCCTGCGATCTCGCGTATGCTGAGGACATCGCGCTGTTCTCCCAACATTCAGCTGCTGTCCAGCGCGCTCTCACAAGGCTCTGCAACGAGGGCGCCGTGTTGAGCTGCTGGTGCACGCTCGCAAGACGGAATCGTTGCACGTGGGCCCAAATACCACCCAAACTCTCACTCTGCCCAGTGCAGAGACGGCATTACGGTGTGCGAGGACTTTCGGTGCCTCGGTGCCCTGGTGATGAAGCCCGATGCCATTGTCTCCGACAGGAGGAACCCGGCCTGGAGTGCCGCGCACTTCCTCAGGTACGTCTTCAATCCAGCTGCCAGAGACGACCTGAAGGTGCGCAGGTGCGCCTGTGCGCTCTAGAACCGATCCTGCTGTACGGCATGGAGGCTGTGCCGCAGACCAAGACGCGAGAGCGAGCCCTGGACGCGCTCTGCCGATCGCTGCTGCGCTACACGCTGGACGTGCACCACCCGGAGCGCCTGCCGACCAACGCTGTGATGACCCGCCCATGTGTAGCTCCGCCCCTAAGCGATACCTTGCGCCGGCGCCGTCAGATGCTGCTGGTCCACTGTCTACGGACCCTGGACCGCATTACGCTCATCTGGCTTTGCTGCACGGGACGACCGAGCAATTGCACCGCGGCCAGGCCCGCACTGCCACTTTGACTGACTGCCTCATCTCTGACTTGCAGGCGCTTGCACTGACCCCTCAGGCTGCTGCTGCTGTCCCTCCTGCCTGTTCTGCCAGCGTGCGGCAAAGGCTCTTTCCTCTGCGTCCTAATAAATGGATACACTCTGAGCAGCTCAAATTATTTCTGGGCTACGCTTGTAACTTCAAGTTTCTTTTGAATAAAATAGTTTCACCACTGGGTACATTCCCACTATCTGGAGGACCGCTCGGGTGGTCTTCATCCCCAAGCCTGCCAAAGGCGACTATACTAATGTGAAATCTTTCCGCCCCATCAGCCTAACATCCTTCTGCATTAAGCTGATGGAGAGACTCATCTTGTGGAGGCTGCGCGACTGCGAGTTAAGGACGGCACCCATAAGTAAGCACCAATTCGCCTTCCAACCAGGTAAAACCACCGAGCACGCTTTGCATGTTATTACCTCAGCCATTGAGAAAGCTATCCTGAGTAAGCAGATTGCCTGTGGGCTTTTCTGTGATATCGATGGGGCCTTCAATAACGTTTTATTTGGCTCCTTCAGTGACTCCCTTTTGCAGAAAAAGGTCCGACCCAGCATTGTGCGTTGGATCGACTTTATGATCCGGAACAGGAAGGTGACTTCCTCCCTCATAGATGCCACCTGCACTCATACGGTTACTAAGGGCGGAGCCCAAGGTGGAGTGCTCACCCTGCTGCTCTGGAATCTCGTGATGGACGAGCTCCTGACGGCTGACGTCCCTAGCAGCATAGTCAAGGCTGGCTACGCTGATGATGTCGCTGCTATTGTCAGTGGCCCTGACACCAGCACCCTCCGAAGCTTAATGCAGCAGTTCGCCGATAAGGCGCAAGCCTGGGCTACCCGGCACGGCCTAACCATTAGCACCGCTAAGACGGTGGCCATTATCTTCACCAGGAAGCGGAAGTGGAGCATGCGGAACCTCACCATCTATGGTAAGGACATACCCTTAGTCAAGGAAACTAAGTATCTAGGTGTGACGCTCACCCACGATCTGCGTTGGACCAAGCACGCTGACAATGACATCGGGCGCGCCAGGCGCTGCTTCGCGCAGGTGAGGAGAGCGCGAAGAGCGCGAATGAGAGACCCTAATTGGGGTCTTTCTCCCAAGACGGTCAGATGGATCTAAACCGTCATCATCCGGCCCAGTATCACCTACGCGTGTGTTATCTGGTCCAGTGCGTTGGAGTTGAAGACTGTTCGGGACCGGTTGTACCAACTGCAGGGTAACATCTGCCGAGCCATCACTGGTGCGTATCCATCCACCCTTTACGAGGGGCTCAACACCATCCTCAGCATGCCTCCGCTGCATTTGTTCATTAGAGCTGAGGCGATGAAGGGCGCCACGCGTCTCATCTGTGATAAATTTATTGCTAACACGCCCTCGGGCTTCATGCCTGAGAAGACTCTTTTCCCACATCTGGACTATATCCGTCGCGATCTTCAACGCATCCACCTCAATTTAGACGAGGTGGACTGCAGATCCCCCACTCTCATCCTCAGGAGGGGCTTCAAGTGTACTCTTCCACCGAGAGGGAGTCACCCACTGGACGTGGGCATCAACCGGAGAAGCCAGGGTATTCACTGCTTCACTGACGGATCCCTGTGTGACGGTCTCGCTGGTGCGGGCATTGCCATTTTCCACAAGGGTGAAGCGATCTTACAAGAGAGTCTTCATCTTGGTGAGAATGTCTCGGTTTTTCAATCCGAAGTTGTAGCCATCAACCAGTGCGCTGAGCATTTGCACAAAGCTGGTATCAGCAGCTTTGACATTTATTTTTACTCTGACAGCCAGGCCGCTATTAAGGCCTTGTCTTCCATCAAGCTCTCGACCAAGTCAGTTTCAGACTGCCTCAAAAGCTTGCAGACCCTAGCGATTCTCAACAGGATCAATGTTATCTGGACACCAGGCCATAGCAACATCCTCGGCAACGAGCTTGTGGATCAGCTTGCCAAGCGGGGTTGCACCCCTGATGGGGCGCAGCGCTCAGTCAAGTTACCTTCTCCGAAGTCATCACTCAACTGCGCCATTCAAGATTGGCTGAACCGCCAGCATCAGACTCACTGGGACAGCTGCTCCGAATACCGGCAAGCACGAAAGGCTATGCCTGCCATAAACCGGAAAGTATCCGAATATCTAGTCTCCTTAAGTAAAATTGACCTGAGGTAGATGTGCATGGTCATTACTGGCCATGGCTTCTTCCAGAGACATATTTCACTGCAAAGTGGCTGCTCCCCTATCTGCCCATTCTGTGATCTAGAGGAGGAAACCTCGACGCACCACGTCACTTTCTGCCCGCACTTCAAAGAGGCGCGGAGGCGTCACCTCGGTCACACGCTAAGGCTTGACGAGCTCACCACTCCCGACCGGATCCGTGACCTACGTGCATTCGTTCGGGATTCTGGGCGGATGAAGATCGCAGACGCCACTCTCGCGAGCTCTTCTGCTGCTGGCGAGGGGTGGGCGCAGCCCCAAGGCTAACGCCTTTCTGTTTTTAGCTTGGGGTTGCGATAGGGGCCTCGCGGCCTATTCGCGGCGCTCTGCCCCCCGTCGGTAGTAAGTAAGTAAGTACCCCACCGGTCAAAGGACAAAATCCATTTTTTGACCTCGTCAACAAAACCGGTTTGGGGCTCAAGTTCGACTTAAATTGTGTATAAATGCAAGCAAAAATCCGAGCTGAAACCTCAGACTCGGAGCAGCCTTGGAGAGGTCTCAAGAGATATTGGGCTTTGCCAGAGCCGCCAAACGAGGCTATATTTACTGCTATTAGGATTGTGCTCTTTGGTCAGCAAGTAAACCTGAAGATGCATATCGGATCTCGAAACGCCTCAAAAATCTTGATACAGACACTCAGTTTTCTAAATTTTGCATGGTAATAGGAAACGCGAATAGTGTACTAATTCGTCAGTACAGTGACCAACTTTCAGAACTCTTTCGGCTAAAGCACACGAATTTCGCTGCTGAGTTCTCAGCACTTAGTACTTTTAGGAAAATTTAATTGTTTCCAGCCGCACAAGCCCCTCGTAGCTCATTCAGCCAATTACAATAATCCACACTAATGCGAGCATAAGCAGCAGCTGAGCACATTTTCACCCGATAAAACAGTAAGAACCGCCTTGCATTCAGATGCTTTTACTGCAGGCTGAAGTTGCAGAAGTAGACCAAATTATCAAAAAACTTTTATATTTTTTTAAGCCATAAGTTTTTAGCTGAACTCCAAAATGAAATTCCTGATTCTGACGTTTCTGAGCCTGGTGGCTCTGTCGTACGGCTCAGGCTGCCAGCAGCCGTCGCTCAAGCTCACGAGGTTCCCCGGCTGCCCAGCCGACCCGGGCTCCGGGTGGCGGTCTCTGCAGCCGGTCACCAAGCAGCAGTGCGCGATGCTCTGCGCCAAGCAGTCCTGGTGCGCAGCTCTGAGCTTGGATGCTGCCAGCACCGCTGATGGCATTGGGCAGCTCGGTGTGTGCCGACTGTTCACTGCGGAGACCGCGCTACTCGGCTGGAATTCGTCCTGTGTTGGACAGTCCGGTCTGGCGTCCAGCGACAGGCTGAGCAGCTTCCAGACTGGTGAGACCGGAGTGCCATTCGCAAATAAGCTTGTGCTCGTACTTTCTAGCACAAGTTGATTCCATAGTCTTTTGACATTTCAGAGTACCTGGCGGCTCGAAACGTGACTCACAAGCGGGTCCACATTCCCAACAACTCGGTGAAGATCTTCGCCGCATTCCTTCAGCACCAGCCGACTGTCTCATCGCTCATTGGCTGCGTTGCCAAGTGCAGTGAGTTGCCGGCCTGTCGCGGGATTGTGTTCAACTCCAGCAACTGCTCTCTGCTCACCGACTACCCGCTGTGCCGCTGGTTCGAGCAGCCTCCGAACACCTCTGAGCTGGCCGTTTATGTGAGTGTTGGGAGAGCAGTGCTGGATCGCTGACATCATTTAGGCACTTTTATTGATATCCGATCTAATAAATCGTTTGAATTTCAAACTCAGGAGTTCCACACTGTGGGCACTCAGCAGTGCTTCGAGACCGTCAACCTGCGAGTGTCGGACGCGCTGAGCTTTGACCGGCTCTGGGCCGAGTACAAGACCGGCTTCGGCACTTATCACGGCAACTACTTTGCTGGTGAGTTCCTAGGGGCTCTTTTAGTTGAGTTTATGGTCGTATGCGCAGTGTGTTTTTGATATAAGAAAAAATTATTTAGTTAACCTTTTTAGACCATAGGCAAATTTTATTATTTTCGAAATTCAGAAATATGATGTGTGGTTGAAGAAACTTTTTTGTTCGAAAATCCAGTCTATCTAAATTTGAAGAAGAAACTTTGAAGTTTTAGCAACTATTACATATTCTACTTCAGCACTTAAAGCTACTCGTAAAAGTACACTCCACTAAGCTACACTAAAAGTACTCCGCATGTTCAAATCTTTTAGATTTCTCTTCCCATATTAAAATAGGATATTAGAATATTAAAAGCTCTACTTATCTGATAAAGATGAGGCAAGCGAGAATATGAAATATTCTCGTTTGTCAAAGACCAAATGTGTTTGCTTTGTGCATCTTAAGTAGCTGTGTAAAAGCTTTGCTTCGGCAGTTTATATGAGATAAATGGGGACACACTGTGTTTACATAGGAACAAAATCAAAATCAAGCAGGCGATGCTTATTAATTCTAATGGGAAATTCTAAAGCAAGCCATGTAAAATTTTCTCACAAACAGGCCTGGAGTGGCTGCACGCCCGGACCAGCGCTCAGCCCAGCAGCAACCGGTTCCGCGTCGACCTGCTGTACTGGAACGACACCTACATCTACGCCTACTACCTGAACGTGCTCATTCTGGCCGAGAGCACCAACTACACGGTGTCTGAATTCACATTTGAGCCTGCTAGAGGTCTTCACCAGGACTTGTTCGTCGGCAATAACTTCCAGTTTCAGACTCGAGATCGTGGCTTGAGTACCTGCAGTAATGGACTGAACTGTGCCCAAAGGTACCAGCCTCAGTGGCACAAATGCTGCCACAACTCCGGTCCGTTCGGCAAGTACTTCAACTACCCGACAGCGCTGAATGTGCCAGCTGCAGACCGAGCCAGGGGCATCGTTTGGGCTTCAAATGCTCCAAATAACATCACTGATGGGCACTACTACAGCTTCAAGCAACTGGAGATTCTCATGCTGACTTGAGTTTTGTATTGGGTTCAATTGCTGATCAGAGGGTTCTCTGACTTCAAATCTTATTGAACGAGAGTAAACTCACAGAACCAGTATGGTGAAAGGCTGTGCACATGTAGGCTTCAATGGCAATTTCTGCAGTGTTAGCAGCGCTCCTGGCTTTTTACTCGTTAATCGAGCTGCTCGTCGATTCCTTGCAATGTAAATAATTTTCCAGACTTTTCAGTCGCAAACAAGGTTTTTGGTTTACCTGAATCAAACAAGATATTTGATAGCTTTCAGCTGTTTGTCCCCACGTTGCAACTGCACCAAGGTTTTCCTTAACTTGTCATGTTTTAAGTTGTCCTTTTGCACTCATTCTGCACTCAAACAAGTTTGCACTCAAGCAAGTCTGCCATAAAACAATACTTCTTGCACTGGAAATTTGCGGCAGAATGACGCTAAAAAACATGAAAAAGCGGACGTTTTTTGTTATTTAAAAGAGTTTTCCTCCTAGACTCTAAATCATGGAAACTCATTGGGGTTGCGAATATACTCAATCTGAATCATGGAAACTCATTTGGGTTGCGGATACTCAACCTGAATCATGGAAACTCATTTGGGTTGCGGATACTCCACCTGAATCATGGAAACTCATTTGGGTTTCGAACACTCACCCTGAATCATGGAAACTCATTTGGGTTTCGAACACTCACCCTGAATCATGGAAACTCATTTGGGTTTCGAACACTCACCCTGAATCATGGAAACTCATTTGGGTTTCGAACACTCACCCTGAATCATGGAAACTCATTTGGGTTTCGAACACTCACCCTGAATCATGGAAACTCATTTGGGTTTCGAACACTCACCCTGAATCATGGAAACTCATTTGGGTTTCGAACACTCACCCTGAATCATGGAAACTCATTTGGGTTTCGAACACTCACCCTGAATCATGGAAACTCATTTGGGTTTCGAACACTCACCCTGAATCATGGAAACTCATTTGGGTTTCGAACACTCACCCTGAATCATGGAAACTCATTTGGGTTTCGAACACTCACCCTGAATCATGGAAACTCATTTGGGTTTCGAACACTCACCCTGAATCATGGAAACTCATTTGGGTTTCGAACACTCACCTTGAAGCGTGGAAACTCATTTGGGTTTCGAACACTCACCCTGAATCATGGAAACTCATTTGGGTTTCGAACACTCACCCTGAATCATGGAAACTCATTTGGGTTTCGAACACTCACCTTGAAGCGTGGAAACTCATTTGGGTTTCGAACACTCACCTTGAAGCGTGGAAACTCATATGAGTTGAGGATTTCATCGCAATATTCCTCTGACCCAACCCACCTGCAGCCCCTTTTCGCCAGTCAATCAGCAAACGCTAAGCAGCCTCTTTGGCGCTTCTTGCTGCTAAAACTGTTTCGCAAAGGCCTACATGAATAACTTTATTATTCCTTTTGTATTTTCAATTCTCTTTTTAACTCATTTTTGCCTAATAATTCCCGTTTTGAATTCTGCTGCACCTGAACTGGCGTCTCTCGATCTTCTAATCTTCTACATGTAACTTTGTAAGAATCGTAAATTTCTTCGCAACAGTCAGCCGAAAGGCAGAATATTTCGTTTGAATCAAACAAAAGCTCTTCAATACATTTCAGTCGATTCTTACCAAATAAAATTCACTCATGAAAAAGCTACTCAGATACAAATGTAACGATGTCACTTCCTTTATTTCACCTTTTTTCTTTTTTTGTATCGTACAGCTTAATATTCGTAATCTCCTTCTACATTATACTTAAATCTTACTTTCTTATTTAGCGTTAACGTATTTTTTGTTATACCGTATAATTCATAAAATATCTAGGAGTATATAAAACGTATTCTCCCTCTCGCTCTCCTTCCCTCACATTTTCTCATTGCAATACTACGAGTACTATGGTACGCTCGTTGCTATCTATAATATTAAGAGTAGATTATTATAATTGTGATTTGATTGAAATAAACTCTCAGCACGCGCTGCATCGACATCGTTCATTATTAATTAAATAATCGATCTAAATTCGTAACACAAAGACACCTGCCACACTGTACACTTAAACGGACCAATTTTAGAAGCAGTGAAGTTCATTTGATGCTAGTAAAATGTATTAGCCTGGAGCTTTAGCTAGCTCGTACATGCACGGTAATGCTGGCTTTCAACCAGATGAGATTCAACCTACAGAATAAATGTTCGCATTCATTCTCATATTCTCAAATATGATTTGTGAGTTTCATTAAGACCTGCTGTACAATACAAGTTGATGCAAGTTGACTTCTGGTCGTTTTTCGCTACTCTTCGGCGTCGTTGGGTGTGACCGCGCACCCTACGATTTAAGTGACGTTAAACTCCGCCAAAATGCGCCAAATTATATTGGCTGAATTAGACCGGATTTGTACACTTGAGCAGAACAATGCTGCACGTTATTACGCTCGTATATATTGATAATTATTTAATGTAAAAAATTATACAAAAAAGAATTTACCTGCATGAAAAGTTCAGTCTGATCAATGCTTTGGAAGAAAGTCTTGCATGGGTGGTAAAAATAATTAAAAAAGTACTCTAATCTGAGAAATTAAGTTATCCAGCGGCTGTGGGGTGTTTCGGTGCAGGTGACTGACGAGGATATTTTGGAATGTCTTAAGCGTGCTTTAAACACGATATTTGGATCGTTAAGGTGGAAGTACAAAACATTGTCTTCTCAAATTCTCAACGGCCGTTGCATTCTAGGCAATTTCTTGACATGGCATGTGTTTGATTGGCACGTGCATGGATTGGTAAAGCGTCGAATCAACTTCATGTACTTTCGTACTTGCGCCTATAATTCTTCATTCATTTTTATTGACTCAATAAATGGGTAAGCAGCGTTGCCTCATACTACTATCAGCCAACTACAAGCATTTAAAATTTTGATGTTATCAATCATGTCTTATTAATTTATTAAAGTTGACGCTTTGAAATTTTCTGAACATAAATATTAATAATAATAACACATTACGCCTGCCCCAATTGGGCTAGATGTGCAACCGACAGCTCAGCCGAAGCCATTGCACGGCCCACCTGAAGGTTGCGTACGGCTGTTAAGTGTTCAGCCCAATGACTGGGGGGGGGGGGGGGTTCGCCACACTCACACAGTCACACACCCTCAATAACCCCAGCTGGCTAACGCTGACACCCATTTTACTGATGAATGAACTGAAGCAATGCAGAGTTGCGTTTCTTGCTGAAGGACACAGATTGCTTCAATTGTCTCACGACCTTCAAGTCGTGAGTACGACGCTCTAACCGCAGGCTACAACCTCCTACAAAGATATCAACAAAAGGTAAATATAGCTGCTTAATACGGTAAAATGGTGCGAAATATTTCCCTTACAACCTTCCATTTATCCTCCTCAGCTCACAGTTGAAATAATTTTATAATGAAAACCAGCAGGCGTTTTCGTATTCTATGGATGCCGCCGTCTGTCTGTTTATCATCGGTGAGCAAAGTATTGAAAATTTTCACTAGACTATTAGACGCGAGTATTTTGTTATATTTAGATAAAATTGGCTCCAAATCGAAAAAATTACTGAATCAGAAACTACCTTGCAAGTCTACCTTTCCATACTTTGTGCAGCGGAGTGGAATGAATTTTCATATTTCATTTTCCCTTTTGGCCAATGAGCAGATGGGATCCAGTAGCGTAAGCGCTTCGATTCTGATTTAGCCAATTAAAATTCACCCCACAAACAAGCAGCAGCTGAGCACTTTTTCACCCAATAAAACGGCTGGAACTGCCTTGCATTCAGATGCTTTGACTGCAGGAAAAACCATCAAAAAGTTTTTGCCCTACCGTATAGCTAAGGTCGAAAATGAATTTTTTAATTCTGACGTTTCTGAGCCTGGTGGCTCTGTCGTACAGCTCAGGCTGCCAGCAGCCGTCGCTCAAGCTCACGAGGTTCCCCGGCTGCCCAGCGGACCCCAGCTCCGGGTGGCGGTCTCTGCAGCCGGTCACCAAGCAGCAGTGCGCGATGCTCTGCGTCAAGCAGTTCTGGTGCGCAGCTCTGACCTTGGATGCTGCCAGCACCGCTGATGGCGTCGAGCAGCTCGGTGAGTGCCGACTGTTCACTGCGGAGACCGCGCTGCTCGGCTGGAATTCGTCATGTGGTGGACAGTCCGGTCTGGCCTCCAGCGACAGGTTGAGCAGCTTCTGGACTGGTGAGACCGGAGTTCCATTCGCAACTAAGCTCGTACTTTTACTTTCTAGCACAAGTTGATTCCATAGTCTTGACACTTCAGAGTACTTGGTGGCTCAGAACGTGACTCACAAGCGGGTCCACGTTCCCAACAACTCGGTGAAGATCTTCGCCGCATTCCTTCAGCACCAGCCGGCTGTCTCATCGCTCATTGGCTGCGTTGCCAAGTGCAGCGAGGTTCCGCCCTGTCGTGGGATTGTGTTCAACTCCAGCAACTGCTCTCTGCTCACCGACTACCCGCTGTGCCGCTGGTTCGAGCAGCCTTCGAACAGCTCTGAGCTAGCGGTCCATGTGAGTGTTGGGAAGCAGTGCTGGATTTCTGACATCATTTATGCACTTTTATGGATAGCCGATCTAATAAATCGTTTGAATTTCCAACTCAGGAGTTTCACACTGTGGGCACTCAGCAGTGCTTCGAGACCGTCAACCTGCGAGTGTCGGACGCGCTGAGCTTCGACCGGCTCTGGGCCGAGTACAAGACCGGCTTCGGCACTTATCACGGCAACTACTTTGTTGGTGAGTTTGCTGGTAAGAAGGAAGAGATTATCAGTATCGAATAGAATGAACGGTTTTAAATTTTTGATTGATCATAACCTCATCATTAATTGTCAGTTTTTCCTTATTGGATAGTAACTCCTGGAATTTCTTTAGTTATACAGCACCGTAGACTTGCAGAAACAGCACAACAGATTGTTGTCAGAATGACAGCCCTATCGTGAAAAAAATTACGAACAGGCCTGGAGTGGCTGCACGCCCGGACCAGCGCTCAGCCCAGCAGCAACCGGTTCCGCGTCGACCTGCTGTACTGGAACGACACCTACATCTACGCCTACTACCTGAACGTGCTCATTCTGGCCGAGAGCACCAACTACACGGTGTCTGAATTCACGTTTGAGCCTGCTGGAGGCCTTGGAGACTGCCTGTTCCCAGGCTTGAACCGGCAGTTCGTCACCCGAGATTACGGATTGTCCGGTTGTGCAGTCAATTCAGTAAATTGTGCAGTTAAATTTGAGCAGCCTCACTGGCACACATGCTGCCATGCCTCAGGTCCGTTCGGCAAGTACTTCAACTACCCGACAGCGCTGGATGTTGGAGATGCAAACCGAGCCAAGGGCATAATTTGGGCTTCAAATTCTCCCAAAAACATTACTGACGGGTTCTATTACAGCTTCAAGCAGCTGGAGATTCTCATGCTCACCTGATATCATTTCGCTCCTTACAAGCTTGGTACTTTAAAGGTTTTTCTGTGCGAAATAATCAAGTTGCTTTTTGGTTTTAAATTGGGTTTTCAATAAACAATAAATCCTGGAACTGACATGAAACGACTCATGCGTCTGTCTAAAGGATACACATTATAGATTCCTGGGGACGAAATTGCAAGTAAGCTCGTACTAAGTGTAGCTGCTTGTCTTGTTAGAGTGTAGCTCAGTTCGCGGTTCAATTCCGTGCACGGGCCACAATTCGGACCACGGGGCGGTCGGATCGTGCGATTCACATCAATGAGGGCCAATCTCCAAGGCAGAAAGAGTGCACATGCCTGACGAGTACATTTTATCGCCACTGTACCACCTGTGTGAGCTTATGTGTTAGTGTGTTCCTGCGCGCAGTATCTGCAAGCTTGCACGTGGTCAGGAGTCATTGGAATGGGCCTATTGCCTCAGCCCTGGTAGTGAGACGATCTCACGGATATCGCCAGACTGTCCGCAGCCCTCCTGCGATCATTTTTATTATTATAAACTTATCTTTTCGTAGTAGCCTTACCTGGTAGTACCCGCATGAATCCACTCTGATCGTTGTTATACATTTTGTGTCTCTTGACAAAAGTTTCAGTCAAGAGTTATCGTCGAGTTGAAGTAGCATGTTCGAATCCAAATTACTGCGCACCTTTTTGTTGGAGAACCTTACTTTGGCTTATGGTTTTACATGAGCATGAGTAAAAACTGATTTTTGTCTATTTTATGCAAAAACAATCTTGTTAGAATTGAATAGTAGTCAGTCCATTGTTTAGCATGTAACGTTTTTACTATTCTTGATTCTTCGCATATGTATGCATGTATATATTCGCATATGTTTATGTGTGCGTAGAAAACGCATGATCCGAAAACTCAGCGGGGTAAATTTCCAGAGGGTCATTCATAAACGCAAAGAAAACAAAACTAAGCAACTAAGGAGAACCTGGTATTCAGAAAAGAGAATCCTGGTGATATATAGACACCAGGAACGTAAAACACCTTAAATTTAACGTCAACACGCACGACAGAGCAACGCAGCAGACTGCAGCAACCACATCAGTCGCGAATCTTGGAGACACCTCGCCTCAGAATCCAACACACCGTCTCGTCTCGCCATCAGGAGAGGTGGTGAAACACAGAGCGGCTCACAAGAACCCCCCTGTCATGAGGCCAATGAAGTTCGTTGACATTGTCGATTAGAGCTCGGAGGAAAACTCTCCCGACGCAAATTTTAACTTGCCTATCAGCTTCTGCAAACAGGATTTAACAGCCTCTTCTTCAATCGACTCTGTTCAACTCGGTTCATTTGAGGACAGCTCACGCGTTAGGGCATAGCAGGGTGGCCCGGCGGCAGGCTTGAGTCTTAAGCCCTCACCTGAGACGCTGTTTTTTTTTAAATTGGTCCGAGTCTCCATCGGCTTTTGGCTCGGATTTTGGAGTGCAGCTGTGAGCGCCTGTGGCACTGATGAGCGGCATTGAGTTAGTACTCTCGCAGCTGCTACAGACCGGTGGCGGTGCTTGCTTTTTAGGCACTGTCGCTTTTATCATTTTGATTGGTGCCATCAAGTGTGTTGCCACCAGACCCAGGTCTGCGCTAAGCAGCACTCGATCGCGTTCCGTCATGCTGGAGAAGCCGATATTCATCATCATATATCGCATGACTTTTGTGCGATCGAAGTCTAAATCTAGCAGGTCTCCGATTCTGGCAGGATGTCGGAGATGATTTATTGACTCGGAGGAATCGATGTGCAACCAATGCGCTGAAGTTAGACATGCTGAAAAATTTGAAATTATCGATTGTAACCGCCAGAGTATGAAGTTGTCTATTCTTGAGGCGTTGTACATTAAACAGCTAAAGCCCGCCATGAACAATCCAACTTGGTGGTAGAGGGGCGATCAGTGTCCATCTAAGGGTGTTCTGACCCCATGCGCTTGCCTCTTATTTAGGGCCATCTAACTCTTCTACCCATACTTGCATCATGTTGACTTACTAGGCTACTAAAAAATTACCACATCCTCTCTGCATGATCTATATTATTGCCTGAAGATGCCGATTGTTCGGCAAAACATGTCGCGCAAAGATGAATAAAATTGCAATTTGATATTATTAAAGAATTGTTTGTTTTTGCTTTCGATCTCCTGTCTTTTGTCAAATGAAACCTCGAATACAGAATCTATAAATAAAGTTTGACAAGTTTATGAGAAGAAAAACTTTTTTTACTTCGACCAAAATCTTACGAAATTTTTCTACTTCCTAGCTAACGACCAGGAAGTCTTCCTAACACGCATGTTACTACCGAAAAATCCGTTTTCTGACTTCCCCAGTTTCCTGTAAAACTTCTACAAGTAGAAAGCAGGAGCAAAGGAAGCAGATCGGGTGACTTCAGCCTGAGTAAGTCAGGCACCTCGCTGTGCTGGGTAAAGCGAGGCTTCACACCGGAAGTTGAAACAATGAAAGCCAAACAATTCAGACCCCTGATTCTCAGCAACAGCAAACATCAAATTTCTCACTTGCGCCTTTAAGCTGCTTCTGTATTTGCAGTTTTTAGATCAATATACATCACCAAGACTTTAGCTAACCGTAGCTTAGAGCCTTTTAAAGCTTGTATGCAAATATATTCATGGGGTATTAATGTATTATCTTACCTAGAGATACACGTAGTAGGTTGATGTTACATGTATAAGTACGATAAATTGGCGTTGCAACTTGGAAAGGGTGAACTCCATCTTCTAAAATGTCCTAATCTCGTTTTGAGCACTCTTCTCTTCTTTGATTTGCTCCACGCTTGACCAACGAGTCCTGTCTATCTAACCTCTCCGAGCCCCGCCAGGTGCTGAGGTTACGGCAAGTATGGGCAATAATCCAATGAAATCTCGTCTACCTCGTAAAATAAAAAAAATCACTGTAAACGGACTGATTCGCGGTCAGAGGAGCTTCTGATCTTCTTGGGTTGCTGCGCAAGTACTTGCAAGAGCGTGCAAGATCTTCGCTATGATACTTAGGTAAACTTACAAGATCTGAGCGACTTGCTACATCGTACAAGATCTTAACTTTTATATTTTTTTATTTATAGCTTCAAATCGCATACTTCTTAAATATGTTGTCCCATTTTTGTCATGAAACAAATTAGAGTTCAGCTAGAACACTTTAGCCAATGAATGACAAAACAAATGTACGTCCCTTCTTAGAAGATACTGCAATGCAAGAACCGAGCAGATTGAGAAGATCTGCTAAGAATGGCACAAGATCTGCTAAGTTTGAGAAACAGAATGTCATCTAGGGTAGTGGTAATCACCCAGTAGTACGGCTCGTCATCGTTTGCTAGGGGGGGGGGGTGAGAATCAGAACGTAGTGGAAATTGCAAAGGGGATGTCAACTTAAGCACCAGAATGGAGCCCGAAGTTCAGCTCCGGACCAAACCGACTGCAATCGATAACTTGTCGGCCCAGACGACTAGAATCGCCGAGACATCCCATCCGGCTCCCTTCCTTGGGGTCCCAGGGGATAAAGGGGATAAAATGGGGATCTCATGTCAACTTAAGGCTCTGGAATGGAGCCCGAAGTTCAGCTCCGGACCAAACCGACTGCAATCGATAACTTGTCGGCCCAGACGACTAGAATCGCCGAGACATCCCATCCGGCTCCCTTCCTTGGGGTCCCAGGGGATAAAGGGGATAAAATGGGGATCTCATGTCAACTTAAGGCTCTGGAATGGAGCCCGAAGTTCAGCTCCGGACCAAACCGACTGCAATCGATAACTTGTCGGCCCAGACGACTAGAATCGCCGAGACATCCCATCCGGCTCCCTTCCTTGGGGTCCCAGGGGATAAAGGGGATAAAATGGGGATCTCATGTCAACTTAAGGCTCTGGAATGGAGCCCGAAGTTCAGCTCCGGACCAAACCGACTGCAATCGATAACTTGTCGGCCCAGACGACTAGAATCGCCGAGACATCCCATCCGGCTCCCTTCCTTGGGGTCCCAGGGGATAAAGGGGATAAAATGGGGATCTCATGTCAACTTAAGGCTCTGGAATGGAGCCCGAAGTTCAGCTCCGGCCCAAACCGACTGCAATCGATAACTTGTCGGCCCAGACGACTAGAATCGCCGAGACATCCCATCCGGCTCCCTTCCTTGGGGTCCCAGGGGATAAAGGGGATAAAATGGGGATCTCATGTCAACTTAAGGCTCTGGAATGGAGCCCGAAGTTCAGCTCCGGACCAAACCGACTGCAATCGATAACTTGTCGGCCCAGACGACTAGAATCGCCGAGACATCCCATCCGGCTCCCTTCCTTGGGGTCCCAGGGGATAAAGGGGATAAAATGGGGATCTCATGTCAACTTAAGGCTCTGGAATGGAGCCCGAAGTTCAGCTCCGGCCCAAACCGACTGCAATCGATAACTTGTCGGCCCAGACGACTAGAATCGCCGAGACATCCCATCCGGCTCCCTTCCTTGGGGTCCCAGGGGATAAAGGGGATAAAATGGGGATCTCATGTCAACTTAAGGCTCTGGAATGGAGCCCGAAGTTCAGCTCCGGACCAAACCGACTGCAATCGATAACTTGTCGGCCCAGACGACTAGAATCGCCGAGACATCCCATCCGGCTCCCTTCCTTGGGGTCCCAGGGGATAAAGGGGATAAAATGGGGATCTCATGTCAACTTAAGGCTCTGGAATGGAGCCCGAAGTTCAGCTCCGGCCCAAACCGACTGCAATCGATAACTTGTCGGCCCAGACGACTAGAATCGCCGAGACATCCCATCCGGCTCCCTTCCTTGGGGTCCCAGGGGATAAAGGGGATAAAATGGGGATCTCATGTCAACTTAAGGCTCTGGAATGGAGCCCGAAGTTCAGCTCCGGACCAAACCGACTGCAATCGATAACTTGTCGGCCCAGACGACTAGAATCGCCGAGACATCCCATCCGGCTCCCTTCCTTGGGGTCCCAGGGGATAAAGGGGATAAAATGGGGATCTCATGTCAACTTAAGGCTCTGGAATGGAGCCCGAAGTTCAGCTCCGGACCAAACCGACTGCAATCGATAACTTGTCGGCCCAGACGACTAGAATCGCCGAGACATCCCATCCGGCTCCCTTCCTTGGGGTCCCAGGGGATAAAGGGGATAAAATGGGGATCTCATGTCAACTTAAGGCTCTGGAATGGAGCCCGAAGTTCAGCTCCGGCCCAAACCGACTGCAATCGATAACTTGTCGGCCCAGACGACTAGAATCGCCGAGACATCCCATCCGGCTCCCTTCCTTGGGGTCCCAGGGGATAAAGGGGATAAAATGGGGATCTCATGTCAACTTAAGGCTCTGGAATGGAGCCCGAAGTTCAGCTCCGGCCCAAACCGACTGCAATCGATAACTTGTCGGCCCAGACGACTAGAATCGCCGAGACATCCCATCCGGCTCCCTTCCTTGGGGTCCCAGGGGATAAAGGGGATAAAATGGGGATCTCATGTCAACTTAAGGCTCTGGAATGGAGCCCGAAGTTCAGCTCCGGCCCAAACCGACTGCAATCGATAACTTGTCGGCCCAGACGACTAGAATCGCCGAGACATCCCATCCGGCTCCCTTCCTTGGGGTCCCAGGGGATAAAGGGGATAAAATGGGGATCTCATGTCAACTTAAGGCTCTGGAATGGAGCCCGAAGTTCAGCTCCGGCCCAAACCGACTGCAATCGATAACTTGTCGGCCCAGACGACTAGAATCGCAGAGACATCCCATCCGGCTCCCTTCCTTGGGGTCCCAGGGGATAAAGGGGATAAAATGGGGATCTCATGTCAACTTAAGGCTCTGGAATGGAGCCCGAAGTTCAGCTCCGGCCCAAACCGACTGCAATCGATAACTTGTCGGCCCAGACGACTAGAATCGCAGAGACATCCCATCCGGCTCCCTTCCTTGGGCTGACTGAAACTCCTCTCGCTGGCCCCTAAAATGTTGCTCAGTAGGCTTTCGCTGCTGTGGTAAAGCGTTTTCTCTAGCATAAAGTCTGGCAACAAGGCTGCGTGGAAGAGCGAAATCAACAAAGCGAAGGCCGGCACCAGACCTTCGATAGCTACATATGTATCTTGGTGGTAAGCGTAGCAGCCCAGGAGTTTGAGCAATGCCATTACGCTCGTACATGACAATCGCAGCCTGCAGTCCTACTTCCTGCTTTTGCTGACGAGTAGAAGCCAGGAAGAAGTTGCAATCCTGGATCTCTAAAACCAAAGCGATTGTCCGCTGCTGTCACACACTCTAAGAATCACGCGGTAGGATTTTGAATTATGGCAGAATCAAATCAAGAAAAATCAAGACGGATGCCACCGACCGAATCGGTTGCTCCAGTTTTCTAGCGGCGTCGCTTGCCGAAACTTCCAACACTCCCGGCGGCTTGGATGTGTAACTCAAAGTCTCTCCAGGAGTCACCTTCGTAGCTATCGATGTTTTGAATGGAATAATCGTCTGGGCCGACAAGTTATCGATTTCAGTCGGTTTGGGCCAGAGCTGAACTTCGGGCTCCATTCCAGAGCCTTAAGTTGACATGAGATCCCCATTTTATCCCCTTTATCCCCTGGGACCCCAAGGAAGGGAGCCGGATGGGATGTCTCGGCGATTCTAGTCGTCTGGGCCGACAAGTTATCGATTGCAGTCGGTTTGGGCCGGAGCTGAACTTCGGGCTCCATTCCAGAGCCTTAAGTTGACATGAGATCCCCATTTTATCCCCTTTATCCCCTGGGACCCCAAGGAAGGGAGCCGGATGGGATGTCTCGGCGATTCTAGTCGTCTGGGCCGACAAGTTATCGATTGCAGTCGGTTTGGTCCGGAGCTGAACTTCGGGCTCCATTCCAGAGCCTTAAGTTGACATGAGATCCCCATTTTATCCCCTTTATCCCCTGGGACCCCAAGGAAGGGAGCCGGATGGGATGTCTCGGCGATTCTAGTCGTCTGGGCCGACAAGTTATCGATTGCAGTCGGTTTGGGCCGGAGCTGAACTTCGGGCTCCATTCCAGAGCCTTAAGTTGACATGAGATCCCCATTTTATCCCCTTTATCCCCTGGGACCCCAAGGAAGGGAGCCGGATGGGATGTCTCGGCGATTCTAGTCGTCTGGGCCGACAAGTTATCGATTGCAGTCGGTTTGGGCCGGAGCTGAACTTCGGGCTCCATTCCAGAGCCTTAAGTTGACATGAGATCCCCATTTTATCCCCTTTATCCCCTGGGACCCCAAGGAAGGGAGCCGGATGGGATGTCTCGGCGATTCTAGTCGTCTGGGCCGACAAGTTATCGATTGCAGTCGGTTTGGGCCGGAGCTGAACTTCGGGCTCCATTCCAGAGCCTTAAGTTGACATGAGATCCCCATTTTATCCCCTTTATCCCCTGGGACCCCAAGGAAGGGAGCCGGATGGGATGTCTCGGCGATTCTAGTCGTCTGGGCGGACAAGTTATCGATTGCAGTCGGTTTGGGCCGGAGCTGAACTTCGGGCTCCATTCCAGAGCCTTAAGTTGACATGAGATCCCCATTTTATCCCCTTTATCCCCTGGGACCCCAAGGAAGGGAGCCGGATGGGATGTCTCGGCGATTCTAGTCGTCTGGGCCGACAAGTTATCGATTGCAGTCGGTTTGGTCCGGAGCTGAACTTCGGGCTCCATTCCAGAGCCTTAAGTTGACATGAGATCCCCATTTTATCCCCTTTATCCCCTGGGACCCCAAGGAAGGGAGCCGGATGGGATGTCTCGGCGATTCTAGTCGTCTGGGCCGACAAGTTATCGATTGCAGTCGGTTTGGGCCGGAGCTGAACTTCGGGCTCCATTCCAGAGCCTTAAGTTGACATGAGATCCCCATTTTATCCCCTTTATCCCCT
Organism: Macrostomum lignano; assembly: GCA_002269645.1. NCBI lineage: Eukaryota > Metazoa > Platyhelminthes > Macrostomidae > Macrostomum > Macrostomum lignano. The sequence goes on along the minus strand of NIVC01001190.1, from coordinate 242,307 downwards.
GGGACCCCAAGGAAGGGAGCCGGATGGGATGTCTCGGCGATTCTAGTCGTCTGGGCCGACAAGTTATCGATTGCAGTCGGTTTGGGCCGGAGCTGAACTTCGGGCTCCATTCCAGAGCCTTAAGTTGACATGAGATCCCCATTTTATCCCCTTTATCCCCTGGGACCCCAAGGAAGGGAGCCGGATGGGATGTCTCGGCGATTCTAGTCGTCTGGGCCGACAAGTTATCGATTGCAGTCGGTTTGGTCCGGAGCTGAACTTCGGGCTCCATTCCAGAGCCTTAAGTTGACATGAGATCCCCATTTTATCCCCTTTATCCCCTGGGACCCCAAGGAAGGGAGCCGGATGGGATGTCTCGGCGATTCTAGTCGTCTGGGCCGACAAGTTATCGATTGCAGTCGGTTTGGTCCGGAGCTGAACTTCGGGCTCCATTCCAGAGCCTTAAGTTGACATGAGATCCCCATTTTATCCCCTTTATCCCCTGGGACCCCAAGGAAGGGAGCCGGATGGGATGTCTCGGCGATTCTAGTCGTCTGGGCCGACAAGTTATCGATTGCAGTCGGTTTGGGCCGGAGCTGAACTTCGGGCTCCATTCCAGAGCCTTAAGTTGACATGAGATCCCCATTTTATCCCCTTTATCCCCTGGGACCCCAAGGAAGGGAGCCGGATGGGATGTCTCGGCGATTCTAGTCGTCTGGGCCGACAAGTTATCGATTGCAGTCGGTTTGGTCCGGAGCTGAACTTCGGGCTCCATTCCAGAGCCTTAAGTTGACATGAGATCCCCATTTTATCCCCTTTATCCCCTGGGACCCCAAGGAAGGGAGCCGGATGGGATGTCTCGGCGATTCTAGTCGTCTGGGCCGACAAGTTATCGATTGCAGTCGGTTTGGGCCGGAGCTGAACTTCGGGCTCCATTCCAGAGCCTTAAGTTGACATGAGATCCCCATTTTATCCCCTTTATCCCCTGGGACCCCAAGGAAGGGAGCCGGATGGGATGTCTCGGCGATTCTAGTCGTCTGGGCCGACAAGTTATCGATTGCAGTCGGTTTGGGCCGGAGCTGAACTTCGGGCTCCATTCCAGAGCCTTAAGTTGACATGAGATCCCCATTTTATCCCCTTTATCCCCTGGGACCCCAAGGAAGGGAGCCGGATGGGATGTCTCGGCGATTCTAGTCGTCTGGGCCGACAAGTTATCGATTGCAGTCGGTTTGGGCCGGAGCTGAACTTCGGGCTCCATTCCAGAGCCTTAAGTTGACATGAGATCCCCATTTTATCCCCTTTATCCCCTGGGACCCCAAGGAAGGGAGCCGGATGGGATGTCTCGGCGATTCTAGTCGTCTGGGCCGACAAGTTATCGATTGCAGTCGGTTTGGGCCGGAGCTGAACTTCGGGCTCCATTCTGGTGCTTAAGTTGACATCCCCTTTAGAAAGCCATAATCTGATACAGGAGCCAAAACTGATAAAGCAGGCAACCGAAAGCGCCCCCAGTGAATAGCGGCGAAAGGTCGATTCAACACGATTGTCTACACCGGTAGGCGTGCATGCAGCAGGAATGTGTTAATTATCATAAGTTACAGTCCTTGCATTGGGCGCAGCCTGACGCCAGTTACCCCTGGCTTAAATTGGCTGCCCCATGCAAATCTGGATCTGCCGGGGACCACGAGGCCCAAAATCATCTCCGGCCCCAGTTCCCGACCGCCCAGCATCCTCATGCTGGACTCTCCATAACGGGATCGCGCTGCGAACCCAGCTTTAATGGCATTTTTAAATTATAGCAAAACCAGCGGTTTTGGACGGCTGGTTTATGATATTTTATATGTACAAGCGTGCATGGACGAGGTAGGACATTTAAATTCAGCAGACAGAGAAAACGAATCCGCAGATTATCGTGCACGTACACCTACATGTACTAGTTAACTGTACTATATTCATGTACGTAAAAATTGTACATTTTGTACGTTTTGAAAATTGTACGTTTATTCTCAAATGTGCGTTTTGAGAATTGAGGAAGAATTTTCCCACCAAGGTTGTTTGCCCGCGCGAGCTTTTCCCGCAAGAGGTTTTCCAGTCAGAATGTTAAGTCAAGTAGAAAGCAGAGTACTCCAGTTTAACTTTTAAATCACCACGCACGCATCTACTTTCTGCCGTTGAACAAAATGACACAATGACTATTTGACAAAAGGGCTATGAAATGTCCTGTCGACGTTCTATTTAGGTTCTTTCAAAAAACACCTAGGCATCATTTTGATAGCGCGCGTTTATAGCGTTTATAGCGTTGTGCTAGGTTCTTGATAGTTTTTTTTGATTGCCGTTTTTGGTTTAAAAAGTACTTTTTTTACCAAATTTTACTGCATCTGTTCTAATGCTGCTTTTTCTATTGTTTTAGCTGGTACTTGTTTTACTTTGACCAAAATTCAAATATTATTGTTTGATACATTTTTGCGCCGGGCCCCTATCTCTAAATATACGAATTTAAAGAGCCTGCTAAAGTATTATCCTTATCCATCGTATTTACTGGTTCATTCTCACACTTACTGCATAAGTTTATAAAAAAGAATAACGTTTTGTATTTTATTAAAATTCTCTACATTACTTTAAATAAACTAAACCATAGATGCGAAAGGAATAGCCCCATTATAGCCATAGACTTGACAGGCCTACTATAAAGTGCTATATATTTGTGCTTGAATAAAAATAGTTGTACCAGTATATTTGGAAGCCATTGAAATCATAGATTTAGGTTGGCTATATAGTTTTCATGCATTCAAAAAAATTAAAAGCTTTACACTTAATCTCTGCTAATTGACTAGGCTAAACTATCTGCCAAAACTGCCTGCCAATCTTCAGTTGGTTGGGCTTGATATGGAATCTAATAATGCAGGCAATCAAGGACAAAATCATTGTGACGATGAGCTAGTAAGTAATCTAATAATAATTACAATGGACAAATATATATTTATATATGTTTTTTAATATTTTTATTAATAAAGATCTTAAATAATGTTATATTATAGCGTTATAGGGCTTAATGCCAAAATACCAATGGCAATCTTACTATTTCATAGCCTATTGTACTTTTCTAAAATCCTATTGAAATAGAATTACCAAAACCTACTGACATAGTAACATTATATAGAGGTACTTCAAAAGGCCATGCAAAGATTTTTATACAAAAGATTAAAAGAGTAATTTTTATTATTAGAGGCTAGTGGATTGTGCGCACCCTGGTGCACTTTAAGCGACATAGGCACACAACTGGCGAGATGCATTACTGCCCATTCCATCGACTCCCTTGAGTAGGCATATAAGTGTGCAGATACATACACAGGCCCACACTCACATAGGAGTGTACAGCTTTATTTGAATTACAATCACTTCGGCAACAAGTCACTTCGGTAACAGTCACTTCGGCGACATATTTGGATCACTTCAGCGACAATTAGCTAAATACTATATGTTCTTTGTTTAGAGCACATTTATAATAACACGTATTTTTTGCCAATGAAACTTGACGATTAAAAAGTATGATTTATCTAGATTTATTAAAAAAGCAATGCAAATTTTTAGTATTTTGTTATGAACAATAATTAAATTAACAGATTGATATCACGTTTTCCTTGATTGATATTTGCCCATTACAATAAAGTACAAAATGAATTGATTTGCATTATATAGTAATATAAGTATTGTGATAAATCTATTTGACATACACAAGTATATGTACAAGCACATACACTTTGTCACTCTGTTGCAGAAATAAAAAAAAGAAAGAGAATAATAAACATGCATTAAAAGCAAAGATGTTACATGTAGCACACAAAGAAGTCTTAGTATTACAGAAGTTAAGCATATGCAGATGCACCTTAGACAGCTTACAGTCTATTCAGCTTGCTGCAAGCCTCCAAAAGTGACTGAATCGATTGGTCTCCAACTTTGATATTCCAACCAAAGTTTGAAGTATTTGGACTGTCGCTGGCGGTACTTCTTTCGCTGCAACCGCCTCAGAGCACCTTGTGACACCAACCGCGAGTCAATAGAGACCATGCGGCCCTCGTTGTGTAGCAGCTTGACCAGGAGGTAGAACTGGAGCTGACTGCATTGAGCCCAACTGTTCAAACGGTTGTGAAAGCTCTCAATGTCATTGTTAGTTCGAGTGGCTTTTTTGTAGACTGATCTCTCGTGGCAAATACATCGTGCTCTGTATCCACGTGCTCTGAAAAAAAATTAGAAAATGTTTCCTGCAGCGCAATTAAAGTTATATGTACATGTAGGCAGCTCATACATGTATTTAATGTATTCAGAGAAGGACAGCCTTTTCCCATTCTACTAATACCCAGCTATGCGAGTTAACCTGTACAACTAATGCATTGGAGAGAAAGAAAAAGAGAGAGAGAGAAGGGGAACAGGTAGAGATTAAGAGAGAAGAGAGATGGAGAAATGAAAGACGATTTTGTTTGAACAAGAACATCTAAACACTGTATATGTATAAGTGTGTAATGTATTCAGTATACCAGTATTTTTTTAGAACAAAATAATTGCAATGCTTTCTATTACAATGCGTAAAAAACTTGGTGCTATAAATTTGTTATTCTTGCATTTGTTTTTAACTGCTTTCTTTTTTATTTTAGGCACTACCAGGGTTACTGCTTATGCAATATATGTCTATCACCAAAGTAAGCCAAATGTGTTGCTGAAGTGACTGTCGCCAAAGTGACCTGTCGCCAAAGTGATTAGTGACCCTTTATTTTATAATTAGGCATGTACATTTCACTGCACATGGGGGGGGTTGGCTCTCAAGGCTGTTAATTGCACAAGCAGAGCCAAGCCGAGATTCTAATTTAGCCCCAAATTTATGATTGCACTTGGAATTGAGCCTAGGTCACTGGCACACTAGAGCCTATGCTAGATCGCTGGGCTATGGCCTCCCTTAAAAAAGTAAAGAGTAAAATTACTTTATATGCATATATAACTAAGTAAATAGTAGGAATACAAAAGTTAAAATCAATATAGATTACAATTAATTCTTTCTACCGACGCGTTTCGGACCAACAATGGCCATCTTCAGGGTCTAGTGTATTTTTAACACTCACAACAACTTTATATAAGTGAACAAATGTTAACTGTACAGTCCAAAGGGCATGTCATGGGCAGAAGTCTAGTCTAGGTCTCAGTGTTATATAGAAAGACAATCTGCCTGAAACAGCTTCACTCTGGCCTCTGAGCCCATTGTCCAAGGCCTCAAAATGGAGCACAGAGCACATGAATATATATTACAAATAATTGTCAAACAAGTTTAACTTAGTTTCAGTATTTAGGTAACCATGGCCCCTCTATTAATAGCCTTAGCTACAAACTATACTACTTTGTCTCTGTCAACTTTTGCCCATAAACTATATCTCAAACATTTAACCTTATTAGCTACCACATTAGCATTGAGTGAGTTATGTACTTTTTGCTAATAATTTTCATCTTTTAATGGTAAAGCAAACTAAGGATTGGCAAAATCTAGCTTGCAGGCCAAATGTAGCCTAAAGAGCTAAAAACTCAAAAATCTGTTTCTCAGATCCTTTTAAACATTATAATAGTAATTCAGCATACTAAAAGTTAATGTCTTCTTTTAGCTCACTTATCTATATAATTTTTTTCTCTTATCTCTTTCTTCTCTTTCTATGGGACAAAAAATATAGCATAAATTAAAAATATTTGATTAAAATTGTAATTTTGGCAATTAAAAAATTCCAAATGTTATTCTTTTTTAGTACTTCCAATTGTAATAAACATAATTTTTCTAATTCAATTTCACTAGCTAAAGTCCAATTCCAAAGTGTAGTTAAAGTTTTCTTTTTAAAAACTGTAAATTCTAATAGATTCAACATAAATCTCACTAGATAAAAAATCAATATAGTTAAACTTCTTATTAACTTGATAAGTTGGATTGCTATCAAATACCATTATCAGTTCAAAATAACCTGATTTTTTTATTATTATATATCTGAACATAAATATGGAATAACAATTTACACACATACAAAGCAATAATAAAAAGTATAAAATAGCAACAAAGACAAAGTACAGGATCATATAATACTTGGCAAATAGTTAAAAAAAAGAAAATAGTCAGAGAAAAATAACAATTTTGTCTACTCTAAGAGTAGTTTGCATTTTGCAAAAAGAGGTCAAAGAGATACTTTGAAAGCAGGTCATATCTGCAAGTAAAGGTCAGTAAGAAAATATTAACATATACAATTGTAAAAATACACTTTAATTTAAATAAACAAGATAAAGCAAGCAAATGTCAAAGAGATGTAATGACATTCTTTGTGAGCAAGTTAAGTCTACAAGAAACAATAAAAATTAGACTGCTAACATTATTTAAAAAGTTTAAAAAGTATATATAGACTAGTTAAGTTGTAAAAGTTTGCATGTATAAGTTCCTAATTCTCATGATATTCTACTGTATACCAAAAGCATTTTAGAAAGCATTTTATTACTTCCAATATATCTTTGTACTCAACTAGTGAAAACAACTTTTGCTTGGTTATTCCTATGCTTGATAGCAAGCAACCCTTGAGGGCTTGTTTACCATAAACAATGGTGACAAATGTTAGAGCGAATGTCAGTTGTTGGGATCACTATAATTAATTGATTTGAAGTCAACTATTTGTCCAATGTGGTAGGTAAACTCAGCTATATTCTCAATTTGAATCGAGTTTGTCACTTCTTGTTTTTTTCAAAAGCTGCTACTAGTAGCCAATTTGTTTGCTTTTGTTCTCTAAGCAATTGCTTCATGACATCAGGCATGCTTGTATTGAAGTCAGCTGACTGAATATTGTAGACCTGTTAGGTATTTTCTGCAATGCTATGTGAGTTTAAGTCTTATTTGGTTGACTATCTCAAAGAGCATTTAGCTTGGCAGCCTTAAGCAATGGCACTAGATGATGAAATTTTGGACCATGTCTTTTAGTGAATAGTGGACCAATGTTAGAACTAGTATTTAGGGGTAGGACGTGATCACGATCGTGATCACGATATCGTGAATTCACGACCTTTTTCAGTGTCGTGAATTCACGAGTCGTGAAACATTTTTCACGTGCGTGATCGTGATTGTGGGTTTCTTTCAGCTTCAGATGTTACTATGTTTATACTTTTCAGTTCCCCAAACCACAATCGTGTACAGTCCTAAATGTAGACTTACTTGGTTTTTGTTTTTCTTTTCAAATACAACGAATGTGTTTTAACACAAAACTTACAGAATAGAGTTTTCAGTTTACTTTACTTAGTTCAGAAAGTTCGAAGTTAAAGTGGATTTTCGAAGTTCAAAGCTTACTGCCTTATTCTTTTCAATCTTTTGTTTATTTTGTAAAATGTAAAATTAAAACTGAAAAGCACTGAATGAAAATATAAATTGTATATATGTATGACTGTATATAAATTTCACTACATGATAGTACATGACATGTACAGACAAGTGTTTGTTAACTTGCTTAGCTGCCTACAGAACTGAAAACAGTGAAAAGTGAAAAACAGAAAAGCTTATCAGTGTATGAATATGAAGTATAAAAGAGTACATGTAGGTTTACTACTTTACTTTTATGTTCTACACATATAGTGTTATTACAATGACTAATTTAAGTCTAATCTATACTATACTAGCTACATGCAAAAAATCATACTACAGAGTCTACAGACTACAGAGTACACAGCTACACACTATAGCAACAGTTATCTATTCCTTATCGATAAACTTTTTCTTGTAGCTCCAACTCTACTTGTTCTATAGTCTTTGATTATTTATTTTCTCTATCATTATCTTGTCTCTCTGATCTCAATCTTCAAAAAAGTAAAACTAATCACTAATCAGCAATAACAGCAATGAATTGAATGGACCCTGCTCATTTCTCTATGGGTCAAACTTCCGAACATTATAGTTAATAAAAACAAGCTTTTCAACGGTTTCGCCAAGCAGGCGACGTCGTTTCGGCTCGTAGATGTTTCCAACGTTGCTGAAGATACGCTCACTTGGAACACTGGTAGGTGGTGGTCCCAGAAATTTCCGAACAAGTGCTGACATTGCAGTTGATGGAGTCTTGTCTCTCCAGAACTTCATTGGGTCTTCCTCAAATGGAAGTCGAGGCTCTGATAGGTAGGCTGCCATTTCACGAGCCAACTTGTCCATAGCATTGCCTCTGTTTGAAACTGGCAGTAGCGTTCCGGCCCTAGACAGGTCACGCAGAGTTGCAGCTGCAGCACTAGAAGTAGAAGACTTCTCGAACAGGGCTGACATAGATAGCTGCTGAGGCTGAGACTCAGTTTGTCTAAAAAGGTGAAATTAAAAGTTAAAAGTTAAAACAAAGAGAACTTTGATATATTAGTTATAAAATTTATAACTTACAGATGTAGCAAATGTAATTTATAATTTAATTTTTTTGTTACATGTACATGTACATTGAATTATGAAATAGAGGAAATACTCACGGCTCAGTTTCGATAGATACATCGGAGAGGTCCTCGTCTATGGCTGTATCGCCATCAACAGTAGGAAGAGAAGTTTCACGCAAAATTTCATTCATTGCTTTTACGAGCTCAGCCTTAGCAAAGTTGCGCTGCTCTTCATCGAAAAAATCTAGCCGGAAGCGTGGGTCTAACATCGTAGCAACAATGTGGTGGTGACTCTTTTTTTCGTCAGAGAAGCGTTGAGTCAACCCTTTCACCAGGTCGTCTCGAAGGTACGTGATGCCAAAGCAGTCTACCTGCTGCAGATGCTCCAGCGACACTTTCACCATCGGCAAGATACACGAGATGCTGGCAGTTTCCCTGCTGACTTCTAGCGTAAAAACCTCAAAAATCTCAAGAAGTTTGACAGCTTTCTTTGAAACATCTGACTCATTGTCCGTCAGGATTTCAATTGGTCGGTGTCTGGTGCGATAGACACTAAACGCTTCCTCTTGCTCGTTGATTCGGCGTAACATGGCTAGTGTTGAATTCCAGCGTGTGTCTACATCTTGCACGAGGCTGTGTGTTGGTAGCTTCAGCTGGAGCTGCAGTGTTTTGAGGTTTGCTTGAGCGGTTACAGAGTGGTGGAAGTGGCCAACAATGCTCCGTGCTTTGTCAAGTATTGTCTTCAGTCCTCGATGACCGGAGATGGAATCCTTAACAACAAGGTTCAGCTTGTGGGCAGCACAATGGGCAGATGGTACTTTCAGAAGTTCTCCTGCAAGCTTCATGTTGCTGGCCCCATCACGCAGGAGGAGGCTGACTTGCTCTAAGCCAATGCCCCACTCACCAAGGGTTGTCGAAAAAACGGCCGAGATGTTAAGCCCAGTATGGGCATCAGTGAATGGCTTTACGCACAGTAAAAGCTGCTTACGCTCAAAATCTGGCGTGATAGAATGGATTGTGAAGGACATGAGTGCCAACTGGCCGTCACTCCACAAGTCACACGTGAAACCGAAATCTCGCAGTCTGTCTATTTCGTCCTGGACCTGCAATTTAATTTCTTCATAGAGAGTCTCTAGCTTGTCATGATAAAATCGAGTGCTCTTCAATCGATATTGCGGACATGCTTCTTTCAACAGATCGCGAAAGCCTTCACCTTCTACCACAGAGAATGGCTGTGAATCCAACACAATAAAGCGGAGAATTTTTCGATCAATTGCAACCGAACGAGGGTGCGAATCCGACCATTCTTGAGCATTTGCTTGAGCAAACATTGTGCTCAACTTCTGCTGCTTCAATGGTTGTGGTCCATCTTTACATTTTGGCTTTGCACGATCTGCCTCAGTGTTTAGGAGCTCTTTGAATTGAATTGGATGGCAGGATTCTATGTGTCTTCGCATGCTGCCTGTTGATCCTGTGTTTCGTAGAACCTCCTTCTTACAAGCTAGGCAAGCAGCAGAATTCTCTTTTCCTTCAACGTCTTTAAAGTACAACCACACAGCACTGCCTCTTCCTCGAGGTTGCTGGGTTGGCTTATCAACAGAGGCCATTGCAAATGAATGGCTGAAATTGTTTGATTTGTAAATTGTAAATTGTAATGTAATATTGTGTAATTGCCTATTTTAATTTGCTAGGTAGAAAAGCAAAGAAAAAACAAGTATTATATTATTTTAAATTAAAATATTTATTTATATTTTAAATAAAATATTGCATAGTATAGCAGTATAGTGTAAATGTAAAGTCACTACAGACTTTAAAGTCAAATAGGCTAGAAAAAAATATTTTTAGACTAACCATATAGATTAGAAATATACTACTATGCATCAGGCAATCAGGCATACATATTCAATATACCAGTGTACCACATGATAGTACTAGTACATAATAGTTAATACTATATTGAATATTGAATATTATTCATTATTCAATTCAATTCAAGAAGAAAAAGTATTTAATATTTGTGTTTGACTATTATTATTACTATTAACAAATGACAATAACAATAGCAAATAACAATTTAATTTAGCATATCCATCAAGTATATTTGCTACTTAGTACTTAGACTTAGTCAACCTTAATTTTTAATTTACAGCAATTTATTTTAGTAAAAAAATACTATGCTTATATATTAAAAATTATTAGTTATAAATTATAATTACTAAATAACTATTAGACAATCAGATTATAAAATTATGCTCTAGTATCTACTATCTATCTGTATAGTATCTAATCTATTTATACATTATTATAGCATAAAAATAATAAGAAGAAAGAAAAACTCAAATATGCAAATTCATGATCAAAATGAAATGAAATTTTTTTTTAACTATTTATTTAATACTAAATTCTAAAATAGTAATAGTAGCAAATACTACTTTTAAATTAAAAATTTAAAAATAAAAATACTAAATAGTTACAGCTTTCAGCTTAGTTTGAGCTTTGAGAAAGCCAAAAAGCAACACAAATGTCTAAGAAGTAAGAACTTCTTACTTCTCAGCCAGACTCTGAGTTCCTTCTCAACCAGAGAAGAAAGCCAGATGGGCAGATGCAGATGGTATAAGCTGATGGTATAGAAGCACTTAAAAATAGAATCAAACACATTAACTGATAGAAAAATTCAAATTTGAAGAAAAAAAAACAAAATTTGAACGGAAATTTTTTACTTTTAATTTTTCACGAACCAATCACGATCACGATCACGATCACGGCAAAGCTGAAATTATTCACGACTACTCACGCCCGACCCAAAAATTTTTGCTCGTCCGACCTCTACTAGTATTAGCATCTGAGCTTTTATCTGAGTTATCTATTTAGATAGAATCTTTATGCTATCAAGGTTAATTCATATAACAGTGTCAGTATCTAGAATTTCTAAGTCTTCTAGTGCAATATCAAGTAGTTTTGATGCACCTACAAGCTTGACCATAAAACCTTAGGCTAAAGATGGCCTTTTCTCTTTTGTTTCTTCTCTATTTTCACCTTTTGCCCTTTGTTAGAATAGATTGCAGTGCAGCAGCATTGTAAGAGAATACTCAAGAGTTGAGCACAGTTTCAAAACACCATAATAGAAAGAAGTCATTGCACAATGGCTTAGTGTGAAAATCTGGTAACTGGTTTGTTGTGAAAAATTTCTAAATCCATTTGCTATAAAATAAAATGTAAAAAATTCAACTTGTAGTTAGACATAGGGTCACTGCCTGGAGTCTATAGTGAGTTGTGGAACCATGTCTAAATACAAGTAAAAATATTTTGATGCAACTAATACTAGCAACTAACTTGCAGCCAAATACAATGTCAATTTATCAGTTTTTACAAGTTTTCACAACAATAACAATGTGAAAACAGGGACTTCTATAAGTTTTTCACTAGTTAAAACAAGTCAACAAAGTTTAGACTTTGTTGCATTTTAAAATGCAAATCCTGATTGCAATAATTACAGAGAAATTTATGTAATATGGATTGTAATTCTGGTAATTAATACAAATCTGATACAATGTCATTCGTGATGTATCAGAATCGTATATTCTTATTTAAATTTATACCTAGATGGAGATGTAGTGGTATTCAAAAAATGAACCAAATCTTCATTACACCACAATGCTCAACTCTGAACTCACAGGACGATCTCGAGAGCATCCGGCTTGCCGCACTGGCCAGCCTGCGTGGCAAAGTCAAACCGGCCGCACCTGCCGCTGCTCCAGTTGCCAAGCCGCCTGTCAGTAGCAAGCCTGCCATTGCTCAGCCTGAGCAGAAACTCAACAGTATCAAGGCTGCAACTGCTGCCCCTTCAACTGCATCGGCTACGGCTTCAGCTACAGCTTCTGGGCAGAGGTTCGATGCTCGAGCTGGTAGTTATCAGGTGAGAAATCAGAGAGTTCACACGTCTGACAATTAGAAAGTGCGATCATGTGCAAATGCGTGCCCGTGTACAGTATTGGTGCGTTTCTGTGTACTCAGCAGTGAGGCGCCCCTCTGATCGATACATATAAAGAAACCCAAAATTCGCGATCTACCCCAACCCTAATTATTTTCCCTGGTTAAAACTACTGACAGTAGTGTAAAAGCATATTGTCGCGTGTCTAATTGAGTCGAGTGCGTAGAAAAACGTAGAGAGCCAGATCATTCAACTGGGCTCTTTATAAGACACGTTTATTTACTCTTATGGACAAGTGTATTTCTCGCGGTTTAGGCTACTGGTTTGTTTGCTATGCGTAGGTTGCTCCACCAGGCTTCCTGATTTCCCTAATCCTAGTAGTTAGCGATCAAAGGAACAACACAGGAAACCGAAAATAACAATTCTTCTTATTCCAAATATTAGTTAGTTAGTTAAGCAGTTTTAGCGGTGTTAGTTAGCATAGACTACCTTGTAGTGCACTGTCTTGGCATTGACTACCTTATCGGTATTCCGTGCCCTGCTCCTATCTCCTGTTCCTGTTGGTTCCTGTTTAATTGTCTTCAAAACTGAAACTAACACAGGTGCCCCACTAATCGATACATATAAAGAAACCCAAAATTCGCGATCTACCCCAGCCCTAATTATTTTCCCTGGTTAAAACTACTGAAAGTAGTGTAAAAGCATACTGTCCCGTGTATAATTCTAACGCTCAATTCTGCCCTACTACTACTACCCTTAGGACAAAAGAAAGGATGGTTGGCCAAGGCTAAGAAGCGTCCCGCAGTCACTTGTGTCGCCCCAAAGTTGTTTCAGACGCGTTGCAGATCACACAGGTCAAATAGGAAAGAAGTGTTTCTAAACGACAAGATGTCACGAGATATCAACTTTTTTCAGCACAAAAATTGTTATTGCTATTCTACGTAGAATAAATATTATTGGTCTATGTACAGTTCGTGTACCTAAATATTATAAAAATGCATGGTAAAGCTCGAGGGGGGCCGTAGCCCAGCGGTAGCGCAGCTGCTCTGGTGTGCCAGCGACCCAGGCTCGATTCCAAGTGCAGTCACATTAATTTGGGGCTGAATTGGAATCTCGGCTTGGCTCTGCTCATGCAATTAACGGCTTGAGAGCCAACCCCCCCCCCCAAGGCGCAGTGAAGTGTACATGCCTAACGATAATATAAAGTTAGGGCCGCTGTACACTCCTGTGTGAGTGTGTGCCTGCGTACGTATCCGCGCGCTTGTATGCCTGCTCAGGGGAGTCGGCGGAATGGGCAGTAATGCCTCTCGCCGGTTGTGTGCCTATGTCGCTTAAAGTGCGCTAGGGTGCACACAACCCCCCTGTTTCTTATAAAAATGGCAAAGCTCGACTGATTGGTTTTATGAATCCATTTTATCACCTTTGTTGAATTATACTGTTACTGTTACAGATTCAGCTAAGAATGAACAAATAGATTCATAAAACCGATCACAACATAAAATCCTAATTTTAAAATGGCAAAACATATCAGAAAAGTGGATCTGCTTCCTGTCGAAAGCAATAACAATTTTAATATGGGACAGGACCTTCTGTCAGTGGCCTCACGTCACAGCACCAGCTAACAAACTTTCTTATTCATTTATCCCCAGCACAACCGTCGGGCCAACCTGTTGGTGTTGACTCGGCGACAGCACAGGCCGGGGGATGCCAAACCTGCAGCGGCTTCGGCGGTTCCGCCAGCTCCCGGCACGGCCAGTAGAGCTCCAGTCACCCAGCAGGCGCAGAGACAGCAGCAACAACAACAGCCGCAGCAGCCCTTAGCAACTGCGAGTCAGCAGCGACTCACAGGACACGGGAAATTTGATCGAATTCGAGACGATGTCGAAGAGGACGATGATGAAGATGATGAGGATGCTAAGGATGCTGATAGCGAAGCTCAAAAGAGCAAAGCCGATAGTAAAATCGTCGCCCAAGCCTCGGCGTCGCTGTTGCTAGGCAACGGATTCGAGGAGGCGAACCCGTCGCAGCAAAGATCTGGCGCTACGGCACCGCCAGTGGAATCGGCGCCGTGCACGCTGGACACGGACGAGGAGGAGTCGCTGCTCAGATCGTCGTCGCCTTCGGCGGCCTCCTCAGCCGCTGCGTCGGTTGCCGACGAGAAAGAGGAGCAGCCGGTTCAAGAAGAAGCCCAGGATGATGAGGCTGAAGCAAACTCGGATGCTGTGAAGGAGGACGATGAGGGAGAGTCCTCAGTAGAAATCTTCAACTCAGTGGACGAGCTCGTGCTGGACGATTGCACCGACCTGCTGTTTGACGAGCCGCCAGTTGACGCTGCACCCGATGACGCTGCTGCTGCATCGTCCGCCTCATCGACAGGAGTCAAGCGGCAGCTGGCCAGGACAGTGTCGCAATCTTCATCGACTTCAGATCGTCGGAATTCGTCTGCTAGAAGAAGCCCGCCGCACCAGCGGAAGCAGCAACAGAAACAGCAGCAACAACCTCAGCACCAGCAGCATCATCAAGTATTGCATCCGCCTCAGCATCCGCCAATGCAGCCTCATCAGCCTCGTTCTATGCCGCCGCAGGCGATGCAGATCAATCAGTCGTTTCGGCCGCCTGTGTTTATCAACCAGGCTGGCTATCATATGCAGCAGATGGCCCCGCAGCAGCATGCTCAGCTTCATCATCCTCAGCAGCATCCTCAACTGTATCAGCCTCCGCATCCGTCATTCGCTCCTGTTCCGGTCGGGGCTGGTGCCGGTTTCCCGAATCCGGCTGCCGCTTTGATGATGCCGCACCAGCAGCTGCAGAGCTATCATCATCATCTTCCTCAGCATCCTCAGCAGCAGCAGCCGCCACTGCCGCCGATGTCTTTGCCGTTGCAGTTGTCGTCAGCTTCAACGGCGCCGTCTTCCTCCGCTTCTGCTGCTGTTGCTGCTGTTGCCGTGTCTTCGGCGGCTTCGGTTCCGGCTGCTGCTCCAGCGGCGGCGGCGGCAGGCAGCTCCGTGGGCGAGCCGCCCCGAAGGTCGCGTTCCCGCTCGAGCTCGAGCTCGTCGGCTTCGATCTCTGCAGCCGACCGGCGCAAGAAGAAGCGCCGACGGCAGCCGCGCGAGCATCGGCGCAGCCGGAGCCGCAGTCGCGGTCGCTCCGGTCGGTCTCGACATCGTCGCGCCGTGTCGGCCGACTCGGCAAATTCTGCCTCGTCGTCGGTCGCTTCGTCGTCTTCGCCGCAGCAGCAGCAGCGACGCAGTAAATTGGCGCCGACCTCAATGGTGTCGGTGGTGACGGCCGGCAAGCGGACTGCGGCAGCCGCGGCATCGACAGCTGCTGCTGCGACGGCTCAGCAACCGACGTCTTCGTCTGAGCGCAAAGCCAAGAAGCAGCGCCGCCAGCATTCCAAGCAGAAGCGGCACAAGCATCGGCACCGGAAGCGTCGGCACCAGCGCGAAGGCTCCGCCTCGGTAGTTTCGTCGCCGACTGGCGGAGTTGCCGCTGGCATCGGCGGCAGCGGCGGCGACTCCCCTGGCAGCAGTCGGTCGAACGAGGATCTGCGCAACTTCCTTATCAAACGACGGAATGACGCGATCAGCCAGTTGGCGCTGTGAACTGCCGCTTTCTGGGTGGACTTTTTGTGACTATTTTTGACTAACTGAAACTGGCAAACTGGCGGTGAAATTGGCGCTGACTGGCTGTTTTTTATATTCACTTCGTGGTGGGGACACAGCGACTGAGAACTGCAATGCTTGGATTTTAGTGTTGGTTTAAAGTTCAGATTTGTTTGATACAATTAGTGTCTGACGCATTGCCTTAACCGGGTCAGCTTGACCCATTGACCTACAGCTTCAGGTATCTATTGACCTGCAAAGCTTCGTGAACCCATTGACCCACAGCCTCGGGTATCTATTGACCTGCAAAGCTTCGAGAACCCATTGACCCACAGAACCTCATGACCACACTGACCCACAGAACCTCATAAGCACATTGACCACAATCTCATGAGTACATTGACCCACAGAACCTCATGAGCACATTGACCCACAGAACCTCATGACCACATTGACCCACAGAACCCCTTGTGCACATTGACCCACAGAACCTCATGACCACATTGACCCACAGAACCCCTTGTGCACATTGACCCACAGAACCTCATGACCACATTGACCCACAGAACCCCTTGTGCACATTGACCCACAGAACCTCTTGTGCACATTGATCCAGTAGAGCTCTTAAAATTGCAAATAAGCTTATTATTAGTAAATTAATAGATACAGTCGTTGTTAACCACCATGGGGATGTTAGTAGTATCTGTCGATTACATTTACTCTGTTTTCTTGCTTGTATTATAACAAATTGATTTTGTGTTTCTGCCCACACCCCCTATCTGCATCTGTGGACCCTCGAATCGCTTGCATGTCTTTACCAACCTTTTGTTTATCGCGTCTCATTCTGTGTTTAATAGTACAGCATGTACTTTGATCTGCTTCAGTTCTACTGTAATTTGAAACTATACAATTTCATGCTATGCGTCCAATAGAAAAATGTTCATAATAACTGAATATAATCCTGCAACTAAAAAAATAAGAAAAAAATGCGATGAAATTCGCTAAAGAAAAACTGCAGGAAATTTTTAAAGCAATACCTGTTTGTTGCCATGCTGGTACCACTTGTCTCTATTATATACATTACTATGAGCCGTCATAACTTGCATTTTTTCATGAGTTTCTATTTGAGAAAATCTCTGTTGTGCTCAGCTGAGTAGCAGAGTCAGTGCGTTGGGGGACATCAAATGCGTTCCTGACCGACGCTAGAAAAAAAGATAATATTTGAGCACACTGCAGAAGGGTTGGGCTTTTGCTGACGAGTCGCATTTATATTGAGCTATTTTTTTTAATTTGTGTTTTTTTCTTCAAATTCATTGACAAAGATACTGACGGCAGCTTTAAATTTGATCAGTTGCAATGCCTATTGTATTGTCTTGTGTATTTGTTGGTTAAGGCTATTTTTGTGAGACAGTTCCATGAGACATTGACAACTCAAATCAGGTATAAAAATAATTGCATTTCTAGTGCCAAATTAGCTTTAAAATGCAATTTGCTAGCCAATATTACTCACACCTGCATTTAGAGTCTCAAGGATTGTAAATTTGAATTTTGTTTGCTTCAGAAGTTCACAGTCAATGTTCGAGTTAACTTTAATTCTTAAAATCGGGGGTTTGATTTTATTCAAATTGACTGATTCTAGGTGTAGTAAAAGTCTAATAGGATCAATAGAATGAGCCAAAAACTGTGAAGAAATTATATTCGTTTCTTGGAAAACTTTTTAAAGGCCTAGAATTGAGTTCAGTTCAGTACGTTTTAATTTTTACGGGAAATTTCTAAGAAGCACTGAGTCCAGTTTCTGAACATCTTTTTCCTATTTACTGTTTATGACTAAATTGCTACATTACTTTGAGAATCAGTGTTAGCACTCTTTATCGCCGCAGACAGACACTCGTAGTTTTGGGGCGCTGCAGACAGACAGTCCTGCATTGTGCGCCACAGACAGACACTCATCTTGGCACCCTGAAGCAAAACTCTTGATTCCCATTACGGGTCACAATTGATTGATTCGCCTTTTTATTCAACTCATTTCCTTGCATTGCATGTCCGAGATACAATGTCTATTGAATCTATCACAATTGAGCTCAAGACGAAAA
This sequence comes from Macrostomum lignano, assembly GCA_002269645.1. NCBI lineage: Eukaryota > Metazoa > Platyhelminthes > Macrostomidae > Macrostomum > Macrostomum lignano. The sequence goes on along the minus strand of NIVC01001190.1, from coordinate 224,299 downwards.
GGCAAGTTTAAGCTTTCCCTATTGTTAGTGTTTGGCGCTGTTAACAGTAGAAAGACCATGGGGTGCATTTCAAGTACACACTTTTGTCTGTATCTCCAAAAATATTCAACCAATTGCCATGAAAATCCAGAACACGGGCTAACATTTTCCGCTCTATTCGATGAAGCAACTTCGAGAATCACTAAAAATCGGCATCGTTGAGATATTCAACAATTCTCCTCGGGGCAAAAACCACCAACATTGGCAAAATTTTTCTGCTCAAAAAATCTCATCATGAAACCACGTCGGCTAAACAAACTATGCATATCGGGTGCTTTTGTTGAAGGTCCCGACGGTCGCCGCCGATGCTCCAGACGGTGATGAAGGGGACCCTGGTTGCCTGGGATGCTGTGTCTGTATGATATGAGCCAATATGATTCACCATAAAGGTTTATACAGTGTAGTGTTGGTTGTCCTTGCCACCAGTGTCTTCGACAAGAATCGTTGAATATCTCGACGATGCTGACGTCGGCTGACTTTGAAAGTTAGTTCGTCGGAAAGGCAGAAAATTTTGATCCATGTGGTGGACTTTAACGAAAATCGGTAATTCAGTTTGCGAGCTATCGTGAAATGGGTCGTGTGTAGTTGTAATACACCCCGTGGTCTTTCCCCATGGGGAAAAATAGCGTGGTCTTTCTACTGCTAAAAGTCTTAGCTACTTATGTAATTCCGTTATATTTTAATGGCAAAAGCATCAGCTAGTGTTAAAACAAAAAAACATTTACTTATTAACTCTAACTCAACTCTTACTTGATCAAAAGTTCTATCAAATTCTCAAAAAAATCGCTTCTATGTCCCTTCTGTGTTTCACCAATGCAGGTCAGCCTCTGAGGGGAGCCAGTGAATGCGCTAAATCCAGGACGGCCAGATGATAGGTCCCCAGACTGGCTAGTGAGGCGGAGTCGACGATCGATGCTCGTTGAATTCTGCAGTCTTCTGCTTGTCTTCTTTTTTCAAATCCTAATTTAACTACGTACGGATAAGCAAACTAAAGAAGACCTCATTAATTGTTTGGTTAAGATATATGATCATCTTTGAAAAGCCAGCTATACGTGTAACCGTAACCAGTAGGCATTTTATTTCAATTAAACAAAATACATTTTGTTATTATGAATCTCAACAAGTTTTTGAAAGCAACGGGGAAAGAATGCAAATTTGTTGTGTCTCTAATTAATAAAATTCGAATGAAAACATTTTCTGGGAAAAATTAGCAAGTTGACGTCTTGAGAAGCTATTAAAACAGTCAGTCAGCCGTGCATCCCTTTTCACCGCTTGATTTCCTAATTAAATAATTAGCGAAGCAATTAATTTATAATGACTATACTTAGACTTATACCATGAGTAGTACAGTGCGTGAAGAAAGTTAAAATAAAAATTAATACAAAAATCCCATTACAAGAATCTGTGTGTTGAAAATAAATTTTCATTATGGGCTGTTATTTGGATGCCCGCAGTTAAGCAGACTTGGTTGCGGTTAGTACACAGCTTATTATAGTGTAATTAAGATAACAATTCCTAACTATAGTAGAAATTCTCAACTTTTCCTTATAGTCAAATGGTTCCCATGATGTAACTTTTAAAGTCAGTTTTCCCATTTAGATCCAAAGATTCCCAACAAAGTGCATGTAACACATCCACTAGCACACCATAACCTTGATGCACACAATTTTGAAAAATTTACGGTCCGTGGTTTTAAAATATTCAATATGAATAAACAAACAAATTTCTATATATATAGTTGTGTATAAAGATGAATTTGCAAGGCTTGTTAACTCGATCAGCTCTACTGCGCTTCATTGAACTGAGAACCGTAGTTTGCTGGCGGACCTCGCAGCTGCTCATCAGGTGCCATCGCGGCAGCAGCCAATCCATTATTCGACAAACTCGCCGCCGACTTTGATGTCCGCCTGGTCTCGCTTAGAAACAGTCGCTCTGCAGCTGACTGAGCTGGGCCGACTGGGCGCGGAACGAGGCTGTGCCCGAGCCCTATGTACAGGCAGCTGAGACAGCACGCCAGCAGCACAAACATGAGGTGACCGATGGGGTAGGCGCCCGAGCTGATGCCGTGCATTGCCTGGAGTATTTCGGCAAAGGTAAACCACGCATACTTTGTCTGCGATAACCGTGCACTCCACTGGCCTCATGAGCCCCTTGGTTACCTGAGATATTCTCTATGAGCCCTTGGTTACCTGAGATATTCTCTATGAGCCCCTTGGTTACCTGAGATATTCTCTATGAGCCCCTTGGTTACCTGAGATATTCTCTTTGAGGCCCTTGGTTACCTCAGATATTCTCTTTGAGGCCCTTGGTTACCTCAGATATTCTCTTTGAGGCCCTTGGTTACCTGAGAAATTCTCTATGATCCCCTTGGTTACCTGAGAAATTCTCTATGAGCCCCTTGGTTACCTGAGATATTCTCTATGAGCCCCTTGGTTACCTGAGATATTCTCTATGATCCCCTTGGTTACCTGAGATATTCTCTTTGAGGCCCTTGGTTACCTGAGATATTCTCTATGAGCCCTTGGTTACCTGAGATATTCTCTATGATCCCCTTGGTTACCTGAGATATTCTCTATGATCCCCTTGGTTACCTGAGATATTCTCTATGAGCCCCTTGGTTACCTGAGATATTCTCTATGAGCCCCTTGGTTACCTGAGATATTCTCTATGAGCCCCTTGGTTACCTGAGATATTCTCTATGAGCCCCTTGGTTACCTGAGATATTCTCTATGAGCCCCTTGGTTACCTGAGATATTCTATGAGCCCCTTGGTTACCTGAGATATTCTCTATGAGCCCCTTGAATTGGTTACCTGAGATATTCTCTATGAGCCCCTTGGTTACCTGAGATATTCTCTATGAGCCCCTTGGTTACCTGAGATATTCTCTATGATCCCCTTGGTTACCTGAGATATTCTCTTTGAGGCCCTTGGTTACCTGAGATATTCTCTATGAGCCCTTGGTTACCTGAGATATTCTCTATGATCCCCTTGGTTACCTGAGATATTCTCTATGATCCCCTTGGTTACCTGAGATATTCTCTATGAGCCCCTTGGTTACCTGAGATATTCTCTATGAGCCCCTTGGTTACCTGAGATATTCTCTATGAGCCCCTTGGTTACCTGAGATATTCTCTATGAGCCCCTTGGTTACCTGAGATATTCTCTTTGAGTCCCTTGGTTACCTGAGATATTCTCTATGAGCCCCTTAGTTACCTGAGATATTCTCTATGAGCCCCTTAGTTACCTGAGATATTCTCTATGAGCCCCTTGGTTACCTGAGATATTCTCTATGAGCCCCTTGGTTACCTGAGATATTCTATGAGCCCCTTGGTTACCTGAGATATTCTCTATGAGCCCCTTGGTTACCTGAGATATTCTCTATGAGCCCCTTGGTTACCTGAGATATTCTCTATGAGCCCCTTGGTTACCTGAGATATTCTTTATGAGCCCCTTGGTTACCTGAGATATTCTCTATGAGCCCCTTGGTTACCTGAGATATTCTCTATGATCCCCTTGGTTGCCAGCAATCCCGAACTCACCGCAGCCATCACCACTGGAAGCACAGCCTCTCCAAGAGCGGCTGAAGACACTAGGCAAAGTGTGGCGTCCTCTGCAAATGGCAAATTTGGCGGGTCTTTGACGGCAGCCTGTGCATTGGTTAATCGGCCAAGAGATGCCAATGATCAATGGGAATTTGATTTTCATTAGCCTCTAACTCAATTATCCGCTAGAGTTTCTACAAAGAATAACAACCAATTAAAGTATAAGCGTTGCATCAAGTGGAACTCACTGGTGACCCGAATGAGCTGCTCAGTCAGTGCCAGCAGAGCCGGCATGCAGTGGCTGACGAAAAACCCTGTTGCTGCCGTGGCTGCAAACAGCAGCCCGATGCTGTCCTGCCCGAACACAAACAGCATTGCCGACGCGACCAGGCCGACCTTTGATTTTGTACAAATACGCTCATTTGTCTACTTGAAGTAAAAAGTTCAACATATCTATAGTTTTTGTATAAAATTCTAATCAGATTTCGACGTAATTTTCACTAAAATAGAAAATATTATCCAGCCTCTGCTCATTTGAATACTTATAGTAAAAAGTAAGCCATCGATCTAACACCATTTTTTATTGTCAGTTTAATCGAAATATGACGTCATTCTCATCTGAATGTAAAATCAAACCGTAGCCACAAGTTATTTGCTAAAGGGCACAAATAGTTCCAGTGGGATCGTGAATCGAACCTCCGACCTTCAAGTCGTGAATCAGACGCTCTAACCACTAGGCTACAACCCCTTCACCATAATCTACTCACAGTTAAGCGTAACATGTAGCTTCTTTAATAAAAACACCTATCACAAAAGTTTAAAAAATCTATCCTTAAGACTGTAGTTGCAATTCCAGCATAAGTCCTACTCACCATATCGATAGACAGGATGCCAATGCTACTCAGCTTGAGACTTAAAAATATGCCCGACAGCCGGCCAATCAGAGTGAAGCCCTGTGTATAATTTTTATTCATATCAATGGTTAATATTCTTGCATCTTAATTTAATAAAAGGCCAGACAACAAGAGCTTCGTAAGCGTATCAGCTGTACTCACCCAGAAAGTGGCTGGCAGGTAGGCAGTTTTGCCTCTATCCTCTCGGGTTCTCAGAGTTCGCATGGAGAATGCGAAGATCAGGCTGCTGTAGCTGCCCTGCAAATTGACAGACCAGGGGGTAGAGAGTGGAGGATGAGGGAGACATGGGAGGGTAGAGAGGGGAGGATGAGGGAGACATGGGAGGGTAGAGAGGGGAGGATGAGGGAGACATGGGAGGGTAGAGAGGGGAGGATGAGGGAGACACCGGGGGTAGAGAGGAGAGAGGATGAGGGAGACATGGGAGGGTAGAGAGAGGAGGATGAGGGAGACATGGGAGGGTAGAGAGTGGAGGATGAAGAAGACATGGGAGGGTAGAGAGTGGAGGATGAGGGAGACATGGGAGGGTAGAGAGTGGAGGATGAGGGAGACATGGGAGGGTAGAGAGTGGAGGATGAGGGAGACATGGGAGGGTAGAGAGTGGAGGATGAGGGAGACATGGGAGGGTAGAGAGTGGAGGATGAGGGAGACATGGGAGGGTAGAGAGTGGAGGATGAGGGAGACATGGGAGGGTAGAGAGGGGAGGATGAGGGAGACATGGGAGGGTAGAGAGGGGAGGATGAGGGAGACATGGGAGGGTAGAGAGGGGAGGATGAGGGAGACATGGGAGGGTAGAGAGGGGAGGATGAGGGAGACATGGGAGGGTAGAGAGGGGAGGATGAGGGAGACATGGGAGGGTAGAGAGGGGAGGATGAGGGAGACATGGGAGGGTAGAGAGTGGAGGATGAGGGAGACATGGGAGGGTAGAGAGGGGAGGATGAGGGAGACATGGGAGGGTAGAGAGTGGGGGATGAGGGAGACATGGGAGGGTAGAGAGTGGAGGATGAGGGAGACATGGGAGGGTAGAGAGGGGAGGATGAGGGAGACATGGGAGGGTAGAGAGGGGAGGATGAGGGAGACTTGGAGGGTAGAGAGTGGAGGATGAGGGAAACATGGGAGGGTAGAGAGTGGAGGATGAGAGAGACATGGGAGGGTAGAGAGGGGAGGATGAGGGAGACACCGGGGGTAGAGAGGAGAGAGGATGAGGGAGACACGGGAGGGTAGAGAGGGGTGGATGAGGGAGACACGGCATGACAAGAACTCAGCAACCTTGGCTGTCACTCACCAGAATGCCATCCAGTGCGAAAGCGCACAGCGAAGCAAACAGCAGGATGCAGCAGGTGGCTGACGAGCTGATTGCAACTGGATCAGCATCTTCAGCTTCATCTTGGTCTTAAAGTGCACGGCAAAGATGCTGGATTTATGTTTATGAGTTATTTTGGACCGGTTCAATACAGGTGTTATGGATCTGAGACAGGTGATTTGTCATCTGAGACAGGTGATTAGAGATCTGAGACAGGTGATTAGAGATCTGAGACAGGTGATTAGAGATCTGGAACAGGTGATTAGAGATCTGAGACAGGTGATTAGAGATCTGAGACAGGTGATTAGAGATCTGAGACAGGTGATTTGTCATCTGAGACAGGTGATTAGAGATCTGAGACAGGTGATTAGAGATCTGAGACAGGTGATTAGAGACCTGAGACAGGTGATTAGAGATCTAAAAATGGTGATTAGAGATCTGAGACAGGTGATTAGGGATCTGAGACAGGTGATTAGGGATCTGAGAGAGGTGATTGGAAACCTGAGACAGGTGATTAGAGACCTGAGACATGTGATTAGAGATCTAAAAATGGTGATTAGAGATCTGAGACAGGTGATTAGGGATCTGAGACAGGTGATTAGAAACCTGAGACAGGTGATTAGAGACTTGAGACATGTGATTAGGGATCTGAGACAGGTGATTATGGATCTGAGACAGGTGATTAGGGATCTGAGACAGGTGATTAGGGATCTGAGACGGGTGATTATGGATCTGAGACAGGTGATTATGGATCTGAGACAGGTGATTATGGATCTGAGACAGGTGATTAGGGATCTGAGACAGGTGATTAGAGATCTGAGACAGGTGATTATGGATCTGAGACAGGTGATTATGGATCTGAGACAGGTGATTAGGGATCTGAGACAGGTGATTATGGATCTGAGACAGGTGATTAGGGATCTGAGACAGGTGATTAGGGATCTGAGACAGGTGATTAGAGATCTGAGACAGGTGATTAGGGATCTGAGACAGGTGAATAGGGATCTGAGACAGGTGATTAGAGATCTGAGACAGGTGATTAGGGATCTGAGACAGGTGAATAGGGATCTGAGACAGGTGATTAGAGATCTGAGACAGGTGATTAGGGATCTGAGACAGGTGATTAGGGATCTGAGACAGGTGATTAGAGATCTGAGACAGGTGATTAGGGATCTGAGACGGGTGATTATGGATCTGAGACAGGTGATTAGGGATCTGAGACGGGTGATTATGGATCTGAGACAGGTGATTAGGGATCTGAGACAGGTGATTAGGGATCTGAGACAGGTGATTAGGGATCTGAGACAGGTTTAGAAGCAGGTTGTCTGATTTGGAATATTCAATTAAGACTCGGAGGCATGGATCTTATGTAGGATTGAATAAAAAATTTTCTAAACATAACGGCCACTCCAGCCTCACCATCATCCGTGAGAATCTCCATCTCCGTCCTGTTACTTCTGAGCATCTCCTTGAAGGTTAGCACGCACATTGATACCATTATCGGAGCCTGCAAAGTGCGGTGCTGCGAATTGCAATTTCAAACCAAAAATTTGAAATTGAAATTTCATAAATTTCTCACCTGAAAAGCGGCGATCACAAAGAAGGGGTATCGAACTCGGGACAGCACTGATTCCAGCTCGTCGTCCACTGTGTACACTGTGGCCGAGGACACCTCGTGAGCTGCCGGAGGTGCAGCAGCCGCCGCGGCCTCCGCCTCAGGCAGGGTGCAGTTCAGCCACTCGTGCGGCGCCGGATGAGACAGGAAAGCGCCGATGATGAGGGGCGACACGAAGGCGCCCAGGCTCTGGCAGAAGAACATGGCCTGCAGGAATGGCCCGGCTTGGCTTCTGTAGAGCTGCAGCAGCTGCGCGTTGCAGAAGAACTCCAGGCAGCCCTCCAGCAGCCCCATGGCGCTGAAGGCGAAGGCCAGGCCGGTGAGGCTGCGACACAGCGGCACCAGCAGGAAGCAGCAGGGCATCAGGGTGGCCACCATCAGCAGCAGCAGGTGGACTCCCAGCCTGCCGGGTGCATCAGCGAGACAGGAATCTATTGTTCAGGCTCTTTAAATAGTCAGCTGAGTAGCCTGGGTCCTTTTTGACGGAGCAGCTCTGCTGGTGTAAACGCGTCTAGCCTGACTCTGGTTGATTCCGCTAAACTTATCCCCCCAAAACACAGACAGTGTACATGCCTGGACGATTAGAGAGTCACAAGAGAGAGTACAGGTGTTAATGCACTTGTAATTTGCTCAGGAGACGGCTCACCTTCATGCAACTCTCATAAGTTATAAGATAAGTATGCATACACACGCTCACACAGGGTGTGGAAAACTCAAGTAGAAGAGGAGACAACTACGGTTTCTTGGAAAACTTTTAAGATCAGGCAGGATTTACCGAAAATAGTGCATTCCGGAGATGAAGGTTTTCATTTTTTGAGCACAAACATTGTAATTGCCTTCGGAAGGAGGCAGGTCCAGTGTTCTCAGCAACATTGAAAAGTCGCCATCACAGTGGATTCCGTCTGTGGTCGCCACATTTGAGAGTGCAGGTAAAGTCTCTCAATCTTTGCGAGTGACGCAACTAAGCTAGTTGGGGAATGAAGTGGGGTGGGCTTTGTGCGAGAGTTGGACGGATTAAAGCTACCCCAATCAGTTTCCTCGTATTTTTCATTTCAGAATAGTCCAAGAGAGATTGCTCACTGGAGCATGTGGAAACTTCTCAATGTTGCTGAGTATATACTCAAAGGACCTTTTTGTTTTCATAGCTGACAGCTAGCTGACAGAGTCTATCTGTGCTATTTTTATAATTGACACATCTGCATTCTAGTACCCCAATTTTCTAAACTATAAGCTTTATGAATATCAATAAGAGCTATAAGAAAGGCACAGCACATCAAAAGATGAACACTGGGCCTGCGTCCTATCAAAAGCAATAACAAAGTTTTGTGCTGAGAAAATGAAAAACTCCATTCTGCTTTATGATTCTTAGTTGGCAGTGACTATTCGTCCGGTACCGGCTGAGCTGCGTGAGTTGGCACTCTGCGCATCTTTTCTAGCAAGGTATACTAGCGTGATGTTAGAGTGTCAGTACTGAGTTCGAGTCTGTAGTGAAGACTCTACTTTTTTATTGTTACAACTCCAAGTGTTATTGTAATAACCCTAAGTCCTTACTTTGGCGTTTGTGTTATAGAACAGCAAATATCGTTATTAATTTTGACTGTACTAAGACTACTGTTTACTGTGAAACCAAAACATACCGATATGTATCGAACGAAATATAATAAAGGTAAAAATTATACAAAACTGCTGGATCGGGCAATGACATGTAGACTATGCCCAAGTATTTTTTGCCCAAAGTTCTAGCCTAAAAGTGAACTATACACTACTTTTTTGAGTATTCCCTGTATTTTACAAGTTTTTATTACATATCCACATCCGTACTGTGCCGGACGAATAACTTCCTTTGGTGTACATATCGGCCTCTCGGACTTTCTAATCGTCAGCGATGAACACTCTCTGTGCCTTCGGGAGAATCAGGAATCGCGGCACGAGAGTCAGACCTGTCTACCTTTGAGCTGCTCTGAAATCCTCGAAACAAATCTGAAATCCCCTTAGAAAATCTCCCCAGAAAACTGACCTGCCTCGACGCGTTTCCACGGTGAAGAAATTCCTGCAATTTTATCGAATTTTGAGGGTGGGTTTTAGTTTGAAATTTATTAGGCTGGGGATTGAAATGATTTTATTTCAGGCTTTTTTTGCCATTGAGAATTTTCATTTCTTTGAAAAATTACACTAAGGCGGATTAAGAGATTAGTGCGAATATGAAATGGCTTGCTTTGATTGAAAAATGGCAGATTAAATATTTTGGAGCCCGTTTTCGAATATTTATGTGAATGGATAGAATATTTTGCCTCGTGAGTCAGTGCTGAGGTTTTGGGAGAGTTGCTCAGTGATGATTTGTGTCTGTCATCAGTGATGATTTGTGTCTGTCTGTCATCAGTGATGGTTTGTGTTTGTCATCAGTGATGATTTGTGTCTGCCATCAGTGATGATTTGTGTCTGTCATCAGTGATGATTTGTGTCTGTCATCAGTAATGGTTTGTGTCTGTCATCAGTAATGGTTTGTGTCTGTCATCAGTGATGATTTGTGTTTGTCTGTCATCAGTGATGATTTGTGTCTGCCATCAGTGATGATTTGTGTCTGTCATCAGTGATGATTTGTGTCTGTCATCAGTAATGGTCTGTGTCTGCCATCAGTGATGATTTGTGTCTGTCTGTCATCAGTGATGATTTGTGTCTGTCATCAGTAATGGTTTGTGTCTGCCATCAGTGATGATTTGTGTCTGTCTGTCATCAGTGATGGTTTGTGTCTGTCATCAGTAATGGTTTGTGTCTGTCATCAGTGATGATTTGTGGCTGTCTGCCATCAGTGATGATTTGTGTCTGTCATCAGTGATGATTTGTGTCTGTCATCAGTGATGATTTGTGGCTGTCTGCCATCAGTGATGATGTGTGTCTGTCATCAGTGATGATTTGTGGCTGTCATCAGTGATGGTTTGTGTCTGCCATCAGTGATGATTTGTGTCTGTCTGTCATCAGTGATGATTTGTGTCTGTCATCAGTAATGGTTTGTGTCTGCCATCAGTGATGATTTGTGTCTGTCTGTCATCAGTGATGATTTGTGTCTGTCATCAGTAATGGTTTGTGTCTGTCATCAGTGATGATTTGTGTCTGTCTGTCATCAGTGATGATTTGTGTCTGTCATCAGTGATGGTTTGTGTCTGCCATCAGCGATGATTTGTGTCTGTCTGTCATCAGTGATGATTTGTGTCTGTCATCAGTAATGGTTTGTGTCTGTCATCAGTGATAATTTGTGTCTGTCTGTCATCAGTGATGATTTGTGTCTGTCATCAGTAATGGTTTGTGTCTGTCATCAGTGATGATTTGTGTCTGTCTGTCATCAGTGATGATTTGTGTCTGTCATCAGTGATGATTTGTGTCTGCCATCAGTGATGATTTGTGTCTGTCATCAGTGATGATTTGTGTCTGTCATCAGTGATGATTTGTGTCTGTCATCAGTGATGATTTGTGTCTGTCTGTCATCAGTGATGATTTGTGGCTGTCATCAGTGATGATTTGTGTCTGTCATCAGTGATGATTTGTGTCTGTCATCAGTGATGATTTGTGTCTGTCTGTCATCAGTGATGATTTGTGTCTGTCATCAGTGATGATTTGTGTCTGTCTGTCATCAGTGATGGTTTGTGTCTGTCATCAGTGATGATTTGTGTCTGTCATCAGTGATGATTTGTGTCTGTCATCAGTGATGATTTGTGTCTGTCTGTCATCAGTGATGATTTGTGTCTGTCATCAGTGATGGTTTGTGTCTGCCATCAGTGATGATTTGTGTCTGTCTGTCATCAGTGATGATTTGTGTCTGTTATCAGTAATGGTTTGTGTCTGTCATCAGTGATGATTTGTGTCTGTCTGTCATCAGTGATGATTTGTGTCTGTCATCAGAAATGGTTTGTGTCTGTCATCAGTGATGATTTGTGTCTGTCTGTCATCAGTGATGATTTGTGTCTGTCATCAGTATTGGTTTGTGGCTGTCTGCCATCAGTGATGATTTGTGTCTGTCATCAGTGATGATTTGTGTCTGTCATCAGTGATGATTTGTGTCTGTCATCAGTGATGATTTGTGGCTGTCTGTCATCAGTGATGATTTGTGTCTGTCATCAGTGATGATTTGTGTGTCTGTCATCAGTGATGATTTGTGTCTGTCATCAGTGATGGTTTGTGTCTGCCATCAGTGATGATTTGTGTCTGTCTGTCATCAGTGATGATTTGTGTCTGTCATCAGTGATGATTTGTGTCTGTCATCAGTGATGATTTGTGTCTGTCATCAGTGATGATTTGTGTCTGTCTGTCATCAGTGATGATTTGTGTCTGTCATCAGTGATGATTTGTGTCTGTCATCAGTGATGATTTGTGTCTGTCATCAGTGATGATTTGTGTCTGTCATCAGTGATGATTTGTGTCTGTCATCAGTGATGGTTTGTGTCTGTCATCAGTGATGATTTGTGTCTGTCTGTCATCAGTGATGATTTGTGTCTGTCATCAGTAATGGTTTGTGTCTGTCATCAGTGATGATTTGTGTCTGTCTGTCATCAGTGATGATTTGTGTCTGTCATCAGTAATGGTTTGTGTCTGTCATCAGTGATGATTTGTGTCTGTCTGTCATCAGTGATGATTTGTGTCTGTCATCAGTAATGGTTTGTGTCTGTCATCAGTGATGATTTGTGTCTGTCTGTCATCAGTGATGATTTGTGTCTGTCATCAGTAATGGTTGTGTGTCTGTCATCAGTGATGATTTGTGTCTGTCTGTCATCAGTGATGATTTGTGTCTGTCATCAGTAATGGTTTGTGTCTGTCATCAGTGATGATTTGTGTCTGTCATCAGTGATGATTTGTGTCTGTCATCAGTGATGATTTGTGTCTGTCATCAGTGATGGTTTGTGTCTGTCATCAGTGATGATTTGTGTCTGTCATCAGTGATGATTTGTGTCTGTCATCAGTGATGGTTTGTGTCTGTCATCAGTGATGATTTGTGTCTGTCTGTCATCAGTGATGATTTGTGTCTGTCATCAGTAATGGTTTGTGTCTGCCATCAGTGATGATTTGTGTCTGTCTGTCATCAGTGATGATTTGTGTCTGTCATCAGTAATGGTTTGTGTCTGTCATCAGTGATGATTTGTGTCTGTCTGTCATCAGTGATGATTTGTGTCTGTCATCAGTGATGGTTTGTGTCTGTCATCAGTGATGATTTGTGTCTGTCTGTCATCAGTGATGATTTGTGTCTGTCATCAGTGATGGTTTGTGTCTGTCATCAGTGATGATTTGTGTCTGTCTGTCATCAGTGATGATTTGTGTCTGTCATCAGTGATGATTTGTGTCTGTCATCAGTGATGATTGTGTCTGTCTGTCATCAGTGATGATTTGTGTCTGTCATCAGTGATGATTTTGTGTCTGCCATCAGTGATGATTTGTGTCTGTCATCAGTGATGATTTGTGTCTGTCATCAGTGATGATTTGTGCTGTCTGCCATCAGTGATGATTTGTCTGTCTGTCATCAGTGATGATTTGTGTCTGTCATCAGTGATGGTTTGTGTCTGCCATCAGTGATGATTTGTGTCTGTCTGTCATCAGTGATGATTTGTGTCTGTCATCAGTAATGGTTTGTGTCTGCCATCAGTGATGATTTGTGTCTGTCTGTCATCAGTGATGATTTGTGTCTGTCATCAGTAATGGTTTGTGTCTGTCATCAGTGATGATTTGTGTCTGTCTGTCATCAGTGATGATTTGTGTCTGTCATCAGTGATGGTTTGTGTCTGTCATCAGTGATGATTTGTGTCTGTCTGTCATCAGTGATGATTTGTGTCTGTCATCAGTAATGGTTTGTGTCTGTCATCAGTGATGATTTGTGTCTGTCTGTCATCAGTGATGATTTGTGTCTGTCATCAGTGATGATTTGTGTCTGTCATCAGTGATGATTTGTGTCTGTCATCAGTGATGATTTGTGTCTGTCATCAGTGATGATTTGTGTCTGTCATCAGTGATGATTTGTGTCTGTCTGTCATCAGTGATGTTTGTGTCTGTCATCAGTGATGATTTGTGTCTGTCATCAGTGATGATTTGTGTCTGTCATCAGTGATGATTTGTGTCTGTCATCAGTGATGATTTGTGTCTGTCATCAGTGATGATTTGTGTCTGTCTGTCATCAGTGATGATTTTGTGTCTGTCATCAGTGATGATTTGTGTCTGTCATCAGTGATGTTTGTGTCTGTCATCAGTGATGATTTGTGTCTGTCTGTCATCAGTGATGATTTGTGTCTGTCATCAGTGATGGTTTGTGTCTGTCATCAGTGATGATTTGTGTCTGTCTGTCATCAGTGATGATTTGTGTCTGTCATCAGTAATGGTTTGTGTCTGTCATCAGTGATGATTTGTGTCTGTCTGTCATCAGTGATGATTTGTGTCTGTCATCAGTGATGGTTTGTGTCTGTCATCAGTGATGATTTGTGTCTGTCTGTCATCAGTGATGATTTGTGTCTGTCATCAGTGATGGTTGTGTGTCTGTCATCAGTGATGATTTGTGTGTCTGTCATCAGTGATGATTTGTGTCTGTCATCAGTGATGATTTGTGTCTGTCATCAGTGATGATTTGTGTCTGTCATCAGTGATGATTTGTGTCTGTCATCAGTGATGATTTGTGTCTGTCATCAGTGATGATTTGTGTCTGTCATCAGTGATGATTTGTGTCTGTCATCAGTGATGATTTGTGTCTGTCATCAGTGATGATTTGTGTCTGTCATCAGTGATGATTTGTGTCTGTCATCAGTGATGATTTGTGTCTGTCATCAGTGATGATTGTGTGTCTGTCATCAGTGATGATTTGTGTCTGTCATCAGTGATGATTTGTGTCTGTCATCAGTGATGATTTGTGTCTGTCATCAGTGATGATTTTGTGTCTGTCATCAGTGATGATTTGTGTCTGTCATCAGTGATGGTTTGTGTCTGTCATCAGTGATGATTTGTGTCTGTCTGTCATCAGTGATGATTTGTGTCTGTCATCAGTAATGGTTTGTGTCTGTCATCAGTGATGATTTGTGTCTGTCTGTCATCAGTGATGATTTGTGTCTGTCATCAGTAATGGTTTGTGTCTGTCATCAGTGATGATTTGTGTCTGTCTGTCATCAGTGATGATTTGTGTCTGTCATCAGTAATGTTTGTGTCTGTCATCAGTGATGATTTGTGTCTGTCTGTCATCAGTGATGATTTGTGTCTGTCATCAGTAATGGATTTGTGTCTGTCATCAGTGATGATTTGTGTCTGTCTGTCATCAGTGATGATTTGTGTCTGTCATCAGTGATGATTTGTGTCTGTCATCAGTGATGATTTGTGTCTGTCATCAGTGATGATTTGTGTCTGTCATCAGTGATGATTTGTGTCTGTCTGTCATCAGTGATGATTTGTGTCTGTCATCAGTGATGATTTGTGTCTGTCATCAGTGATGATTGTGTGTCTGTCATCAGTGATGGTTTGTGTCTGTCATCAGTGATGATTTTGTGTCTGTCATCAGTGATGATTTGTGTCTGTCATCAGTAATGGTTTGTGTCTGTCATCAGTGATGATTTGTGTCTGTCTGTCATCAGTGATGATTTGTGTCTGTCATCAGTAATGGTTTGTGTCTGTCATCAGTGATGATTTGTGTCTGTCTGTCATCAGTGATGATTTGTGTCTGTCATCAGTGATGATTTGTGTCTGTCATCAGTGATGATTTGTGTCTGTCATCAGTAATGTTTGTGTCTGTCATCAGTGATGATTTGTGTCTGTCATCAGTGATGATTTGTGTCTGTCATCAGTGATGATTTGTGTCTGTCATCAGTGATGATTTGTGTCTGTCTGTCATCAGTGATGATTTGTGTCTGTCATCAGTGATGGTTTGTGTCTGCCATCAGTGATGATTTGTGTCTGTCTGTCATCAGTGATGATTTGTGTCTGTCATCAGTAATGGTTTGTGTCTGTCATCAGTGATGATTTGTGTCTGTCTGTCATCAGTGATGATTTGTGTCTGTCATCAGTGATGTTTGTGCTGTCTGTCATCAGTGATGATTTGTGTCTGTCATCAGTGATGATTTGTGTCTGTCATCAGTGATGATTTGTGCTGTCTGTCATCAGTGATGATTTGTGTCTGTCATCAGTGATGATTTGTGCTGTCTGCCATCAGTGATGATTTGTGTCTGTCATCAGTGATGTTTGTGTCTGCCATCAGTGATGATTTGTGTCTGTCTGTCATCAGTGATGATTTGTGTCTGTCATCAGTGATGATTTGTGTCTGTCATCAGTGATGATTTGTGTCTGTCTGTCATCAGTGATGATTTGTGTCTGTCATCAGTGATGATTTGTGTCTGTCATCAGTGATGATTTGTGTCTGTCTGTCATCAGTGATGATTTGTGTCTGCCATCAGTGATGATTTGTGTCTGTCATCAGTGATGTTTGTGTCTGTCATCAGTGATGATTTGTGTCTGTCTGTCATCAGTGATGATTTGTGTCTGTCATCAGTGATGATTTGTGTCTGTCATCAGTGATGATTTGTGTCTGTCTGTCATCAGTGATGATTTGTGTCTGTCATCAGTGATGATTTGTGTCTGTCATCAGTGATGATTTGTGTCTGTCATCAGTGATGATTTGTGTCTGTCTGTCATCAGTGATGATTTGTGTCTGTCATCAGTAATGGTTTGTGTCTGCCATCAGTGATGATTTGTGTCTGTCTGTCATCAGTGATGATTTGTGTCTGTCATCAGTAATGGTTTGTGTCTGTCATCAGTGATGATTTGTGTCTGTCATCAGTGATGATTTGTGTCTGTCATCAGTGATGATTTGTGTCTGTCTGTCATCAGTGATGGTTTGTGTCTGTCATCAGTGATGATTTGTGTCTGTCATCAGTGATGATTTGTGTCTGTCATCAGTGATGGTTTGTGTCTGCCATCAGTGACGATTTGTGTCTGTCTGTCATCAGTGATGATTTGTGTCTGTCATCAGTAATGGTTTGTGTCTGCCATCAGTGATGATTTGTGTCTGTCTGTCATCAGTGATGATTTGTGTCTGTCATCAGTAATGGTTTGTGTCTGTCATCAGTGATGATTTGTGTCTGTCTGTCATCAGTAATGGTTTGTGTCTGTCATCAGTAATTTGTGTCTGTCTGTCATCAGTGATGATTTGTGTCTGTCATCAGTAATGGTTTGTGTCTGTCATCAGTGATGATTTGTGTCTGTCTGTCATCAGTGATGATTTGTGTCTGTCATCAGTGATGATTTGTGTCTGTCATCAGTGATGATTTGTGTCTGTCTGTCATCAGTGATGATTTGTGTCTGTCTGTCATCAGTGATGGTTTGTGTCTGTCATCAGTGATGATTTGTGTCTGTCATCAGTGATGATTTGTGTCTGTCATCAGTGATGATTTGTGTCTGTCTGTCATCAGTGATGATTTGTGTCTGTCATCAGTGATGGTTTGTGTCTGTCATCAGTGATGATTTGTGTCTGTCTGTCATCAGTGATGATTTGTGTCTGTCATCAGTAATGGTTTGTGTCTGTCATCAGTGATGATTTGTGTCTGTCTGTCATCAGTGATGATTTGTGTCTGTCATCAGTAATGGTTTGTGGCTGTCTGCCATCAGTGATGATTTGTGTCTGTCATCAGTGATGATTTGTTTCTGTCATCAGTGATGATTTGTGGCTGTCTGTCATCAGTGATGATTTGTGTCTGTCATCAGTGATGATTTGTGGCTGTCTGCCATCAGTGATGATTTGTGTCTGTCATCAGTGATGGTTTGTGTCTGCCATCAGTGATGATTTGTGTCTGTCTGTCATCAGTGATGATTTGTGTCTGTCATCAGTGATGATTTGTGTCTGTCATCAGTGATAATTTGTGTCTGTCTGTCATCAGTGATGGTTTGTGTCTGTCATCAGTGATGATTTGTGTCTGTCATCAGTGATGATTTGTGTCTGTCTGTCATCAGTGATGATTTGTGTCTGCCATCAGTGATGATTTGTGTCTGTCATCAGTGATGGTTTGTGTCTGCCATCAGTGATGATTTGTGTCTGTCTGTCATCAGTGATGATTTGTGTCTGTCATCAGTGATGATTTGTGTCTGTCATCAGTGATGATTTGTGTCTGTCTGTCATCAGTGATGGTTTGTGTCTGTCATCAGTGATGATTTGTGTCTGTCATCAGTGATGATTTGTGTCTGTCATCAGTGATGATTTGTGTCTGTCTGTCATCAGTGATGATTTGTGTCTGTCATCAGTGATGGTTTGTGTCTGCCATCAGTGATGATTTGTGTCTGTCTGTCATCAGTGATGATTTGTGTCTGTCATCAGTAATGGTTTGTGTCTGTCATCAGTGATGATTTGTGTCTGTCTGTCATCAGTGATGATTTGTGTCTGTCATCAGTAATGGTTTGTGTCTGTCATCAGTGATGATTTGTGTCTGTCTGTCATCAGTGATGATTTGTGTCTGTCATCAGTAATGGTTTGTGGCTGTCTGCCATCAGTGATGATTTGTGTCTGTCATCAGTGATGATTTGTGTCTGTCATCAGTGATGATTTGTGTCTGTCATCAGTGATGATTTGTGTCTGTCATCAGTGATGATTTGTGTCTGTCATCAGTGATGATTTGTGTCTGTCATCAGTGATGATTTGTGTCTGTCATCAGTGATGATTTGTGTCTGTCTGTCATCAGTGATGATTTGTGTCTGTCATCAGTGATGATTTGTGGCTGTCTGCCATCAGTGATGATTTGTGTCTGTCATCAGTGATGGTTTGTGTCTGCCATCAGTGATGATTTGTGTCTGTCATCAGTGATGATTTGTGTCTGTCATCAGTGATGATTTGTGTCTGTCATCAGTAATGGTTTGTGTCTGTCATCAGTGATGATTTGTGTTTGTCTGTTATCAGTGATGATTTGTGTCTGTCATCAGTGATGATTTGTGTCTGTCATCAGTAATGGTTTGTGTCTGCCATCAGTGATGATTTGTGTCTGTCTGTCATCAGTGATGATTTGTGTCTGTCATCAGTAATGGTTTATGTCTGCCATCAGTGATGATTTGTGTCTGTCTGTCATCAATGATGGTTTGTGTCTTTCATCAGTAATGGTTTGTGTCTGTCATCAGTGATGATTTGTGTCTGTCTGTCATCAGTGATGATTTGTTTCTGTCATCAGTGATGGTTTGTGTCTGCCATCAGCGATGATTTGTGTCTGTCTGTCATCAGTGATGATTTGTGTCTGTCATCAGTAATGGTTTGTGGCTGTCTGCCATCAGTGATGATTTGTGTCTGTCTGTCATCAGTGATGATTTGTGTCTGTCATCAGTGATGATTTGTGGCTGTCTGCCATCAGTGATGATTTGTGTCTGTCATCAGTGATGGTTTGTGTCTGCCATCAGTGATGATTTGTGTCTGTCATCAGTGATGATTTGTGTCTGTCATCAGTGATGATTTGTGTCTGTCATCAGTAATGGTTTGTGTCTGCCATCAGTGATGATTTGTGTCTGTCTGTCATCAGTGATGATTTGTGTCTGTCATCAGTAATGGTTTATGTCTGCCATCAGTGATGATTTGTGTCTGTCTGTCATCAATGATGGTTTGTGTCTTTCATCAGTAATGGTTTGTGTCTGTCATCAGTGATGATTTGTGTCTGCCATCAGTGATAATTTGTGTCTGTCTGTCATCAGTGATGGTTTGTGTCTGTCATCAGTGATGATTTGTGTCTGTCATCAGTGATGATTTGTGTCTGTCATCAGTGATGATTTGTGTCTGCCATCAGTGATGATTTGTGTCTGTCATCAGTGATGGTTTGTGTCTGCCATCAGCGATGATTTGTGTCTGTCTGTCATCAGTGATGATTTGTGTCTGTCATCAGTGATGATTTGTGTCTGTCATCAGTGATGATTTGTGTCTGTCTGTCATCAGTGATGGTTTGTGTCTGTCATCAGTGATGATTTGTGTCTGTCATCAGTGATGATTTGTGGCTGTCTGCCATCAGTGATGATTTGTGTCTGTCATCAGTGATGGTTTGTGTCTGCCATCAGTGATGATTTGTGTCTGTCATCAGTGATGATTTGTGTCTGTCATCAGTGATGATTTGTGTCTGTCATCAGTAATGGTTTGTGTCTGCCATCAGTGATGATTTGTGTCTGTCTGTCATCAGTGATGATTTGTGTCTGTCATCAGTAATGGTTTATGTCTGCCATCAGTGATGATTTGTGTCTGTCTGTCATCAATGATGGTTTGTGTCTTTCATCAGTAATGGTTTGTGTCTGTCATCAGTGATGATTTGTGTCTGTCTGTCATCAGTGATGATTTGTGTCTGTCATCAGTGATGGTTTGTGTCTGCCATCAGCGATGATTTGTGTCTGTCTGTCATCAGTGATGATTTGTGTCTGTCATCAGTAATGGTTTGTGTCTGTCATCAGTGATAATTTGTGTCTGTCTGTCATCAGTGATGATTTGTGTCTGTCATCAGTAATGGTTTGTGTCTGTCATCAGTGATGATTTGTGTCTGTCTGTCATCAGTGATGATTTGTGTCTGCCATCAGTGATGATTTGTGTCTGCCATCAGTGATGATTTGTGTCTGCCATCAGTGATGATTTGTGTCTGTCATCAGTGATGATTTGTGTCTGTCATCAGTGATGATTTGTGTCTGTCTGTCATCAGTGATGGTTTGTGTCTGTCATCAGTGATGATTTGTGTCTGTCTGTCATCAGTGATGGTTTGTGTCTGTCTGTCATCAGTGATGGTTTGTGTTTGTCATCAGTGATGATTTGTGTCTGCCATCAGTGATGATTTGTGTCTGTCATCAGTGATGATTTGTGTCTGCCATCAGTGATGATTTGTGTCTCATTATTTGTGTTGAACTTGCCTTCTATTCAGGCAGCCCACCGCCAGGGTGACCATGAGCACTGACAGCTCGTGGAAGAGGAACAGGAAGGCGATTCTCTGCTCGCTTGTTCGCGCCAGACAGGCCAGTCCAGGCAGGGCGGCCCCCAAGCTGGCGTCCGACATGCCGACCAGGGAGAACAGCAGGCAGTAGTTCACCGTCCGCAGCAGGTTGGACCGCAGCAGCGACAGGTGTCGCCGAGGCGACTGCAACTGCGGAGGGTCTCCGTTGGATTTGGGGGCCGCTGCTGCATTTTTGACTTCCATCTGGAGTTTGGCGACGGGGGTTCTGTGCTGAGCCTTGACAACTTTAGTCAGACATCAAGTCAGTGAGAATGTTCAGTGAGAATCAGTGAGACCAAATGAGAATTAAGTGAGAGTCAGAGGAGAATCAGTGAGACATCAAGCAAGAACCAAAGGAGAATCGAGTGAGAGTCAGAGGAGAATCAGTGAGACATCAAGCAAGAACCAAATGAGAATCGAGTGAGAGTCAGAGGAGAATCAGTGAGACATCAAGCAAGAACCAAATGAGAATCGAGTGAGAGTCAGAGGAGAATCAGTGAGACATCAAGCAAGAACCAAATGAGAATCGAGGAGAGTCAGAGAATAATCAGTGAGACATCAAGCAAGAACCAAATGAGAATCGAGTGAGAGTCAAAGGAGAATCAGTGAGACATCAAGCAAGAACCAAATGAGAATCGAGTGAGAGTCAGAGGAGAATCAGTGAGACATCAAGCAAGAACCAAATGAGAATCGAGTGAGAGTCAGAGGAGAATCAGTGAGACATCAAGCAAGAACCAAATGAGAATCGAGTGAGAGTCAGAGAATAATCAGTGAGACATCAAGCAAGTACTAAATGAATAAAGTGCACAATGAAACTCACCAGAATCCAGGGATGTCAGACTCACGGACACCGTACTTGAGCTCTCAAGAAATTGTCAGTTGGTGGCTGCAGAGCTGAAATCACTACTCCACTTCGAGTCGGATCCCATATTTATTGGGGAAATCTTGATTCCCCAGCCAACCACCGCGCCTCGTAGCGGAAACGTTCGGGAAAATTTAGGGATTCTACAATGCTTTTTTGACTTCCTGCCTTTTACCGTGTTTCGGATCGCAGATCCTAGCAATTCAAGAAAGGACAGATACCCTCCTACGTGTATATATATTTAGGAAATTGAAGACGACACTTTTTATTGCCTTCGAAGGCTGATTCCATTTATTGGATTCCAATTGATTGCAGACTGGCCCAGCTCTGGGCTGGGTTCCTGCTCCAACACTGGCAGCATATTGCTTCCTGCAGCTCAGCTCAAGCCAGCAATGGGGTAGGGAGCTCACATGGCAGAGAGCTTCAAGAAATTTTAATTGCTAAATTTCTTAAATGTTGAGCGTGGCTTGAGTTCACTACCGACTTGCTCACTGAATAATGGCCGGAGCTGGTGGCTTGGCTTGGGACCGGCTGACTGATATAGTTTGGCATGGCTCGGCTGAACCCGAATGCCACGTATAGACTGGCA
>NIVC01001190.1:42500-197500 GCA_002269645.1 Macrostomum lignano | reverse complement strand
AAATAGCTAACGCATTTGAAAGAATTTCATCTCGTCGCTTCTGGGGAATCACAGCATCATGTCACGGTGAAGCGCGCGACCATCTCTTTTCGTCTCTCTCCACTCCATCTCTTTCCACTCCAGCCCAAATATAAACTGTACACCTATTCCAAGCTCAAACAGTTCGGCCGGGACTGCATCGAGTCCAAGTACGTTTCAAGATTCGTTTTCATAAAATCGCGCAAGAGATGCGCAGCAGTCTGCAGTTTATTCAAGACCTGCCAAGCCTTCACAACGATGGGTGGACACTGCAGACTGTTTTTGTTTGACAAGTGCAGCAAGAACGTGCGCAAGTGCAGCTGCAATCGCGCCGCCAAGCTGTACGTGAGGCGACAGCCGGGCTTGCGACCGGGCACCTTGTGTCCGGCCGACTTTCATCACGACAGGTGTCTGCGTTTTTGTTTCGCTTAGCGCCCTGGGCTGTCTTTTGGGTTTCCTGTGTGCCAGCTAGCAAGGAGGAAGTGTTGCCGCTTTGCTGACCCATGGGCCGCCCTCAATGCTTGTCACTCTGTGCTTTCAGGTTGGTCCTAATGAACTCGAATTCCACGAATAGCCCCAGAATAATTTCAGTTACATCGAGAATCGAACGCAGTGTCCTTGTTACGAGAGTCGAAGGCGATATCGCTTCTCTTCCCAATCCTTCGCCAGGTGTGGCGTGAAGTACAAGCTTGCTCGGCCACGCTCATGTCGCTGGGACTCGGGCTTGGCCAGCTGCAACGCGGAGCGGGGACTCACCATCATGGCCGAGCCGATCGACAGGGCCAAGTACTTTTACTTGTCGGAGCTGCATGCCAGATGGTTCAGACGGCCACGGAATTCCCCGAGCTTCTTCCTTGGAGTCAGTCAAGATCCCGGAAGCAAGGAACCGGCAGGCGGCTGGTTTTGGCACACCTGCCGGATCCCCATCGATCCCAGTCTGTGGCAGAAAGGAGAGCCCAGTAACTATGAACATACAGGCGTGGGAGAAAGTGTTGCGTGCGGTGGGGACGGATTTAAATTGCTGAACGACTGTCCGATGTCTTTGAAAACCAAACATCGCCATGTAGATGGCACGTTTTGTGAATGCCTGTCACCATTCGACATAGAATAGTGATTCTCACTTCAAAGGCTTTACGCCTGCTGTAGTTTACTAAACTGAACTTTTCGTCACTTGAGTTCGGAAACGCGCTAAGTTGAGAAGAAATTAGTAGTTGACTTTTTCGAAACTTTTAATCCAAGTATTTATTCTAGACATTTTTTGAATTTTATTATTTCAGACTTCAGCGATTTGGAGCTGCTCCAGTTTCGCGCAACTCAAATTCAATTAATATGCAAAGTGTTCCTGGAGAAAATGTTCAATCCGATGCTAAATCTGCTGTGTTTTCAAATGTAGACTCGATTACTAAAGAAATAAAGATCTGTCCAGAATCAACCCTGTTTGATGCCAAACTAGAATGCGTTCAAATACGAGCCACTTGACATAAATAAATTCTAGTGAGTATATTACGACATTTGTGAAAGAGGACACCAACAGTGACTTATTTGCCGAGTTGCAAACTTAAAAAATGCAGTATTTTCTTTACTTTTTCTTGCAATGGTTACTCTCTGAGTAGGGTGTGTTAGACGCACCGGGTGTTGCCGCTGTACATGCATCTGTACTCTGTCGGGGGTTCAGGTGTGGGGGCAGGTGTGGGGGTGTTGGCTGTGCCGGCCAGCTTAAAGTCTCTACACCCGGCCCGGCTTGTCTCCGCCGCCATTTCTCAACTTTTGCTCAGCCACCGTCATGAGTACCAGCCCAAAGCGACTCAACGTGCGCCAACTCAAGGCTGAGCTGCAAAACAGAGGCCACACTGCAGGCCGCAAAAAACAGCACACCAAGCGCTTGTCCACTGCACTCGGCTCAGAGCAAGCTGACGAAGACTTCAACGACTCCGAGATACTTCTTCTGCTCCGGAAGCCGAGGACGGCATCAGCTGCGCGGGCGAGGCGCCTCCGGGGGCGGGGAGCGACCAGCTGGCGGCGCTGCAGCAGGATGTGGCGCTGCTCGAACTGCAAGTCCTGGAAGGCCGTCGTCGGGATCTTCAGCAACAGCTTCGCACTCAGCAGCGCTTGACGGCTCAGTCCCGCCAGCATCATCATCAGGTGAGCAAAAATTCACATGCCGGTCTGCAGTTGCCCGAGGTTTTTGAATCTAGGATAAGGGAGGCGGCTCAGCTTCATGCCGCTAATTGTCAGGCTCCGACTTGCAAGTTGCATCTCGTCAGAGACCACATCGAGCTATCCAGAGGACCCGGCCCAGCCAGTCAGGAGCAGTTGGTCGCCACAACGGAGAATGGCTCCCTCACATTCAGAAAGCAGGAGCTCGTGATCTGCCCGCTTGAGTTCGCGTTCTCTACTACTCGCATCCTTTTGCAGGTCGACCTCGCCCTCCGGAGACGCCGCCCGTCCCTCGGCTGCGTCCGCCGGACACCTGTGCCCGCCTCGACCTGGCGGAGAACTCCTGGCGATCCTACCTCAGCCAGCTGCGTTCCTGGGAAGCCTTCGGCGTCAGCACAGGCCGCCCTTCATTTTCTAGCAGTTCAAAATCATTGATCATTGTGGGACTCACTTTAGGCTCGATATACTCAATTCCATGTACATTAAAAACCAGAAACCAAATCTGAATCTCACATTTGCTCTCTATTTGCTCTACAAGACAATACACGCTCGTGACTGGGCGGTTCTTCACACCTGTAGTGTAGTTCAGTGCGATGTACAATATTGGCGCGCAAATATTATTAGTCACGTGTTGCAATGTATTACGTAAGACTCACGCGCACTTACTCTTCACATATATAAATATACTTGCAGGGCAAGTCGGCCCATTTCTAAGATTCTTCGTGCACTCGCAAACCCTCCGATTTTGTCTGAGTCACTACATGGCGTCGCAAGCAAACTATTGACTGATCATCACTCTCTAACTCAGCGCGGTTCCAGCCACACAAACATGGCCCAAGCTTTGCAACTCACTGCACCAGATGCATTTGATATCGATAGCGATCCACTCACACGAGCCCAGAGATGGAAGACTTGGGCACGGAGGTTCAATAGCTACATTCGCGCTGCTGGCATCACAGATGCGACACAACAGCTGGAGTTGCTGGTCTACACAGCGGGAGATAAGTTGGAAGACTTTATGGAAGACAACAGTGTTCAAAAAGGAAAATCTACAAACGAGCTCATCCAAAAGCTACAAGAGATCTTCGACCAGAAAAACAGCGTCGTCTTCCTCCGGTACCAATTCGAGACCTGCAGACAGGAGGAGGGGGAGTCCATCGATGCGTGGTACCATCGGCTGCGCAAGGCCGCGGATCAATGCGAATTCGGAGAACTACGGGACTCTCTCATCAGGGACAAGGTGGTCGCCCACTACCGATCGGAGAAGATCAGAAGGGAGCTCCTTCAGCTGAACGATATCTGTCTAGCTGACGTACTGAAGCGAATCCGAGCAAGGGAAGCTGCGGAGCAACAGGCACAGGCCATGGAAGAAAACAGCTCAGGTGGCGCCGGCGCCATGACGACCGCGAACGTGGCAGCGCTAGGCCCACCCCGAGCACGACCGTCGCAGCCATTCAGAAGGGATCCTGCAATGAAGGACGGTGGCATCAGCTGCGAGCGCTGCGGACGGCCGGGTCATCGAACGTGCGAGGCTGCTAGAGACAAGGCATGTCGACGCTGCGGTAAGATTGGCCATTTCGCCCGGGCATGTCGGGGAACGTCCAGAATACCCGTGAGAGCTGTCAACGAACCGGACGATCGCTCCCACGGGCAAGTCGAATATCTGCAGGACAACTCCACTGAGCACGAGCTTTTCAGCCTCCGAAATAGCGGATCAGCATGGACTCAAGCCACCGTCAACGGATTCAAGACAACCCTGCTTATCGACAGTGGAGCGGCCTGCAACATCATCGACAGAGAGGCCTTCGAAAGGATGCCACAGAAGGCCAGGCTCCAAGCAGCCAGTGATCGGGTCTATCCCTATGGAAGCCAACAGCCACTGAAGCTGCTCGGCAAGACCGACCTACAGGTCAGCGTTTTCGGTTGCCAGGAGACGCTTCCGTTCCTGGTGCTGGACGGAAAGGGTGCTTGCATAATAGGCCGCAGGAGCGCGGAAGACCTAGGAGTTCTGCGAGTCGGCCCGGAAGACAAGGCAGCGTGTGAGCTACGCTCGGAGTGTCCGACTGACAGGCTGCTAGCCGGCGTTCCAAAAGACCTTCGGCAGTCCCCAGGTGCTCCATCTTTAGACGAAATCCTCAAGGAAAATGCACAGGCCTTCGACGGAATCGGCTGTCTTAAGAACTACGCAGCCCGCATCTTCCTGGAAGAGGGCGCAAGACCAGTGTGCCATCCACCATCAAGAGTGCCAATTCACCTCGCCCCAGCAGTGGACGCCGAGCTCCAGTACCTAGAAGAACAAGGCATCATTGAGCCAGTGGAGGGACCCTGCCCGTGGGTTTCTCGTATCGTCGTCGTCCCCAAAGAAGCTCCTGGCGAGATCAGGATCACTCAGGATCTGAGGGAGCTAAACAAGTCTGTCGTCAGGGAGCGACACCCAATACCGACCTTTGAGGAGGTAACAGGCGACATGGCAGGAGCGACGCTGTTCTCAGAGTTGGACGTCGCAAAAGCATTCTATCAAATCCCTGTGTCAGAGGAGTGCCGGCATCTTCTAACTTTTTCAACGCCTCGAGGTCTTCGGCGGCTGACGAGACTCTGCATGGGGCTATCAACGGCGCAGGAAATTCTTCAAGCTGTTATGTCATCCGTGCTGGCTGGACTTTCAAAAGTAAAATGGATCCACGATGACATTATTGTCTATGGCCACAGCGTGGCGGAGCATCACAACAATCTGCGGGAGTGCCTCCAGCGGCTGGCGCAGCACGGACTGACGCTCAACCCGGCCAAGTGCAAGCTGGCACGAACGCAAGTCACCTTCATGGGGATGCGATTGTCGAAGGACGGAGTCAGGCCAACCGAGTCAAAGCTGGAGGCAGTTAATGCATTTGCAGAGCCAACGAATGTCACGGAGGTGCGCTCGTTCTTGGGACTTGTCAACTACCTGGCCGCATTCACCCGAGGCTGGCGGACCTGGCAAAGCCGCTGCGCAACCTGACAAGGAAGGGCCAGCCCTGGGCATGGGCCGATCTGGAAAGACAAGCCTTCAGCGACATCAAGTCTCAAATCGCGTCAAGTGGCTCTCTTGCCTTTTTCAACCATCGTCTTCCGACGCAACTCATTGTCGACGCTGGGCCAGCGGGGCTGGGTGCAATCCTGTCACAGACACAATCGGACGGAACCAGGCGGCCCATCGCATACGCTAGCCGGACACTGTCGGACGTTGAGCAACGCTATTCCCAAACAGAGAAAGAGGCGTTGGCCGTGAAGTTCGGCTGTTTAAAGTTTCAATTCTACCTCCACGGCGCGCCGATGTTCACGGTGCAAACCGACCACAAGCCACTGGTTGCTCTGTTCGGCAGCAGTTCGAGACCCCCTCCGAGAATCGAAAGGATGGCATTGCGCATTCAGCATATGAAATTCACAGTCGAGTACCAGCCGGGCCCGCTCAACCCGGCAGACGTGCTCAGCCGACAGCCACTGCCGACACCCGCACCGAATGTGGGCGAAGAGCTGGATGCACTTTCCATCGCCGCTGTTGTACAGGCGGCCGTACCAAATGCGCTGTCACTGACCAGCGTACAGAAGAGCTCGCAAAAGGACGCAACAATTCAAGCGGCGATTCGCGCCTTAGAGACAGGGCGGTGGAGCCTGGAGTCAGCAGAACTGCGGTCGCTGCAGCGCTGCGTCACGAACTGTCGGCAGTGGACGGGGTGCTCCTACGGGGCCAGCGGATCATCGTCCCGGTGGCGCTCCGACGGCTTGTACTGGATCTAGCGCACCGGGGGCACCAGTGCACACGTAAGACACTGGACCGGCTGAACACCAAGGTCTGGTGGCCAAGGATGCAACTGGAGACGGAGCGCTTCATAGCCACGTGCCGGGCCTGCCTGGCGACCTCGCATGCCGCTGACGTGACTGCATCACCGCTAAAGCCGACGCCCATCCCGAAGGCGGCCTGGCTGACGCTCGGGGCGGATCTGCTAGGACCCATTCAAGGCAGCATGCTGCTAGTCTGCGTCGATCAATACTCCCGATTTCCCGAGGTGGAGGTTGTCCAGACCACGACGGCTGAGGCGCTAATCCCTCGACTGAGGAGTTCATTCGTCCGGTTTGGAATCCCTCAAACGTTAGTTACTGACAACGGCCCACCGTTCTCTTCAGCCCAGTTCAAGAGCTTCCTGGACAGCTACGGAATTCGGCAGCGCCTCATCACACCGTTACATCCACAGGCCAACGGCGCCACCGAGCGTTTGAATCGTTCCATCAACAAGGTGGTGCGCGCTGCGATCGCACAGAAGCGCGACTGGAGAGCGGCCCTTGACGAGTGGCTGCTGGCCTATCGGTGCACGCCTCAGCGAACAACTGGACGGGCGCCTGCCGAGCTCCTCATGGGTCGCGTGCTGAACGACTCCATCCCGTCGGTCAGACCGTCGAGACCGGTGGCCATCGCGGACCGGCAGCTTCGGCAGCGCGACGCACTTCGAAAGGCGCAAGGCAAGCTCTACACAGACCGGAAGCGACTGGCGAGACCGCACAAGCTCAAGGTTGGCGACACAGTGCTGCGGCGGCGACTGAATCCGCTCAAGGGAGACACGCCGTTCGAGTGGGACCCCTGGCTCATCGAGGAGATCAAGGCGGACTCGGCGACGATACGACAGGGTGCCAGAGTTTGCAGGCGGCACTGCACCGACCTAAAGCGAGTGGCACCGGAGTCCGAGCCTGACAATCCGGCCGAGCTGCCAGCGATGCCGCAACCGGAAGTGAATGCGCCTCCGCCGCAGCCAGCCGCAGGCGAGCGAGCGGCCTCGCCCATTGCGTTGCGGCCACATCCCCGGGCGGCGAAGGTGAACGTGAACTACAAGGCTTGAAAAAGGTTTTTGTTAAACGGTAGCATCTGATTTTTTGTATTTTTTGCTGGACTTTTGCTAAAATTGTAACAGAATGAAATTTAACAAAAACAGATTTTTTAAACCCAACTTTAAAATTTTGCTTTTAAGCCGTATTTGAGGAGAGATGTAGTGTAGTTCAGTGCGATGTACAATATTGGCGCGCAAATATTATTAGTCACGTGTTGCAATGTATTACGTAAGACTCACGCGCACTTACTCTTCACATATATAAATATACTTGCAGGGCAAGTCGGCCCATTTCTAAGATTCTTCGTGCACTCGCAAACCCTCCGATTTTGTCTGAGTCACTACAACACCCAGCCTCTCTTCCCCAACACAATGTACACCCGTGAATGGGCGATTCTTCACACCCCAGCCTCTCTTCCCCAAGACAATGTACACTCGTGACTGGGTGGTTCTTCACACCCAGCCTCTCTTCCCCAAGACATTGTACACTCGTGACTGGGCGGTTTTTCACACCCCAGACTCTTTTGCACAAAAACAACGTACACTCGTGACTGGGCGGTTCTTCACACCCAGCCTCTCTTCCCCAAGACGATGTACACTCGTGACTGGGCGGTTTTTCACACCCCAGACTCTTTTGCACAAAAACAACGTACACTCGTGACTGGGCGGTTCTTCACACCCAGCCTCTCTTCCCCAAGACAATGTACACTCGTGACTGGGCGGTTCCTCACACGCTAGACTCTCTTCCCCAAGACAATGTACACTCGTGACTGGGCGGTTCTTCACACCCCAGACTCTTTTCCACAAAAACAACGTACACTCGTGACTGGGCGGTTCTTCACACCCAGCCTCTCTTCCCCAAGACGATGTACACTCGTGACTGGGCGGTTCCTCACACCCCAGACTCTTTTCCACAAAAACAACGTACACTCGTGACTGGGCGGTTCTTCACACCCAGCCTCTCTTCCCCAACACAATGTACACTAGTGACTAACTGGCTGTTCGCACCCCAGACTCTCTTCCCCAAGACAATGTACACTCGTGACTAACTGGTTGTTCACACCTCAGCCTCTCTTCCCCAAGACAATGTACACTCGTGACTGGGCGGTTCTTCACACCCCAGACTCTTTTGCACAAAAATGCAATTGTAGCAGTCCTAAGCCTGCCGAAACGAGGGTGAAAGCAACGATGTCTGCCCGCCAGCAAAAGTTGTCTATGGCCCCAAGTGGGCACAAAGAAACTATGTGTATATTTTGAGCTAATATTAGCATTAACATGAGATATTAACATTAACATGAGATAAAAATTAGATAAATAGTCCATTGACAAGTCTCGATTTCTCACGCGGTATACCTTCTGACCTTAGTCTGATTGATTAAAGTTAAACTGAACGAAGAACAGGCGTAGATAGGAGTTGAGATACCTCACTGGCATATTCTCGATGTGGTCAGGTAAATTATCCGCGCGTAGAAACTCTTTTAGTTTGCGAATATGCAATTCAGTTTGCTTAACTGTCGACTTCCGTTTACTTTCTTGCTCCACATGATGTAGGCCAGCTTCTTCTTCTTCGGTCAATTAACGAAACAGGTTTTCAACGTGATCTTCCGGCGTAGGATTGCGTAGTTCCTCATCAATTAGCCTCTCTTGCTCATCCGTCAGCCCTGTCCATTGACCGATTCTGTCGACATGGTCCCGAGGATCAAGATGCGTGATGAAATCGAGCTCATCTGAGCTCAATCTACTAATTTCGTCTTCGCGTATTGAAGAATAACGCAGCATATTCGACAAACAGTAAAGGAAAAAACACGATGGATTTTTCTTTCTAACATGACTTAATATGACTATTGATGCACAATATACTTTCCGCGGATGCACCCGCGGACAGCAAGCTGCTTGCTGTCTGCTGGGGGATGCTTGCTAAAGAGTTACCTAATTAATGTGGCTGCACTTGGAATCGAGCCTGGGTCGCGGCACACCAGAGCAGCTGCGCTACCGCTGGGCTACGGCCCCCCCCCCACCACACAACGTTGCATGCGCACTCAGTGTCGTGTCAGCATTATTATTTTAATGATCCTTTCTATACACTTTTTTGTATCCAATTTCCTCAGGTCATGCAAACCTAAAATCGATTAATTTTTATTTCCTCATCTTGCTTGACCTGTAATAATAATACGGTAATAATTTAAGAGTAGGTTGGGTAGAGCGTAGTAGTAGGTTGAGTAGAGTGTTGGAGTAGGTTGGGTAGAGTGAAGGAGTAGAATGGGTAGAGTTAAGGAGTAGAATGGGTAGAGTGAAGGAGTAGGGTGGGTAGAGTAGAGAGCGGATTCTGAACGGGATAAGAGGAGGCGGTATAAAGGTCGTGTCAACATATTGTGCACCACGTGTCATTTTCTATTTTTGCTTTTGATATTAAATATAAATAAATCTAGTGAAAATGCTCGTATTTACGCTCGCACGCTCGCAATGTGGTTTTATTGTGCACAAAACATGAAGCTTTGGTTTTTAATCATTTTTTACTTTAGGCTGGAGCGGAGATAAGCGGAGGTGGATCGTTGGTGGCTAGATGGGCAGTTGGGTGGCTAGGTGAAGAGTTGGATGGCTAGGTGGGCAGTTGGGTGGCTAGGTGGGCAGTTGGGTGGCTAGATGGGCAGTGGCTAGGTGGGGAGTTGTGTGGCTAGGTGGGGAGTTGGGTGGCTAGGTGGGCAGTTGGGTGGCTAGGTGGGGAGTTGGGTGGCTAGGTGGGCAGTTGGGTGGCTAGGTGGGGAGTTGGGTGGCTAGGTGGGCAGTTGGGTGGCTAGGTGGGGAGTTGGCTAGATGTTGGCTAGTTTTTTATTTTTTGTGGGATAATCATTTCTGTTCACAAAATGATTCCAGGGCTGTCTATTGTCGCGCCAGTCTGCTACTGAGCTGGCAGAAGTTGAGTGGTGCCCCTTGCACCATTTAAGCTGCTGCCAAAATTTGCTGGCCAATACGTGCCGTAGGAAACATTGTCCAAGAGACAATGATTTCTACGCAATCTGCAATAGGCCAGGCTGCTTTTGGGGGCAAAATTCATGGTGCGAGGGGCCAGTTGTGCCAGCTCCAGCGCCAGCTCCCCGCTGTTCCGCTGGCAAGGTGCCGAGCCTTGCCACGCTGGCCAGTCTGGCAACACGCAGCAGCGGCCCGCCGCCACTGCACTTGTGCAGTTGTGGTTTGGGAAAGGTCTTGGTCACTGACCTGTAAAAACGTGATCCCTTCTGAACGTTAAAACGGCCCTTTTCAGGGCCACCAAATTCGTGGTTCTTGCGTTTAGTCAACTCTTTTAACTCCGCCATTGCCGGTCCCCAGCCCGGATGAAAAAGGAGGAGGGAAAGAAAACATACACATGCTCACGTTCGTGTCACTGTTTTTCTGTTTTCTGTTTTGATAAAACTGTCTTGCCATTTTCCACTTGAAATGTTTCATTATGCTTTTTGGACTTCTTCAAGTTTATGTTGATAAAATAGTTGCAAGTTTGATAGGATCATAATTTTGTCTCTATAGGGGTTTTTGATGGTGCTGATTTCAAATTTGAGATCCATTTTTGGTAGCTTTAACCCAATTATATGTAGCTTAAAACCAACCACCGGGGCATGGGGAATGGGGGTTTTAGGGTGGGGAGATTCTTCATGTGGGATTGATTTTATCAACATAAACTTGAATAGAGGCATGGAGACCTATTCAAGATTGTGTTGATTTATTCCCATCCTAATAGCTAAATCACCTAGACCGACAGGTGCGGGCTCGATTGTTTCAGCACCCATGCCTTCTGGGCCTGCCTGAAGATAATCCTCCACCTTCATATTGGTCCTGTTGCTGCTGCTGCAAAGTTTGGATTTGGATTTGAATTTGGCTAACCGAATTCACACAGAAGTTCGAAGCTCGCAGGCTAATCACGAAGGATAATCCATATCTTAGCCTTCGTGATAAGATATTCATTGGTTTAATAAGCAGCTTCGACTACTACAAGTAGCAATAACGAAACCTACTAGTACTCACAAAACACAAAACATTTTTCAGCCTCCATTTTACGCCTCTATTTTTTAAACTAAACTAGAAAGTAATTGTATAACACAGATAGACACACATTTCGGCAGCCAGAGTCAAAATAAAGTAAAATTCAACATCGCACTTGGAGCAAAACTTATTTTTTATTATTATTGACAATTTCTGGGTGCTGATTTTTTTATTTTTCAATAAATGGTTCACGAAAACATTTAGGACTGCCGAGAAAACAATTGGACTACCGATCCAATACTGGAGTCTTTACAGTAGAAACTCCAATACTGGAGTTTCGATTTTGCAACAGCAAAAAGTGCAAATAACTTTTCTGGACGACCTTCTGGCGCGCTGGGACCGGCGCCATATTCGACTCGGGTTGCCGAAATCTATAAGAACATGTTGTTCGCATAGCGTGAAAACCACTCTGCAAAATGCCAAATTGCCGACTGCAAATTGTAATCCAGGTCCACTTCTCAAATTCACGCCAGACCAAGCTGCTCATGGTAAAGATTCTGCAAGTAGTCAGGTGCTCCCGCAACTTACAACTAATCAAAACTACCCGAGCCGCTGAGCAGTTTAGCATTGCACTGAGAGCTAAACTGGACTACCGATCTAATACTGGAGTCCTTACAGTAGAAACTCCAATACTGGAGTCGTATTGGAGATTAATGTAGAAGTATGTACTGCGTACATATACAATTTGGGATAGACATGTACAGCTACAATTTGGGATTAATGTACATATACGAGTACATGAGTTATTGTACATGGGATTAATGTACATATACGATGTGAGCTATACATAATTAGATGACACATTTGGTAGTAGATGAGATTGTAGTACACTAATTCTCGCCCCTGCGTACAACTGTACATGTAAGTATTGTTTTGAGTTGTACATGTAATCTTGGTACGCGTGCGGGCCGGCTGGGGAGGACACTGTTACATGTAGAAGTAGATTAATGTAGATCACCAGGGCCGGAATCATGGCCAGATCATGGATGATCCATGCATTGCACCCATCCATGCATCATCCCTGATCATGTATGGACCGATCCTTGTTCATAGATGGTTTCATGCTCATTCCATGGATGGCAGAATAGCCATACATGATCATCGATGTATTACTTTCCATACATGGACATGTATGATTGTTAATTCTGGCTGTATATACTACTCGTTAAGGCACATTTGAGTTTTAAAGAAATAACTCAAAGAACTATAGCTCAAACTAGCCATTTAGCCCCCTCCGGGTGGCTTCTTAGCAGTTTAGGGCTTGTCTATAAGCAGTTTTGCACAGTCGCTGAGCAAGTCTCACTAATCTCCGAGCAGTTCTGCAGTAGCAAATTTCTAAGCAGTTGTACACCAATTTTACTGAGACTAAAAAGTTCTAAAAAGTTACATTTCCTAATGTTTGAAACTGCAATTTCAATTCATTTATAGTTCTTTTATGATTATTCGTTATTTTCAAATCCTCACCAGATTAGCACTATTCTCCCACATTAGCCCT
This sequence comes from Macrostomum lignano, assembly GCA_002269645.1. Taxonomy (NCBI): domain Eukaryota; kingdom Metazoa; phylum Platyhelminthes; family Macrostomidae; genus Macrostomum; species Macrostomum lignano. Next base: position 184,939 of record NIVC01001190.1, on the reverse strand, counting down.
ACACCCCCAGATTAGCCCCACTTCCTCCAGATTAGCACTACTCCCCCATATTAGCCGCACACCCCCAGATTAGCCCCACTCTCCCCAGATTAGCACTCAGCCCAGATTAGCACTCAGCCCAGATTAGCACTCAGCCCAGATTAGCACTCAGCCCAGATTAGCACTCAGCCCAGATTAGCACTCAGCCCAACTCAGCCCAGATTAGCACTCAGCCCAGATTAGCACTCAGCCTAGATTAGCACTCAGCCCAGATTAGCACTCAGCCCAGATTAGCACTCAGCCCAGATTAGCACTCAGCCCAGATTAGCACTCAGCCCGATTAGCACTCAGCCCAGATTAGCACTCAGCCTAGATTAGCACTCAGCCCAGATTAGCACTCAGCCTAGATTAGCACTCAGCCTAGATTAGCACTCAGCCCAGATTAGCACTCAGCCTAGATTAGCACTCAGCCCAGATTAGCACTCAGCCTAGATTAGCACTCAGCCCAGATTAGCACTCAGCCTAGATTAGCACTCAGCCCAGATTAGCACTCAGCCCGATTAGCACTCAGCCCAGATTAGCACTCAGCCTAGATTAGCACTCAGCCCAGATTAGCACTCAGCCTAGATTAGCACTCAGCCCAGATTAGCACTCAGCCCAGATTAGCACTCAGCCTAGATTAGCACTCAGCCTAGATTAGTGTATGCCTTAGGTATTGCCTACAAGCTCTATGAAAGTATGAAGTTGCTAAGCTGCTAAATTTAATAAGACTGAATTGGGATAAAACTGCCGATATGTATCAAAAATTGATTAGTGAACTGTAATAAATGCTGAGAAAAAAAAGATTCTTGAAAGGATCCTTTATTTCAGTTTGCTAAATATACTGAGGAGCCCGCCGAGAGGAGAACTGCAGACTGCTGAGGGGAATTGCAGATTGGCGAAAGGATCATTCATGCAGACTGCAAAGGGACAAACTGAAAACTGCTTAGGTAGTTCTTTCAGACTTAATTAAGTTCTAGGCTGCTGAGGATAGTGGCGCCGCCGCGTCATCAACTGCCGCACCATTACGCCGCTGGCTCTGCGGTCCGACCATCGGCTGCTCATCTGCGACCTTCGGCTTCGGGACCCGCTCTACCAAGGCAATGAAGCTTCAGGGCAGGCGGCAGCGGAGATTAAGGAATAGGCAGCGGAGCTTCAGGGCAGGCGGCGGAGCTTCAGGGCAGGCAATGAAGCTTCAGGGCAGGCAGCGGAGATTAAGGAATAGGCAGCGGAGCTTCAGGGCAGGCAATGAAGCTTCAGGGCAGGCGGCAGCGGAGATTAAGGAATAGGCAGCGGAGCTTCAGGGCAGGCGGCGGAGCTTCAGGGCAGGCAATGAAGCTTCAGGGCAGGCAGCGGAGATTAAGGAATAGGCAGCGGAGCTTCAGGGCAGGCGGCGGAGCTTCAGGGCAGGCGGCGAAGATTAAGGAATAGACAGTAGAGCTTTAAAAAAGGCGGCGGAGCTTCAGGGCAGGCGGCGGAGCTTCAGGGCAGGCGGCGGAGATTAAGGAATAGGCAGCGGAGCTTCAGGGCAGGCGACGAAGCTTCAGGCCAGGCAGCGGAGCTTCAGGGCAGGCAGCGGAGCTTCAGGGCAGGCGGCGGAGATTAAGGAATAGGCAGCGGAGCTTCAAGGCAGGCGGCGGAGCTTCAGGGCAGGCAGCGGAGCTTCAGGGCAGGCGGCGGAGCTTTAGGGCAGACATAGGAGCTTCAGGGCAGGCGGCGGAGCGTTAGGGCAGGTGACGTAGCTTCAGGGCAGGCGGCGGAGATTAAGGAATAGGCAGCGGAGCTTCAGGGCAAGCGGCGGAGATGAGCTTCAGGGCAGGCGGCGGAGCGTTAGGGCAGGTGACGTAGCTTTAGGGCAGGCGGCGGAGATTAAGGAATAGGCAGCGGAGCTTCAGGGCAGGCGGCGGAGATTAAGGAATAGGCAGCGGAGCTTCAAGGCAGGCGACGAAGCTTCAGGGCAGGCGGCGGAGCTTCAGGGCAGGCAGCGGAGCTTCTAGGCAGGCGGCGGAGATCAAGGAATAGGCAGCGGAGCTTCAGGGCAGGCGGCGGAGCTTCAGGGCAGGCGGCGGAGCTTTAAGGCAGACATAGGAGCTTCAGGGCAGGCGGCGGAGCGTTAGGGCAGGTGACGTAGCTTCAGGGCAGACGGCGGAGATTAAGGAATAGGCAGCGGAGCTTCAGGGCAAGCGGCGGAGATTAAGGAATAGGCAGCGGAGCTTCAGGGCAGGCGACGAAGCTTCAGGGCAGGCGGCGGAGCTTCAGGGCAGGCAATGGAGCTTCAGGGCAGGCGGCGGAGATTAAGGAATAGGCAGCGGAGCTTCAGGGCAGGCGGCGGATTTTCAGGGCAGGCGACGTAGCTTCAGGGCAGGCGGCGGATTTTCAGGGCAGGCGACGTAGCTTCAGGGCAGGCGGCGGAGATTAAGGAATAGGCAGCTGAGCTTCAGGGCAGGCGGCGGAGATTAAGGAATAGGCAGCGGAGCTTCAAGGCAGGCGGCGGAGCTTCAGGGCAGGCAATGGAGCTTCAGGGCAGGCGGCGGAGATTAAGGAATAGGCAGCGGAGCTTCAGGGCAGGCGGCGGAGCTTCAGGGCAGACATAGGAGCTTCAGGGCAGGCAGCGGAGCTTCAGGGCAGGTGACGTAGCTTCAGGGCAGACGGTGGAGATTAAGGAATAGGCAGCGGAGCTTCAGGGCAGGCGGCGGAGATTAAGGAATAGGCAGCGGAGCTTCAGGGCAGGCGACGAAGCTTCAGGGCAGGCGGCGGAGCTTCAGGGCAGGCAATGAAGCTTCAGGGCAGGCAGCGGAGATTAAGGAATAGGCAGCGGAGCTTCAGGGCAGGCGGCAGAGCTTCAGGGCAGGCAATGAAGCTTCAGGGCAGGCAGCGGAGATTAAGGAATAGGCAGCGGAGCTTCAGGGCAGGCGGCGGAGCTTCAGGGCAGGCGGCGAAGATTAAGGAATAGACAGTGGAGCTTTAAAAAAGGCGGCGGAGCTTCAGGGAGCGAAGCAAGAGCTATGAGCGAAGCGAAGCGTGTGTGAGCGATAGCGGGTTAGTTTAAATTAGTTAGTTTAGTAGATAGTTGAAATTGTTGCAATTTAAGGGAAGTAATTGCAATTGCAACTATTCGGTGAGTTTGGTCATGCGATTTGGTCATTGGAGCAACTGTGCATTAATGAAGTACAGCTGACTTGATCCCTAGACTGCGGAACTCGCACCCGCGTATGCGCCTCGCACAGTGCCTGTACTGGCTTGTACTATGATAGTTTAGGCGGAGTACAATGGTCGCTCATCGCGCTCAGGGGCCTAGTCTGAAGGTCTCCAAAAGTAACAATACATCTACATCATCGCTATAATCTGTCGACGTTTTAACACATTTAGTGCCAAAAGCGTGTAGTTACGTGTACTTATACGTGTACTTCTGGGAATTTGGTAATGAAATAGTACATTTAGTAGTGTACTATCACATAGCTAGATACATACAGACAACTCATTTTTATAGTATATAGGATGAAGGCTCGCCAGCGCAAGAACCCCCTGCAAAAGTCCTCTCTGTCCCTGCATGGCCAATGCGATCCTAGTCCCAGCAGTGTCCCTTCTATTCGGCTATGACTTCGAGATAGACAGCTAAAAGACACTAGATGGCAGGTAAGTGCAGTGCCCCTCTAGTCGGAAGTCCGATTTCGATAGCTCCGGTTTGGTGAGCCGGGGCGCACGGAATGGTGGCAGCGGGTTACTTTAATCTGCGGATTAGCTAATCTCTACCTTTCAAATTCTCCCTGCTTGTCTCTCGCTGTCTTCTCCTAGCTAGCTATAGGACCTTGCTGCTCGCCCACAATCTTGCTACCATGGGGCTGACCATCTGACAGGAGTGAGAGGCCAGAGTTCTAAGTGATTCATTTCTGAATTCTGAGGCCCGAAGCTATAGGCTTAAAAAGGCCGAACCCATCAAATTGAAGAGAATGTCAGTTTTGAAGAGCTACAGGTAAGTTTATCACATGTTCGAATTTCTACTGAGGAAAAAGCCTCTATTTACTACATTAGTGGCTACGTTTACACAAAAATCCACAAAAACTTGACTAAAAATGCATTCTGCACGCTGAGCCGTGGAGTGGATTTCAGCTGGACTACAGTACAGTATGGCTAGGAAAGAAGTGCATTTGGGATAACTCCAGTAGTGGAATATAAAGGAAACTCCAGCATTGGAGCGAGTACTGGATCGCTGATATAAATCTAGCATTGGAGCATAAAGGAAACTCTAGCATTGGAGCATCGGTGCTGGCTCCAATGCTGGAGCAGCTGGTGCTGGAGCAGAATTTCCTTATGCTCCAATGCTGGAGTCATATCAGCTCCAATACTGGAGCTTCGGTTTTGGCACCGGAAAAGTGCAAATAACTCTACCGGATGACCTTCTGGCGCTCTGGGACCGGCGCCAATCTGAGACCGGCGCCAATAACTCTACCGGACTGTAGCGATCGAAGGCTTCGACGGCAGTAGATCTATTCCCGAGGGCTTGAGCTTGATAGCCTTAACAGGACTGATCTTCACTTTCTGAGGTGGAAAAGGAGAGATTTTGTGCAGTTGGGCCACGCCTCTGCAGCCGACGCCGATCCCCGCGGGCGCCTGGCTGTCGATCGGCGCCGATTTCGTGGGACCCAACAACAACAACATGCTGCTGGTGTGCGTGGACCGCTACTCAAGGTTTCCGGAGGTGCAGCTCATGCAGACGACGACGGCCGAGGCATTGATTCCCCGCCTGCGAGAGATGTTCGCCCGCTTCGGGATGCCACAGGAGCTCGTGACAGATAATGGACCACCTTTCTCGTCCAAGGAGTTCGGCCGGTTCCTGGCGAGCTACGGGATCAAGCACCGCCTCATCACGCCCTACTACCCAGCGGCCAACGGCATGACAGAGCGACTGAACCGCTCCATCAACAAAGTCGTGCGAGCAGCCATCGAGGAGCGGCGGGACTGGAGGGCCGCTCTGGACGAGTGGCTGCTGGCCTACAGAAACACGCCGCACACGGCCACCGGGCGCGCACCAGCCGAGCTGCTGATGGGCCGGCGGCCAAACGACATCATCCCCGCCGCCCGGCCGTCCCAGCGAGTCCGCATCAACGAGCAGCGGCTGAGAGAAGCCGACGCTGGCGCCAAGGCGGCGATGAAGCAGCACGCGGACGCAAAAAGGCGACCACGGCGGCACGACGTCCAGGTCGGCGACTCGGTGCTACGACGGCGGGTCGGTGCCAGCAAGACGCAGACGCCATTCGAGAGCGGTGCCTGGACAGTCCAGCGGGTGGCCGGCAACTCGCTGCTGCTACGCCGGGACGGCACGACCTGCTGGCGGCACTGCACGGCGGTCAAAGTCGTCAGCCCCGACTTGGCCGACGCCGGCGCCCAAACGCAGACCGCTGCACCGAGAGCTTCGGGCGAGGCGGCCCGAGATCCACCCGCCTCCCCCATGGCGCTGCGCCCGCACCCCCGCGCTGCTCGGGCGGGCGTGAAAATCTACAAGGACTGAATTTGGAATCCTGCAATGACTGAAATTAACTGACTTTCTTTTCCGTAATATGCGGACTGAAGTTTTTTTTACGTTTTTGCTGCATTCAATTCAAATATTTTATTTCCTCAATATTTTAATCTCCATTTTCAATGCGCATCATCGGTGAATCTTTCGAACTTTGTATTTTCGAGTTACGTTTAAATCGATTTTCTTCTCTCTCAGTCTCTATTCGAAAGGGGAGAGATGTAGTGTGCGTACTCACAGTATGGTACGCCCGGGCAGTCTGATTGGCTGCGGAGTGGGGTGGATGCCGCCACCCCAATTCTAACTCCATAATTTATAGACGCGTGCCCAGTGCGGGAGATTTGTAAGAGTTTGGCTACACAGCAAACACGGTCTCTAACTCAGTTACTACACTGCTCACGATGCAGGGCCCCTGGCGCCGGGGCTACGGCCGGGCGAGTCGCGTCGCGGATTGCCTGTTGGATGGCGCTGGGGTGATTGGCCAGGCGCACGCTGTTGCCGCCTTAAGAGAGCTCGCACTGAGAGAACTGATCTGACACCGCCTCCCATTGTGAACTGTTACTTTTAACTCAACAATACTGGGTGTGCCTTGTTGTTACCCAGTGAAAAATGATTTATGGATTCCACGTGGGTTCCACGTGGCCATGTGGAATTTAAATGTTTCTTTAATTTTTGCAAATTAATGACTTAAAGATGACATAATGGTATGCAAAGTATTTTTTATGCATTATTTTTTTATTTTTACTGTCCTAATGTTGATGTGGATTTTACAAGGAATTCAAGAGAAATAAGCGTATATTGATTCAACATGGAATCCACTTCGATAAAAAACTGTGATACACCACATTCAGACGTTTTTATGAAATTACTATAATAAATTATTATATTTATATGCTTTTAAGTAAAAATTAATATCTGAAAGCTAAATTATAATCGGACAATAAGACACTGTTTGTTAAAATAGACAAAATAGAAGTAAACAATAAAAAACGTTTCGTGCTTTTTAAAATGAAATTAATTTTATTTTATATTTGTCAATGTCTTGGTTCAAGGCCTTGAAACATAAATTGCCTTGTTTATGGCTATTTAAGCACCTTAAAAATTTTAGTAGACCTAGCCTATAGGCAATAACTTATAAGGCCATGGCCTCCATGGGATTAGAAATTAGATAAATCAGTATTTTATCATAGATAGGCCTAATACTTTTGGTAAAATCCATGACCATGATAAATTTATTTAGGCCTATCCAATTTCTAGGAATCCCATGGCCATGTCCATAGATTGGCTACTCATTTTTAACTTAAATAGGCCTTTAGAAGTTCATAATTTCCTCTTAGTCCTACCTATCTATTTATATGTATGCTTATTAGGCCTATTTTAAGCTAGGCCTATAACTATCAATTTAGCCTAAAATTTAGGTCCTTCTATTTTAATTAAGGTTAGGACTAGCTTGACTTTGTGAATTGTGACTAGTCAATCTAGTTAGTCTGTTAAAAATCTATTAATTTATGATTTTCTTCAAAAAAGCCTGTTAGCATCTTTTGGACTTGTTGCATTTTTAAAAAACAATTTTTCTCTAATCAATTGCATACAAACAAGCAAGATTTTCATTTTTAGTATATGGATATTATTAATTATAATAAATAATTCTTTGCAATTACACTTGCAACTTGCTTTTGGCATAGCTAGCCTAGTAGACCCCTAAGGTTGCTATTATAAATAAGTATTAAGTTATTGTAAATTTGATCTGATTTAGGCCAAGACCAGAATTTAATAGCCATAGGGCATAGCTATTTAGGCTTAGGCCGCTTAGGCCTAATGTTTAATCATACTAGGCCAGCAAATATAAAAAACATGCATTGCTTTGCCTAAATACTTTATAGTCTAAAATCAATTTTAAAATAAAGAATTAAATTTATAGAAACATTTATTAATTCTTTTTGTACTTATTATTTTTTGGTAATTTTATTGATTGACTTAGGTAGAGTTTTCTTTTTTGCTAGAGACAAGGTGCAAAATCATACCTTATGCTTACTTTCAGGGTTTTATAATTTTAAGGCTTAGAATGCAGTTTCTCTTTTTTCTTATATAAAGGCAGTGCAAATAAGGCTTCAACAAAAAAATAGGTAATGAGATCGCACCTAAACTGTATCCACTTTTTAATTTCAATTTATAAGGTGGGATTTTAAAATTTAGGGTGCATATGCATACTTTGCGCATAAAAAATAAACCTAGGACTTAGGCCTAGTTAATTTTAAAATAAACTTTATTAAGTATTCATCCTTAAATTAGTTGTATGAATTATATCAATATAATCTATCAATCTTAATTGGCAACAATTATTTTTCTATTTCATGCATGCCTAACATTACATGGCCCATCCTCAAACTTGGATGTCACCTTGGTCTTGCTTTTGAAGAAGCATGCAAAGCTACTTGGAATTTGAATTTAATATCTAGAATGCTACCTTTTGTGAAGCAATGGTAAGTTTTAGTTATAAACTGATTTTTTTCTGTCATCAAAATCTGTTATAAGATCAAAATCTATTACAATATTTGTCATCAATCTGTTATAAAATTCTGTAATTTAACCCCTTTCTTTTCTAAGGTTGCTCACCTGACCTGAAGAAGCAGCATTCTGGAAATTGGCAGCAGCATGTTTCTGACTGTTCTAATTCTGGTTCATTATATTATTGTTAATTAATTAATGCTATTGACAATGTCAATTTCAAATTATATATTAAATCATATGCATAGCGCAACTCAAGATATCAATATCTACATCAGTGTGTTTATTCTTTGTGTGCCAGTGACTCACTACTGTACATAAATACACCTTACTTATTGAGACATCCTTTTTGAATATATTTTTGTGCAGAAATATTTTTGGCTATAGCTAGTGTTTTTATCTGTGTTTCAGTTTCTTTTATATGGTATTGAGATCTGGGGTTCGTATGAAATTTTGAGATCTGGTATTATTTTGAGATTTAGGATGCAACAATTTATTATGGCAACCAGTATAATGGCTGCTTGCTCAATGACAATGTGGATTCTATGTGAAATACATAATTACTTCCATGTGGATCTTCCATGTGGAATCCATATCTTGATTCCACATGGATGGACGGAGACAAATGCACATATGGATTTCATATGAAAAATCCACATGGAATCCATATCATTTTTTTCACTGGGTATTTTCTCTTCAAAAAAATTTGCCTAGCTGCGAACTGTGATGGTGCATATTGCATACTCGCGATTCAATAGCTTATACTTATTACTGTTTTACTCATGGCATTGACATTGCCTTCCGATGTCAAAGCTATTTATTGCGTGTAATATTACCGCAAAATTCAAGTTCGGGTGTCATTATTTAGCTACTGCCGCTGTTCTGCATTACAATTATTATAGTACTTCGTACTACGACGTAACATTGTACCAAAAAATTTACATTGCGTGGCGCCAAAACCAATCTTGTTGAATGCTACTAGCGTAATAGCCGTTTGAATCGCTTGAAATACATTGTAATGCCATGCTGTATTGCTTTTGACGATCTAAACGACACTGGCTAGACTTCACTGATCCATATGCTCCTCAAGCAAGGTATATGGAAAGCAGATTGAGCAGCAAACTTAGTGTTTGATTGATAGAGATTTTGTATAGTTGGATCTTTGGATCACGGATAGAACCAAGGAATCTAGATCTGGAGGCATGGAGGCATGCAGGGGGGAGCGGCGGAAAGCAGCGGAGCTGTTGGGGGAGCGGCGGAAAGCAGCGGAGCTGTTGGGGGGAGCGGCGGAAAGCAGCGGAGCTGTTGGGGGAGCGGCGGAAAGCAGCGGAGCTGTTGGGGGAGCGGCGGAAAGCAGCGGAGCTGTTGGGGGAGCGGCGGAAAGCAGCGGAGCTGTTGGGGGGAGCGGCGGAAAGCAGCGGAGCTGTTGGGGGAGCGGCGGAAAGCAGCGGAGCTGTTGGTGGAAGCAGCGGAGCTGTTGGGGGAGCGGCGGAAAGCAGCGGAGCTGTTGGGGGGAGCGGCGGAAAGCAGCGGAGCTGTTGGGGGGAGCGGCGGAATGCAGCGGAGCTGTTGGGGGGAGCGGCGGAAAGCAGCGGAGCTGTTGGGGGAGCGGCGGAAAGCAGCGGAGCTGTTGGGGGGAGCGGCGGAATGCAGCGGAGCTGTTGGGGGGAGCGGCGGAAAGCAGCGGAGCTGTTGGGGGAGCGGCGGAATGCAGCGGAGCTGTTGGTGGAAGCAGCGGAGCTGTTGGGGGGAGCGGCGGAAAGCAGCGGAGCTGTTGGGGGGAGCGGCGGAATGCAGCGGAGCTGTTGGGGGGAGCGGCGGAATGCAGCGGAGCTGTTGGGGGGAGCGGCGGAATGCAGCGGAGCTGTTGGGGGAGCGGCGGAAAGCAGCGGAGCTGTTGGTGGAAGCAGCGGAGCTGTTGGGGGAGCGGCGGAAAGCAGCGGAGCTGTTGGGGGGAGCGGCGGAAAGCAGCGGAGCTGTTGGGGGAGCGGCGGAAAGCAGCGGAGCTGTTGGTGGAAGCAGCGGAGCTGTTGGGGGAGCGGCGGAAAGCAGCGGAGCTGTTGGGGGGAGCGGCGGAAAGCAGCGGAGCTGTTGGGGGAGCGGCGGAATGCAGCGGAGCTGTTGGGGGGAGCGGCGGAATGCAGCGGAGCTGTTGGGGGGAGCGGCGGAATGCAGCGGAGCTGTTGGGGGGGAGCGGCGGAATGCAGCGGAGCTGTTGGGGGGGAGCGGCGGAATGCAGCGGAGCTGTTGGTTTGATAACAGCTGACGAGGCTGACAGGCTTATTTGCATAGAGCGATGCTATGAGAATGAATTCAGTCAGTCAGTTTAAAGCAGAAAGCTGGCTCTGCCTCTGCCTACCCTTCAGCTGAATTGACTGAACTCGCAGTGCCTGAAGTGTCCGAAGTTGGTTCTTCATGTACGTATATATTGTTTTGGCAAACTGGATTACAAAAAGGTACGGCTCATATATTACAGTGTATATACTACATGTATTTGAGTGGCGAATTGGTGACGGTTTAAATGTTGCTAGGGCTATACGTGTATGTGACCCGTCCGGTGCTCTACTACCTTGAATTCATGCCCGTAAAGCTCAGCCTCCGATCATTTACTAAATATTTACTGTCGCGAAAGGGGACTCTCAGTCCCCAACATCCTGCATGGTATTAGGGGGCCTAGGGTCTTGTCCTTGGGGCCTTCGACAAGTGACTGCCGCAATTTGACTGGGGACTATGAACTCTAAACATTGGCACCTCAAGATTAGAGCGGCGGCACTCGAACCAAAATAATGTTGAAGGACTACAGAATGCATGTTATCATAAAATAGAGCTAAATAAGTTGGCCAGTTGAAACAGTGGTTTGGTATAATGGGCTGAAACAAAGCAAATAAATTGTTAAACTACTATAATACGAGCTACTTTAATTTTGTCATGGAAACTGATTTAGAAACAAATAAAAAGATTTTGAATAATATGAGACAAAATATTTGTAACTCTTTTTAAGATATACAGCTACCACAACTTAACTGAAATTTCTACAGTTTTGATTAGTTGTGGAAATTTCAAGTGGAAAATGGCAAGACAGTTTTATCAAAACAGGAAACAGAAAAACAGTGACACGAACGTGAGCATGTGTATATTTTCTTTCCCTCCTCCTTTTTCATCCGGGCTGGGGACCGGCAATGGCGGAGTTAAAAGAGTTCACTAAACGCAAGAATCGCGAATTTGGTGGCCCTGAAAAGGGCCGTTTTAACGTTCAGAAGGGATCACGTTTTTACAGGTCAGTGACCAAGACCTTTCCCAAACCACAACTGCACAAGTGCAGTGGCGGCGGGCCGCTGCTGCGTGTTGCCAGACTGGCCAGCGTGGCAAGGCTCGGCACCTTGCCAGCGGAACAGCGGGGAGCTGGCGCTGGAGCTGGCACAACTGGCCCCTCGCACCATGAATTTTGCCCCAAAAGCAGCCTGGCCTATTGCAGATTGCGTAGAAATCATTGTCTCTTGGACAATGTTTCCTACGGCACGTATTGGCCAGCAAATTTTGGCAGCAGCTTAAATGGTGCAAGGGGCACCACTCAACTTCTGCCAGCTCAGTAGCAGACTGGCGCGACAATAGACAGCCCTGGAATCATTTTGTGAACAGAAATGATTATCCCACAAAAAATAAAAAACTAGCCAACATCTAGTCAACTCCCCACCTAGCCACACAACTCCCCACCTAGCCACCCAACTCCCCACCTAGCCACCCAACTCCCCACCTAGCCACCCAACTGCCCACCTAGCCACCCAACTCCCCACCTAGCCACCCAACTGCCCACCTAGCCACCCAACTCCCCACCTAGCCACCCAACTGCCCACCTAGCCACCCAACTGCCCACCTAGCCACCCAACTCCCCACCTAGCCACACAACTCCCCACCTAGCCACCCAACTCCCCACCTAGCCACCCAACTGCCCACCTAGCCACCCAACTGCCCACCTAGCCACACAACTCCCCACCTAGCCACCCAACTGCCCACCTAGCCACCCAACTGCCCACCTAGCCACCCAACTGCCCACCTAGCCACCCAACTCCCCACCTAGCCACCCAACTGCCCACCTAGCCACCCAACTCCCCACCTAGCCACACAACTCCCCACCTAGCCACCCAACTCCCCACCTAGCCACCCAACTGCCCACCTAGCCACCCAACTGCCCACCTAGCCACACAACTCCCCACCTAGCCACCCAACTGCCCACCTAGCCACACAACTCCCCACCTAGCCACCCAACTCCCCACCTAGCCACCCAACTGCCCACCTAGCCACCCAACTGCCCACCTAGCCACCCAGCTGCCCACCTAGCCACCCAACTCCCCACCTAGCCACCCAACTCCCCACCTAGCCACACAACTCCCCACCTAGCCACCCAACTCCCCACCTAGCCACCCAACTGCCCACCTAGCCACCCAACTGCCCACCTAGCCACCCAACTGCCCACCTAGCCACCCAACTCCCCACCTAGCCACCCAACTGCCCATCTAGCCACCAACGATCCACCTCCGCTTATCTCCGCTCCAGCCTAAAGTAAAAAATGATTAAAAACCAAAGCTTCATGTTTTGTGCACAATAAAACAACATTGCGAGCGTGCGAGCGTAAATACGAGCATTTTCACTAGATTTATTTATATCAAAAGCAAAAATAGAAAATGACACGTGGTGCACAATATGTTGACACGACCTTTATACCGCCTCCTCTTATCCCGTTCAGAATCCGCTCTCTACTCTACCCACCCTACTCCTTCCCGTTGGAAAAGTTATGCACCTGCAGAGGCACAAAAGGTGAGCGAGGTGCACAAAAGAGGCACTTTGGTGGCCTATTTCGTGTGTGTTTTCGTGTGTGTGCGAGAAGACCCTTGTGAAGAAGATCATGTGAAGTTAATTCAATCACGTGAAGTTAATTTGGTGGAAATGATCTAAACTATGGCGGCTGCTGCAGTAATCAGTTTTGATATGAGTCAGTTGGATTTTCTTACACTGTTAACTGAGTTATACATGTGTGTCTCATCGCTTTGTTCTTATATTAGCATATATGTGCAATAGCAGTCATTGCAGTATTTTATTGAATTATATGCTTGCTGAAACTACTGAATGGCAGGCATATAACCGTTCCTGCAGCAGCGAATGCAATGACACACGCGGTGGGCAGGCTCCAACTAAATGGGATCTAAACAGGTGTCGGGGACTCGAGAACTCGACGGAAGAAGTGCAGCGAACCCCCCCCCCCAACATGCACAAAGAGGCACCCCGGCTGCACGTGGGAACCCCTGGCCTGGACCGACACAGTCAAAATGGACTGTATTTATACAGTGGCAGATAAAACAGCGCACGAATTTGCTGGGGTACATGTACGTGACGTCACTGAGCTGCGTGTAATGTAGTGTTACACATGAATACGAGAGCTTATTAATAAAAGGAATATTGTCTGGCCTTAAACTGCTTAATCAAAATGAAAAGAAATGCAGTCCAACTAAACTGAGGATCTGGGAGGCTGACTATCCTACCAAGTGAGGATCTGGGAGGCTGACTGCCCTACCAACTAAGGATCTGGGAGGCTGACTATCCTACCAACTGAGGATCTGGGAGGCTGACTATCCTACCAAGTGAGGATCTGGGAGGCTGACTGCCCTACCAACTAAGGATCTGGGAGGCTGACTGCCCTACCAACTGAGGATCTGGGAGGCTGACTATCCTACCAACTAAGGATCTGGGAGGCTGACTGCCCCACCAAGTGAGGATCTGGGAGGCTGACTATCCTACCAAGTGAGGATCTGGGAGGCTGACTGCCCTACCAAGTGAGGATCTGGGAGGCTGACTATCCTACCAAGTGAGGATCTGGGAGGCTGACTGCCCTACCAACTGAGGATCTGGGAGGCTGACTATCCTACCAAGTGAGGATCTGGGAGGCTGACTGCCCTACCAACTGAGGATCTGTGAGGATGACTGCCCTGTCCCTACCAAGTGAGGATCTGGGAGGCTGACTGCCCTACCAAGTGAGGATCTGGGAGGCTGACTGCCCTACCAACTGAGGATCTGGGAGGCTGACTACCCTGTCCCTACCAAGTGAGGATCTGGGAGGCTGACTGCCCTACCAAGTGAGGATCTGGGAGGCTGACTGCCCTACCAACTGAGGATCTGGGAGGCTGACTACCCTGTCCCTACCAAGTGAGGATCTGGGAGGCTGAATGCCCTACCAAGTGAGGATCTGGGAGGCTGACTGCCCTACCAACTGAGGATCTGGGAGGCTGACTATCCTACCAAGTGAGGATCTGGGAGGCTGACTGCCCTACCAACTAAGGATCTGGGAGGCTGACTGCCCTACCAACTGAGGATCTGGGAGGCTGACTATCCTACCAAGTGAGGATCTGGGAGGCTGACTGCCCTACCAACTAAGGATCTGGGAGGCTGACTATCCTACCAAGTGAGGATCTGGGAGGCTGACTGCCCTACCAATTGAGGATCTGGGAGGCTGACTGCCCTACCAACTGAGGATCTGGGAGGCTGACTGCCCTACCAACTGAGGATCTGGGAGGCTGACTGCCCTACCAACTGAGGATCTGGGAGGCTGACTGCCCTACCAACTGAGGATCTGGGAGGCTGACTGCCCTACCAACTGAGGATCTGGGAGGCTGACTGCCCTACCAACTGAGGATCTGGGAGGCCGTCACAGAAACTAAGGATCTGGGAGGCTGGCCCAGCAAACTGGGAGGCTGGTAAATGAAAAGCCAGTAAGGCGCTAACACAGTTAGGTTTGTAGTAAAAAAAGCGACAAGCCGAACGTCCGTTCAGAGCCGATGCGAGTTTATTTGTGCATAAACATGCACAATGTATTTTGAATGCATATATATATATTATCATTTAAAAATGAGCGACAGGAAATGATGGCTAAGACTATTGTTGCTTTGCAATTTTTTACTTTACCTGCAGTTAACTATAAAACTGAATGGACAAAACTACGCTCGTGTATTGATGGGGAAGCGCACAGCCTCACCCTACTCACATAGCTTATGAGTATCAAGATCATAGACCTAATTGTACTTTTCTGTTTATAAAGTACAGGCCGAACCTAAGCTAATTGCATATGAAATTCAAACAGCGCAACAGAGACAGTTTTGACAAACAAAAAGTAAACAAACAAACAAATCAACAAAAACAAAGAAACAGACAAAATCGAAAACGAATGAAAATAAAAAAATAGGTTAATTCGCGACAGTTGACGGCATAGCTAATAAGAGTTGGGGATTTGACGCAATTATTGGAGAAGACAAGCTGCAGCAGAGAGACTTAATCAGTTTTTTTACGATGAACAAGACCGATAGAAATGAAACATGGGTTCGGTAGCAACAGAAACTGACGCATAAACACACAAATTTTATAAATGCCAAATCGCGTAAACACAAACGGCAGGTTAATATATGAAAATACCAATAGTAGTATAGTAGAGAAAATGTCGACAATCGCAAAATAGTTCAGCATGTACTTTTGTTGCGTACATTAAAAGTTAAAAAGTCAATTATTAAATAACTATAACTTTAAATGTTATCTGGGTGCGCCCAGCTGGATGGCCCAGTAATTTTACAATGGTCTTCCTCCGTACAGGAAAAATGGATTAACGCGTGAATTTGGGAGTTAAAAAAATTGTGCTTTTTCTAAACAAGAGAAGTGGGCTTTTTTGGGTGTTGCAAAAACGACAATGTGATGAGCGGGAGACATGAGAGAGAGAGACGAGACGGGTTGAAATCAGGAAAATGCGACAAATTTTCTTTAATCCTCTTCTCTAATCCCCTGATGACGCATTTTAGATATTTTAGAGGATTCTAGGGCTGTGTTTTGGTGTGGGATCTCAAAATCGAGTATGGGATTCTGGGGCTATGTTTGGGTCTTAAGAGTATGGGGTCTAGGGCTGTGTGTGTAGGATCTCAAGAGCATGGGATTCTAGGGTTGAGTGTGTGTGTGGGATCTCAAGAGTATGGGATTCTAGGGTTGAGTGTGTGTGTGGGATCTCAAGAGTATGGGATTCTAGGGTTGAGTGTGTGTGTGGGATCTCAAGAGTATGGGATTCTAGGGTTGAGTGTGTGTGTGGGATCTCAAGAGTATGGGATTCTAGGGTTGAGTGTGTGTGTGGGATCTCAAGAGTATGGGATTCTAGGGTTGAGTGTGTGTGTGGGATCTCAAGAGTATGGGATTCTAGGGTTGAGTGTGTGTGTGGGATCTCAAGAGTATGGGATTCTAGGGTTGAGTGTGTGTGTGGGATCTCAAGAGTATGGGATTCTGGGGCTGTGTGTGTGGGATCTCAAGAGTATGGGATTCTGGGGCTGTGTGTGTGGGATCTCAAGAGTATGGGATTCTAGGGCTGTGTGTGTGGGATCTCAAGAGTATGGGATTCTAGGGCTGTGTGTGGGATCTCAAGAGTATGGGATTCTAGGGCTGTGTGTGTGGGATCTCAAGAGCATGGGATTCTAGGGTTGAGTGTGTGTGTGGGATACATCTGTGCCTCAGAGAGGTTCGTGTTGAGACTCGTGTCCCAATTCTTGCAGACGCGACCTGCTCTTCAAAGCGTGCCGAATTCTCTCCCTGTCCTAATTCTCAGGGAGTAATGTACTTAAAATTGTCGCTTGTTTTATGTTGAAGTGCTAGTTTAATTAGCTAAGCTTTACCTCCTTCGCTTGTTTCAATAAAGAGGCTCTAGATACTGAAGCGAGTCCTGCATCACCTGAGACCAGTCTATCTGCGCATACCTACCCGAACTAGGCAGAACGTATTCGTCTGCGATGACAGCGGGGAGGCCGACTGCTGCTGCTGCTGCACTGTGACGGCCTGACGGAGTTGCTGAACTGCCGGCTGATGTGGCAGATGTAGAAGCACGTCTGCTGCCTGCGAAAATTTTTGAGTCATTTTTGAGACCGTTTTAAGCGCTGGAATGACACTGCCATTTAGTCTCTACAATACTCTTTACACACTACTGAACCTCTCTGAGGCACAGATGTTGCAACAGTCTACAGAATCAATGTTTACAGGTTACTCAAAATGTGACAATGACAGCACGTCTTTAAAAAATCCTTAAAGCATAGTGAGGGGTTTACAGCCTAGTGGTCAGAGCGTCGGATTTACGACTTGAACGTCGGGGGTTCAATTCCCGATCCCAATGGAACAATTTGTGTCCTTGTAGCATTAGCTGGGGTAATTGAGGGTGTGTGGCGACCCCCTCCCCCATTTTCTGGAGAGAACAGCCGTAAGCAGCCTTTAGCTGTCAGTTGCACATCTGGCCCGATTGGGGCAGGTGTAATCAATTATTATTATCATTGACATTATTAGTTTAACAGGCAAACAATAACAGATAAAAAACTAACCAGGCATCATCAGTAAATAGCCGTCCAAATCCTCTGCAGTCTCATCATTGCCATTTTGTCTGTTGCTGCTGCGTCGGCTAGTCTGGCCGATGTCAGTTATTCGACAACGCGTCGACGGCGGAGTTGTCGTCAGAGTCTCAAAACTCGAAGCGGAGATGCTGGTCAGTCGATCTTGCGCAACCGACGATGTCGGAGCCAGCATTGGCGAGGCCTGCTGTTGTTGTGTCATAATCGGCGCCGATAGTCTCTGCCGTCGATAAGACGATGACGACGAATTTGAAGACGACAGAAAGGACACCTCGGTGGACAGTCGTTGAGCTCTACCTTTGAAGCTGGACGAGATGAGGCTGCTGTATAGAGTTTTACTGCAGCGTAAAGTCATTTTACCTTCACCAAAGCAGCTGGACCGGCCCAGACTAATAATAACAACTCTACCCAGCTGGTTAAGTGCTCGAATATGAAAGTAACTGATCTCGCAGACTTGAATGCCATCGTGACGGCCAACTAAGTCCATTTTCTCTGGATGTAAGCGCAATAAGTATTTGTTAGTTTGGCGTAGTATGGCAGTAGTTAGCTGACTGGGCGGCAGTTCTAACACTTTCACTTTGTAACCCCGCAGGTCCATTAGGGACACGTGCAGCATACTCAGGTGAGAGCTTTTCTGGCCCATGCTAAGTTCTTTAGCTCGGGGCTGCAGGCGTCATGAAAAGCAATTAGCAAAGCTGATTTCTTTAAAAATCCTACTGATGCATATTAGCTTTCCCTTTTACCTGAGTTTGTTTTATCCATCATTTATTCTTTGTGCATTTTCAAAGTCCTTTCCTAGAACTGTTCGTTAATTTTAGGGGGTGGCCTCAAAAGCAATGGGACTTAGGGAAAACAAGAAAAGGGATTTTCTCGTTGCCCACTTACAGGTCCTTCCCAATGTCCGAGAAAGGTATTCACCAAAATATGCCCATGCAAATAACAAAGAAAAAACAGATTTTTTAACGTCATTTTAAAACAAAAAAATGCAATTATCGGATGATAAAGACTGTTTTAATTAGTTTTGATTGACTTCATATTTTAGGAATTTCAGTTTACTGCTGTTGGGAATAGAAATAAGGGCCATCCAATTTGAAATTCAAACCTTTGCTAAATAAGAACCACTCTAGTACATTTAAATATATAGATAAATATAAATAAATCTACCAATGATAAACATTGCAAAGCAAATACTTTGCTAACTATTCAAAAACTCAATCAATCAATTCATGTGCCTATTGTTAAAAAATTTTTCCCAATTGGTCACATTTCTATTTATCTCATTAAGTCCCTAGGCTCATTCCATATAAGATTGACATATTTGGAAAACAGAAAAAAGTCAATATTTTTGCTTGCCATTGCCTAATTAGCCTATTTTTTTACCAAATGTTTATATTGTGCAATATATACAATCTAAGAATAAAGGAATGGTAAAATGTTGAATTAGTATGTTATCAATTGGCAAAAAGTCATTTTTGTAAAAATTTGGACATTTTTCGAAGCAAAAGACATCATTAAGATTTTGTACCTTTTAAAAACAAATAGAAAGCTTTTGAAGGTTGAAACAAACTATAGATAAAAGTATAGTACTTGCATCATCAGATAAAAGCATTGGTGACCAAATAATCTATTATATTTTTAATGTATTAGTACCTCAAAGTTACTGAATTGACAGAAAAAAATATGTTACGACCATAATGTTACGACCATAAGGCTGCCTTTTCTTTTGTATCTTTGTTGCCTTTTGAGTTTATATATTCTAATAAAAGAGTATGATTTCTAAAGATGTTCTTAGTCAAATTTTAAAAATGTATTGCAAAATATCAAAAATGAAAAATGTTATAAGACTTTTACCTTTTAGTTTCTATATGTCAAAAATCCTATCGTTACGACCATAAGTGTCATTTAAGGTTTAATAGCATCTATACTAATGATGATATCTATATGAAACTCTATAAATATATTATAGACAAAATAATCTTTCATTTAAAATATTGGTTTAGTATATTCTATTATTAGATTTCATTTTATAAGTAAAAATAACCTGTCATGTTACGACCATGCTTATATGGAATGAGCCCCTACTAAAAGTAAAAATTGGTACTGAATGAGCAAAAGTGCTCAACAATTTGTCGCCTCAGCAGCCTCAGCAGCCCCAGCTGCCACCCCAGCAGCCCCAGCCGCCACCTCAGCAGCCGCCCCAGCCTCCATTCCCTGTTAGGTTCGCTGCATTCCCAGCCACCAACGAACCTATAAGTGTCTGCGTGTCGGTTGTAGGCGACGATCCCTTGGTTTTCTACTTGCTGTGCAACAACGAACAGAGCAGAAGTCTGAGCAACCTGGTCTGCTCGATGGTTGAATACTACAACGGTTTGAAGCCTGACCATCCGCTAGGCTGCAACCTTTGCCCAGGCAAATTGGTGGCCACTTACTATGAGCCAGATCAAACCTGGCAACAGGCCAGAGTTGTCAGTGTTGACCTTTTTTAAAACTACTTTTAAGAAGTTCATAACTAAATAAGACTATTTGACATAATTTTTTTATGTAATGTCCCATTCCCTAGAAAATGAGTTAACACAGTGATTTTTTGTGCTTTTTAATTTTAGGCCTCAAAATGCAGCTTATGAAGGTACATGACACATGTGCCCCTTTGCCCTGGGCCTAGTGCCACTTAAAGATATAAGGCTCTGCTGACTATGTGCACTAAGTATAGATTTTCAGATATAGATATTTCAGATATAGATAACATTAAGTTTCTTCAGACTGCCATGCAGCTTATTCAATAATAAACAAACAAAAATCATAAGGCTCATGAAGTCATGCTTAGACTACTGTTTGTTTCAAAAAACTAGTTAAAATTTCTTGAATTTCACCTTGAACTTTATCTACAATGTAAAATAAGCAAAAATTATCATTTTTAGCATGTTAATTTTGCAGCATTTATAAAGTTTTTAATCATAACATAAGTTTAACTTATTAATTTCATTTATAATATACAAGCTGTTGAAACCCGCCGATTTTGAACCCGGGGAATTCCAATCCCCGGAACTGAGAATCCCCAGAAATTCTGAAATCTAAGGCCATACACAAACAAAAACTTGTTAATAGTTAGTAGGATAGAGGTAGACATAAAATGGACACATTCGTGTAAGGATTTGAGGCAAACATTGATATTGTTAGCTGGGGTACTGCACAGAATGTCAGGTAATGTCTGTCTGACTCTAAAACATGTATTGGCAAACTCTGGCCTCTCCCTGACTCTCCCTATGTCCCTTGGATCCTTTAAAATTTCTATCGCCTCTTCTGGTTCCTTTCTTCTCTCTCATCCCTCGTCTTTCCTCTCTCCTCTCTCCTCTCTCCCCTCTTCTCTCGTATCTTCCCTCATCTCTCTTCTCTTTCATCTCTCTTATCTCATCTCTTGTCTCTTCTCTCTACTCTTTTCTCTCCTCTCTACTTTTTCATTTTCTCTCTCCTCTCTCCCCCTCTCCTCTCTCCTCTCTCCCCCTCTTATCTCTTCTCTTCTCTTCCTTCTCCTCTCTATTCTTTTCTCTCTTCTCTTAACTCTCTCCGCTACTCTTTTCTCTTTCGTCTTTGCTCTCTCATCTTTCCTTTCTCTTCTTTTATCTTTTCTCTCTTATCTCTTCTCATTTCTCTCTGTTCCCTCTCTCTCTTTCTCTCTCTCTCTCTCTCTCTCTCTCTCTCTCTCTCTCTCTCTCTCTCTCTCTCTCTCTCTCTTCTCTGTCTTTCTCTCTTCTCTGTCTTTCTCTCTTATCTCTCCTCCTCTCTCTACTCTCTCCCCTCTCCATTCTCCTCTTTCCTCTCCTCTCTCCTCATGCACTTCTCTACCTTTGTCTCTCCTCTCTCCTCTCGTCTCTGTAACCTCTCCTCTGTTCTCTCTACTCTCCCATCTTTTATCTGTTCACTCTCGTCTCTGCTCTCTCATCCCCCTCTTTAATCTGGCATCTCTGTCTTATATGCTCTCCCACCTCTCTCCTCTGTACTCTTTTCTTTCCCCTCTTTTGACTCCTCACTTTCCTTTCTCCTTTCTCCTTTTCTCTTCTCTTCCCTTGTCTATACTCTGTCTCCCTCTGTCCTCTCACTCCACTCTCCTCTCTCCGTTATCTCTCATCTCTCATTTCTCATCTCTCCTTCCACCTCTCTCATCTCTACAACCTTAGAGATGTAGAGATGTATCTTTATCTCTTCTCTCTTCCCTTTACTCTCTCGTCTCTTCTTTCACCTGTTTCCTCTCTGCTCTCCTCTCTGCTGTCTCCTCTCTCTTCTCATCTGCAGCTCTCTGCTCTCTCATCTCGCTTTTCTTCTCTCCCCTCTTCTCTCCTTCTCTCTCATCATCCTCACCCCCTCATCTCTCCTATCATCTTTTATCTTTTCTTTTATCCCCTCTGTCGCCTCTCCTCTCTTCGAATCGTCTATTCCTTCTTCTTTCTACTCTCATCTGCCCCTCAGCCATAAGCTGGATTCTTTATCTGGCCTTTGAGGTAAAAGTCTGCCCATCCCTGCTTGGAAAGCCAGTTTGTGGGACGTAGTACTCTCATGGTTGTTCTCATGCTTTGATCACGTTATCTTTCTTGCCAATTTGCAGCCCTGAAAGGAATTTGTGTATCTTCAGCTCCACTACAGTCTGTATCAGTCTAACAACCAAGGAAATACGCATTTCTTAGAAGGCCATTTAAAATTTTCATATTACCTTTAAAAGAAACCTAAAATTTCCATGGTGTGCCTAATTTAGTAGGGTTGTATTGCATTGCATGGCATCGCCTTTTCATAAATCTTTCGCTTTTACAAACCATGCTGGATAGTGGATTCCCTCGATTTGCCAATTGCCATCCACTGTTAAACTGCTGCAGAGTTTGCCAATACAGAGGGGAGGGCAGTGGTTAGGATTTCTCACTAAACTGTCATGGCTCGTAGCCTCTCCACTCTCGGGGTGCAGAGAAGGCTATAAATAAAGTTATTCCAAAACACTGTACATTTGCTATGTACATTCAGTCCTATCGCCTGACCCTTCGTCTGGCTCTGGGGGAATGAGTGAGTGAGTGAGTGGCACAAACAACAGAAAAAGGAGACAAACTTCACATGCTTACAGTTTCTGTTCTGATTGAGTTAGAGAGTTGAAACTTTACATTTAGACAGAGAATGAATCAAAGAAGAATTGTGTTAAGTTAGAAGTCAATCGCTTCACGTGGAGCAAACTTATGGCAGCCGAAAGTTAGTCATTTTAAAACCCATTTACACCCTTTGCCCAGATTGGGAAAGAGGCAGGCGGGCGGAGGTTGGGGTGGCTGTCTCGCTGAAAAAAAACAGCCAAACTTTAAAAGTGCACAGCGCCATTCAGGATTAACTTTGAGACTCAAAATTTTACACGATTGTGTCAAAATAGTTGAAAATTGATTGTGTCAAATTTGAAGAGGATCGGTAGAAGTGGAGCGGCGCTAAGGAGGCTTTAGTAAAAAAATTGCGCATTTTGAGCAGTTTTTTGCACTTTTAGGTAGGAAGACTCAAATTTAGGAAATTTAAAGGTAGCCTAAGACATTCTCCGTAGTGAGTTTAGGGTGGGTGTAAAATTTGGTGTCATTTGGTTGAGCGGTTTGGGAGTCCATAGCGATCAAAATTGTCCACACACAGACAGACAGACACAGACACACACACACACACACAGAGTTTGTAGAGATATGCTATAATTCATGTATAGCTAACTTGCATAAAAATCCAAACTTTCTACTTTCTGAGCTGGCTGACACATTCACTTGTATTATCAAGCTGAACCAGGGGCAGGGGCGGGCAGGGCAGGGGCAAGGCACCCCCCCCCAAAATAGCTTGACTGAACATATTCCCCCCCCCCAAAAACCTAAATGTGTGCCCTCTAAATGTGCTTTTTTGCCCCTTATATGCATTTTTTGTGCCTCTAAGCTTGGTTCTTTGCCCCTACATGCAATTTTTGTGCTTCATAGCTTAAAAATTGGAGCCTCTTACACTCGTGTTGGCACCCCAAACTTGGACTGCCCTTCTACCCCCCTCCTTCCAAATAAAACTCTGGATCTGCCACTAAGCTGAACCCTAAGCATACAACCCCCTCCTTGGAATTCAGCATCTGTGCTTGAAAGTGTCACAATGTTTATTTCATATCTTCAATTTTAAAATGACTTTCAAGTCAAGACATTTATATTAATATTAGTTTCCAATTCTAATTGCATAGCTGTATTACATCTATGACTATATAGCTTAGCTAGCCAATTTTTACTAGGGCCTATAAGAATAAGTAGAATATAATGCCTAATGGGTATTCTATAATAAGACTAATAAGACATAAGAGTATAGAGGGTTTTAGGATAACAACATTCAGACAAGCAGAATTATTATAGGTATCTAATCTTAAGTCATTTATATTTTAGAGGGACTGCCCCTATTCCAATTAATTGCATTTGCATAGTTGTACTATTACTATGTAGCTTAACTAGCAGCTACTAGCTTGCCTGCATGGTAGCTGGCAATGGCAATTGGCTGGGACTAAGGCCTTTACTTTTATATCTGCAAAAGCATGAAGAAACCTAAATAAAAAATTATTGTTGTTTAATAATATTTAACCCCATATGCATACACCATGTACACTTAGTCTAAATGTTATTTGAATTTTCATTGTTTTATGGCAATTGTTATTTGTCTGATGACCGGACGAATAGTGACATGGTTATTCATCCGGTTACTAGACAAATAGCCATTTTGTTATTTGTCCAGTTAAATATATATTACTAGTACTATCTACTTGTAGGGAATATGTCTGGTTTTTAACAGCTTCTTACTCATATTTTGAATAATATATTCTTATACTAGTGTCCGGTTAAGTTGCTAATATAAGTATTAAGTTTTTCTTCTTTAAAATATTTGTAATTTGTTAAGTAACTAATATTCTGCATTTTTAGAACCTTTTTTCGTATCTCAGTTAATATTTTGTTTATACTGATAGCTATTAGAAAATGGTAATAAACATTTACAAAATTAAAATACAAAATTATAAATTAAGCATTGCCATCATTATAAAAAATGGAAATGGCAATGATGTCTATAAGATGTTCTAGTTATAGTTAGGCTTCTATAGTCATATGAATACAGTTAATACCATTTACATTGTGACAGCTAGAGAACTAGTTCTAATGCGAGCCATATTGCGGAAGGTTTTCTGTGTACGCGGGACACATTTTTATTGAATTTTCAATAATTGTACGCCAACAGATTTTAAATGTACGCCAACTTAAAAAACAGTAAAAAAATCAGCGAATGTTTAAATTTAAATTTAGACTACAAAAAATGATAACGACATGACGATTGTCGTGACAACTCCGGTAATTAAAATGATTGATAAATGAGAAAATAGAAGCAGAAAAAATGGTTTTTGAAATAACTTAACACAGAAAAAGCACGAAAAAATTATTTATATTAATTTCTACGCCAGTCACATACATCACACTGTATGCCACACTGTACACAGCCAAGAAATGTACGCTGGTGTACGCCACAGAAATCAAGTGTACGCCGGAATTTTCCGGCGTACACCCCACCATCCGCAAAATGGAATGCGAGAACTAGTTATAACCAGTGGCTGTGTCATATCTAACAGGTTATAACTGTTATAATATAGCTCATATGATTAAATACTTTTAGCCATAGGCCTAGTCATGCAGCTGGTTATGGCTAGAGTTCCAGCACCAGAACTAGTCCCTAATAGCTGTGTAACTAACACTGCTGGATCTTATATCTAGGCTAATAACATAGCCATAAGAAAACTGGCTACTGGCTTTGCTGCCAGAACTCTAGCTAAGTGTGGTAGGCCGGTCTACCACTGGGGCTTCTGTGGCGGGCGAGATGTGTGGCAGTGGGGTTGCCACCATTTAATAATATTTTTAATTTTTTCTTTTTAAATTGCGTGCCATCTTTTTGTAAGTTTCCAACCCTTGCGGCCAACGGCAGACGGTGACCTCACCTTTTTCCCCGGTTGGCCCCGTGTTTGGACCATTGATTGTTATAGTTTTTCCTTAGTTGGTCAATATAAATTTTCACCGGTTGAGTTTTAATAATTTTGTGTGTATTCCTGCGGCTTTTGTTTTACAACCTGAGTATATGGACCCGTGCGTGGCCCCGGTGTTGATGAGTCCGGGCCCCACACCTGGAATTTTTATAATTTTCATTGTATAAATAAGTGATGTCTTCGGTTGAATTTCTTCAACCCCCTCCTCCCCCTCGTGTTTTCGTGTGTTTAAGTTACAGTTTAATTCATCCTTAGTTTACTAGCGCACCGGCGCCCACGAACTCATTTCCGTCGGTAGCTTAATTTTCTTAACAATAATAACCTGCTTGAATTAGTAACTTTCTTTGCGTTAATAATAAACAGACAGTCAATTAATCCGTTAATATTCATCCAGTTAATATAAGCCATAGACTATCTTGAATCCTTTGCCCGTGGGGCGTAAAATAACCGAAATCTCATCTCAAAGAAAGCTCTGAGACCATTAAACGTTCCGTAATACGTAAATTACGGTGGTGGCAGCAACTACCCTACTGACAGTAATCAGCTCTGCAATTCGACACATTAATTTACGGTGTCCATCTCCGGTGTCTACCATCTGAACGACCGTGCCGCTCTAACGACCGCTCTGCTACGATCAGGACTACCCTCCCCCCCCCCCGGAATTTGAGGACCCCGGCTGTCGGAGTAAAAGGAGAAGAAATTCGTGGTGATTCGTCTGCGCGATTTTCCGGCTTTATTCGTGTTTCAACCACGCCGGCGGCAATTCAAACAAGGAATCCGCCACACATCACTGGTGTCAGCCAATTTAAAAACTCAAGAATTCCAAGAACCCCAAATTCTTCTCCACCCCCACCTCACTGGTGGTCAGCTAAGTGGGATAACGAGACGTCAAAACCCATTCGACGAGTCGTTCAGAATCTACGCTATGGCCTCAACTACTAGTCCAACGGCTGCGGATGCGACAGCTGACGCCGCAGGCCCCGACAACTCAACAACTAGACCTACCTACGACGAAATGATTCGCGCGGTGACCGAAGAAGTGCGCCGGCGACTGGAGCAGACCAGCCTGGGTCAGCCGCAACACCACCATCATGTGTACCAGCAGCCCCAGCAGCCGGATCGGGCTCCAGCGCCGAAACCGGTCAAGATTCAGCGGTACACGCCCAACCAGGAATTCGACGTCTGGATCAAGGCTCTCGAAGAGCGATGCGAGCTCAACGGGATCGTTGACGACAGACGAATGAAGGCGGAAGTCCTCGTGAATTTGGACATCGCCACAGCCTACCCCGCAGTCGTTAGGATGGAGTTGCCGGATAATCTGACGTTTGGTGAGTTCAAAAAGAGATTATCTGAACGCTTTACGCATGTTGCCGATACGCTGGAGTACCGGGAGCAGTTCCGAAGCTGCCAGCAGGGCAAGAACGAGAATGTTGACGACTACGGCGACCGACTAATTGCTCTGGCCGATCGAGCGTTCCCGAATTTTACCCCGGTTCAGAAGCAGGCTGAACTGGTGGATCAATTCACTGTGGGAGTGTGGATTGCTCAGTCGGCCCGAGAACAGCTCATCCTGGTGCGACCGCCGAATCTGACCGCAGCGAGGAGGGCCGTGCTACGCCTGGAGACAGCTGCTAGTCTGGCTCAGCGTGTAGCACCGCCGCCAGCAGCGAGACATGTCCGGGTCCTGGAGAATGACGACAGTCAGACGCCCACTGGGGTGCAACACGACGCCAAGTCATCTCGGCCCGAGGAAAACTGGTTGCGTGAGGTGATGGAACAACAGGCCGAGACTCTGCAAGAGCAGCGACGCCTACTTGAGACTTTGAGTAATGAGATGCGAGAGTTCTACTCGCGGGGATCGCGCGATAACGACACCCCGGAGCCATGGGAACCTCGCCATCAGCCACGGGACTCGTGGGGCCAGCGCTCCAGATGTTTGGTACCCCCGACTCCTCGCCGCAGCGCCGACGGAAGCGCCCAATTTACGACACCCGGCACACGAATAGTGCCGCAGCAACCGTTCCATCGACTTCAGCAACCAGGAGACGGCAGCAATCCGCCGCCAAAGACGCCGCCAGCAGGAGGTCAACGTCATCAGCAGCGGCAGCCGCAGTCGAGTTCACGCCCGCCGCCCTATCAGCTGCGGCGACAGAGCGCCATGTGTTACAGGTGCAACCGCGAGCACCGCGCAGATGAGTGCCCGCACCGGCGGTCGGCCAGCACCGCGCCCCAGCGCAACGGCAGCTCGGGAAACGGGACGGCTGGACGCGCCATCGGGGGCAGCGCCATCCAGCAGCCGAGCCAGCACTGAAGTCCCCGCCGAGGACTTTAGTCGCTCAGCAGGCCACTGCTGAAACCGCCTCCGCCGCACCTGTACAGAACTCTGCACCCAAGCGACCTCGAAGGGATCCGTTTCTAACTGGTGAGATTCAGGGTCGTTATTTTGCTTTTCTGCTTGACACCGGCTCCAAGTGCGAAGTCCTAGGATTCAGCACCTGGCACCGAATATGTACCGATGACCCGACCCTGCGTGGCCAAATCGAACCCTGCCTTCAACGTATCGTGACTTACAATGGAGAGCCTATTCAAATGGCAGGTCAGCTATCTATTAAAGTGAAAATTGGCAATTTCGAGCCTACAGTTAAGTTTCTGCTAGCGAAAGGATCGCATGACAACATTCTGGGTTTCGAGTTCCTAGAGAAGTACAGCACATCACTGGACCTCGCCGCCGGAATGCTGTTTTTCAAGGACGGCACTGCACTGAAACCGGCTCGGCGTGAAGAAGATGTGCAGCACCTGGACGCCGCGCCTGCCTTGATCTCCATGGCTAATGGAGAAGGCGCTATCGAAATGATCAACCGTGGCACTACAGCCATCAAAGTGCGAGCGAATGCCCTAGTCGGGATTGCTAGACCAATCAGACTGCCCGAGCTACATTTCTTCCCGCTGCTGAAATCAGAAGACTCTGTCAATCAAATCCAAGACGAGGATCCCGATGCTTGGATTAAGGAGATCGATATCAGCGAGGATCTGTCCAGTGACCAGCGCGCTCAAGTCATCGAGCTATTGAGAAAGTACCAGACCATCTTCTCTCAGGGGCCACACGATCTCGGCCGAACTCATCTGGTCACCCACAACATCGTACTGAAGGACAAAGATCCGATGCATCTCCCAACGCGAAGGATCCCGCCGCACCTGCTACCCAAGGTGGACCAGTTACTCGACGATCTGCTGGCCAAAGGCGTGACCCGACCGAGCTTCTCCAGCTACAACACCCCGCTGGTGATCATCCCGAAGAAGGACGGCAGCCTAAGAATTGTACAAGACTTCAGGAGTCTGAACCAAAAGTGCGAGTACTTTCCGTACCCGATACCGAACATCCAGGAAGCGTTCGCTAGCCTCGAAGGAAGCCAGCTATTCAGCACGTTTGACTTGAACAGCGGCTACTATCAGATTCCACTGCGTCCAGAGGATCAAGATCTGACTGCTTTCGCCGCGGACAATTCGCCTACAATATGCCTATGGGACTAAGTTCAGCACCAGCCAGTTTCATGCGCCTCATGAATGCTGTGCTCAACGGGATCGCCTATAAAAGTGCAATAGATTATCTGGGTGACGTAATCGTCTATTCTAAGAAATTTAATGACCATCTTCAGCATATGGAAGAAGTATTTAAGCGAGTTCAAGACGCAAACCTAAAGCTCAAGGGCAAGAAGTGCCATTTATTTCGGGCAAGTCTAAACTACCTGGGACATCTAGTTACTAAGGACGGAATCAAGACCGATCCGGCGAAGATCGAGGCTATCCAGACCTGGCCAAGACCAAGAACAGCTCGACAACTTAAAAGTTTTGTCTGCACGTGCGCTTACTATGAGTCGAGAAATTTGAGTCGAGAAATAGAATAGCTTGAAGCGCTACCTTAGAATGCTTATCAGATATCACCAAGGATGCTCCTATTCCCGAAGCCACTGAAGGGAGATGGCAAGGATCTTTTCAATAATGGTGAATCAAGGCAAGAACTACTGGAACAACTTCATGAAAACTTGAGCACGAAGGCTGGTTTGCCTAATACACAAACAAGCTGTATTAGGTCCATGACCACCGTTCATGCTTTATAATTAAAGATAAAGTTTATATATTTTTTCATATCTTTACGTGTGCATCACATTCTTTCGCCTAGGGTTACTGGCATTTGCGACCTGCATTCGATGGGCCATAGTATCGACGAAACCATTAACTTCTCCAGGATCTGACGACTCCAAGTGTGGAGGATATACATGTAGCTTCGGCTCCTACGGCTCCGGCCTCGCCAGAAGCTTCGGACACAAGTGCCAGAAGAGTGTGGCTATCTATAAGGTTGCAAAGGGATTCCAGTCTATACCGTGCGTCAATGGCTGTGCAGAGTGCGTTGAACTGTGTTCAGCCGATTCAGTCCGAGTCCAGCCGTCTAGAGAATTGTCAGTCAGTCCACGAACCTTTTAGCAACATCATTGTGATGGATCCACCAGCTTAGATTATCTACCAAATCAGTCTATTGTTGACGAGCTCAAGTTACCAGTCAATTGTTTGTGGCTACGTCCAAGCCAGGGCCATCTAGATTTCAATTTTCTGAATGCGGGTTTAAGCACTGTTCTTTTAATCCGAAAGAGAGAACTGTCTCAATTAAAATGACGAATTGTTGGCGTTAACGAATTGTCTATGGCCATGTTTGAATTCATATTACATGTTACAGTGTAAGTCTTGAGCTGCGTCTCATTCTATTAAGTTTCAGGAACTCGAGTTTGCGATACGATTCAACTGCCATTTTGAACCTCTTCGATGTAACTCGGACACATCAGTTATAAACTATAACTTATTACTCGTATCTATACATTATATAAAAACGAAACCTGTCTGCCTGTATCTGTATAACAACTTACATCGTGACTTTTAAACTGCATAACTAGTTGCACCAAATTCAACACCCACCCTAAACTCGCTACCGGAAATTCATTAGCTAAATTCGATTCTTAATGACTAAAAGTGTAAATTATCTTATTTCTCCAGTGAGTCGCTTGGATTTGACTAATCCCTAACCGCCATTAATCCCTAATCCCCCGCTTTCTTTCCCTATCTACGCTTTGAAATCAGCTAGAGCTTTAAGATTTATTAACTTTTGGCTGCCAAAACTTTGCTCCACATGAACCTTTCTATTTCAAACCTGAAAACTTTAGTTTATAGGGGGTCACGATTCTCTTGACCTTCCTGGATCCGCCTGTCTATAGGTCGAGTAATAGCTAGCTTTCTACTTGTTCTACGATACGCCTAGCAACCCTTCCAGCTGCTTTAGCCACTATATTAGCGTTTATTTCTGAAGTAGACTCGAATTGTCTTGGCGTCGCGGCACCAGTATACACATTTCTGGGCGCCTATATGTCCAAATACATGTATTGCAACTGCCATTGCCACCATTGGGGCGCAGTCAGTAAATAATATCCCCTGCCATGTTTGGTTGGGAAAGAATTCGGACGCATTGCCGTGTCTTTCTTTTAGACTACCTTGTCTCTCTTCAGTTTTCCGCATACATATGCAAGATTAGAGCCATATAGAAGCCCTAATGACATGCAGTTTAACTCGTATTCTCATAAAATCAATTAAGCTGGGGGACACAAGTTTACGGCTTTGCGACATGCTTACTTAAACTTCAATATTTGATCCCTTGGATACATCCTTTCTCTTGCGATTTTTTGTGGTCCATTGTTTGTACTTTGTAAAACTGTTTTAATCTTCAATAAGGCCGATTGTTAAAATATATATATCGATGTCAGTAGCTTTGGAAACAGTCAAGTCAAAAGTAAAGGAACTGGGCACCGCAACGCCGGTTCACTATGGAATGGGCGTGTAACCTCGCGGCTAAGCTACTGGTTTCTATTGCTAAGGATTTTACTAGTGGATTATTATCTGCTGTACTGATTTGAGATTTGGTAGAATCGCTGCCACCAGGCTTCCTGTTTCACTAGTCCTATTATTGTAGAGACAAAGGATTGACTCAGGAGAACCGAATTAATTAACCAAGTTTTATACTTCAAAAAAACAAAATGAAATAGCATGCAATGGTTGGTGCACAATGTCAGGCATTGACTACCTGTAGGTGTACTGTTTCGGCATCAACTACCTCGACAGTTTTACTTAAAATTTTTCCCAATACTCCCTGCCTCTTACCTTCCTAATTTCTGAGATCTCTCGCCAGCCAGCGAAAACAATCTGCTTTCCCAAGCCCCAAACTGTTCTATACTTCTAGAGAATCCCGAAAATTAGCGATTTTCCCCCGCTCTAATTACTTTCCCAAATCTAAACTACTGACAGTAGGCAAAAAGCATATCTGCTTCGCTACTAATTCCCGTTCCTAAAATAATGCCCTACTACAACTACATGATGCACGCGAAGGCGTATTCAGCATGCCAGTGAAGTATGAGACAGACTAGGCCCATGGGCTAAGGTCTGTGATGCTTCACGCCTGCCCCTATCTTCAGCAGGTCAAGACTGGTGGGAGGTCTGCACCCTCTATTTGCCTCTGGCAGCCGCAGACCCCCCCACGCTGTCTCGCAAGTCGACCCAGGGTACTCGTCCCCGCGTGTGTTCAAGGCAGTCCCTAGGGCTGCTGGACAGACTGGGCTCCGGCGCTGGCGACCCTATCCAGTGGCTTCGGCCGAATTTGGGTATGTGGGTCTGGCTTGCTTCAGGGCAGGCGGCGGAGCTTCAGGGCAGGTGACGTAGCTTCAGGGCACGCGGCAGAGATTAAGGAATAGGCAGCGGAGCTTCAGGGCAAGCGGCGGAGATTAAGGAATAGGCAGCGGAGCTTCAGGGCAGGCGACGAAGCTTCAGGGCAGACATAAGAGCTTCAGGGCAGGCAGCGGAGCTTCAGGGCAGGTGACGTAGCTTCAGGGCAGGCGGCGGAGATTAAGGAATAGGCAGCGAAGCTTCAGGGCAGGCGGCGGAGATTAAGGAATAGGCAGCGGAGCTTCAGGGCAGGTGGCGGAGCTTCAGGGAAGCCGGCGGAGCTTCAGGGCAGGCGGCGGAGCTTCAGGGCAGGCGACGGAGCTTCAGGGCAGGCGTCGGAGCTTCAGGGCAGGCAATGGAGCTTCAGGGCAGGCAGCGGAGCTTCAGGGCAGGCGGCGGAGATTAAGGAATAGGCAGCGGAGCTTCAAGGCAGGCGGCGGAGCTTCAGGGCAGCCGGCGGAGCTTCAGGGCAGGCAGCGGAGATTAAGGAATAGGCAGCGGAGCTTCAGGGCAGGCAGCGGAGCTTCAGGGCAGGCGGCGGAGCTTCAGGGCAGGCAATGGAGCTTCAGGGCAGGCAGCGGAGATTACAGCGGGCCTTTTTCTTTTGGCGCTGCGTCTCTGTTATACTCTGTTTAAAAAACAAAAAAGTATACTCGTTTTTGTAAACGTTTATTTTGTGTGTAGTTTGTGTTTTGTGAGTACTAGTAGGTTTCGTTATTGCTACTTGTAGTAGCCGAAGCTGCTTATTAAACCAATGAATATCTTATCACGAAGGCTAAGTGGCAAATCATCTATGGCATTTCAGCTTTTCGAGCTTCGAACTTCTGTGTGAATTCGGTTAGCCAAATTCAAATCCAAATCCAAACTTTGCAGCAGCAGCAACAGGACCAATATGAAGGTAGAGGATTATCTTCAGGCAGGCCCAGAAGGCATGGGTGCTGAAACAATCGAGCCCGCACCTGTCGGTGCTCAGTTTGTTTGCCCAGTTGGCAAATTTGCCATCTGGGTAAATATGCAGGGCCGACCCGCACAGGTGCGGGATCGGTTGTGCCCATGTCTTCTGGGCGTCGGAGGTGCTGCAGGCGGCCGTCGGCACGCCCCGCAGACCTACCAATATTCTGGCGGGCACGCAGTAAGTACTCATCCTATGTTATTATTTCCCTTTCCTTGCCACTTGCTCTCGCTCTCTCGCTCTTGCTCTCGCTCTCGCTCTCGCTCTCACGCTCTCGCTCTCTCGCTCTCGCTCTCGCTCTCACGCTCTCGCTCTCTTGCTCTCACTCTCGCTTTCGCTCTCACGCTCTCGCTCTCTTGCTCTCACTCTCGCTTTCGCTCTCACGCTCTCGCTCTCTTGCTCTCACTCTCGCTTTCGCTCACACTCTCGCTCTCTTGCTGACCTGAGAGCTGTATCCCACCCATCCCATTTCATTTTACTCCAGAGGATGTACTGGCGCGTGGGTGCCGGCTGCGTCCTATGGACCCACGGGGTGGAGCTGCGGGGGGGCGACCTACGTAACCTGCCGGCCATCGTGCAGGGGTCGCTCGCCCCGCAGCCGCAGCAGCCGCAGCAGCCGCAGCAGCCGCAGCAGCCGCAACAGCCGCAACAGCTGGACGGACGCCTGCCAACACGCCTGCGACGAACGCAACCGTGCGCGACACACCGCTGAGCAGAGCAAGTCCGAGCACGACATCAACGCCTTCCACCGCGCCCGCAAGACCGCGGCCGACACCATCAACTCCGCCAAACAACAGCACTGGCAACAAAAGATCGGCGAACTCAACCTAAACAGCGACCTCTTTGCCCTCGCCCGCTCGCTCCGAGGAGAGCCGCCGCCTCCCCCCGCCAATGCGGCCCTGAGCACTCCTGCCAAACCTGGATCCCGCCAGCGAACGGCTACCACCCCGAGCGAAAAAGCCAATCTCTTCTGCAACATCTACGCCGAAGTTTCTCGAAATCACCGACGCAAGGAGGACCGCCCCATTGCCCGGCTCGCCCACAAGGCGATGAAACAGATTTGCTGCCCTGGCAATCAGAAATCCGGCCTTTGCAGCCCGTTCAGCGGCAGCGAACTGCAGAGCGCTCTGCGCGCGCTCAAATCTGGGAAAAGCCCCGGCGCAGATGGGGTCAGCAACGAGATGCTGAAACACCTCCCGCCGTGCACTGAAAGCCGCCTCCTCGACCTTATCAACAAGTCGTGGCTCTCCGGTTGCTGCCCGCACCAGTGGAAACGGGCCATTATCATCCCAATACCCAAGCGCGGCAAACCGGCCTCTGACCCAAGCAGCTTCAGGCCCATCGCCCTCACCAGCTGTATCGCCAAGGTCGCCGAAAGACTGGTACAGAAGCGCCTCAGGCACCACCTTGAACAGCGCGGCCGCCTCAGCAACGTCCAGGCCGGTTTCCGCAGCGGTCGGTCGTGTGAAGAACAGATTGCGCGCATCACGCAAGACATTTTCGACGGCCTTGAAGAGCTACCACCCCAGCGCAGCGCCCTGGGGGTCTACGACATGTCCCGAGCCTATGACAAGGTCTGGAGGAAGGGTAACATCTACAAGCTCAGCCTGAAATGCATTACACCCTGCGCACTCCGCTGGACGAACAGCTTCATCAGCGACCGCCGAGCCCGCGTCCGTGTCAACAACTGCCTATCCCGCGAGCGCATTTTCAAAGAGGGCTTGCCACAAGGCTCTGTCCTGGCTCCCCTCCTCTGGCTGGTCTACATTGACGACCTGGCAAGCGACATCCTTCAAGCCTCTCCGCGATCCAAAGTGAGCCTCTACGCCGACGACAGCGCCATCCTCGCCACGGCGCCCAGTCTGAAGGACTGCGAAGCCATCCTCCAGCCTGCGAACGAGGCTCTGGCCACCTGGTGCGAGAACTGGCACATGGAGCTCAGTACCAGCAAATGCAGCTACACCACCTTCTCCTTGAGCCCAAGCGAGACGCGAGGCAAGATTCCGCTCCAGCTGACTCTTAAAGGCGAACCTCTGCAAAGCGACCCTAACCCGACCTTCCTCGGCATCAAACTGGACGACCAGCTCACCTTCACCAAGCACGCTAAAGAAGTCTGCAGACGCATGGCGGCCCGACGTCGCCCCCTCCAAGCGATCGCACACCGGTCAAGTGGCGCCACGCAGGACATCCTCCGCACGGTGTACACCGCCACCATCCGCGCCATCGCTGACTATGGCAGCGGCATCTGGATGTGCGGATCAGCACCCAGCACCCGACTAGCAGTCGAACGCCAACAAAATGCCTGCGCCCGCCTCATCACTGGATGTATCCGCCCCACCGAGGCCAAGGAACTGCTATCTACCGCCGGACTCCCACCTATCAGCCACGTTGCTGTCGAACGCGCGTGCAATCTCCGAGAACGCCTCCTGCGCCTCCCGGAGGGCACCCCGGCTCGCGAAACTGCCGAACGTGTCACACGACCACGCCTCAAGAACCGCAGCTACGAAGCCCTGCAGCGCCAAACCCGCAACAGCCCGGATGCCACGCCCGCCGTCAACCAACCTGGATGCCAGAAAGACGCCCTCCGCCCGCACCGTGGCTGCTGGCGCCGCGCCGCCCTCGAGCTTGAGTGCGCCGCCGCCCTGGACCAGTTCCCACGCGCCCCGCCGCCTCTCGGCGTTGAGCCCTGGAGAACCACCGGCGCCAGCGACATCATCTTCGACCTTCGAGCCAGCCTCAGGACCCACCGCGACATGCCGCCAGACATCAGAGCCCACCACGCGACCGACATCATCGCGACTCTCTGCGAGTCCAACACGATCTGGACCGACGGTTCCGTGACGGAAGGCTACAAGAATGGTGGCGGGGCCGCTATCATTGTGCGCGACGAGAACAACAACGTCGAACTTCCGGCCGCCGCAGGCGCCCTCTGCAGCAGTTACACCGCCGAACTCGTTGCCATCCAAGAGGCGCTCAAATACCTGCAAGCTGACCGCGCCGCCGAGCCGCACTGGATCGCCACCGACAGCCTCAGCGCCCTCACCGCCCTGCTCGCCGGTCCCATCGACCAGACCGATCCGACCGCAGCAGCTTGCTGGGACTCGATCATGAGCCTGAAGGCCGACGGTCGCCCCCCCCTCCTTCGCCTGGGTCCCCGCACATTGCGGAATCGCCGGCAACGAGGCGGCGGATCAGGCGGCTTCCCGTGCCGCCCAACTAGAGCAACGCCACGTCGAGCTTCCACTCAGCACCGCCAAAGCCGCCGCCCGGCGCAGCCGCAGGTCCCTCGATCTTGCGGTCGTGGGCGCCTTTAAGCAGCCACCCGCCACCATGACCCGGCAGCGCCAAGTCCTCCTCAATCAGCTGCGAGCCGGAGCCAGCACCATCAACAACAGCTCGCTCCATCAGATGGGCCTCACCGAGACAGCCAACTGCCCTGACTGCGGCGAACTCGACACAGTCAGGCACATCCTGCTCGCCTGCCCTCGCGGGGACCGCTACCGCGCCCTGCACGGCATCCGCGCGGCCGAGGACTTGTTGGAGTCCCCGACCGCCCTTTTCGGCCTCCTGCGTAGCATGGGGCGCATGCCCCCGTCCATTTCGGCTAATCCCGACCCGGACGAGCCCTGAAGAAGAAGAAGAAGAAGAAGCCGCAACAGCCGCAGCAGCCGCAGCAGCCGCAGCAGCCGCAGCAGCCGCAGCAGCCGCAGCAGCCGCAACAGCCGCAGCAGCAGCAACAGCATCAGGCGGCAGCAGCGGTCGTTGACCGCCTTGATGCAGCGCAGCTGCGCAACGTGCTGCGCCAAGTGCTGGAGCTGCCACCAGTTGGTAGGTGATGAGTATTTACTCGGTGAACACTGTGTGAGAGCTTAAATGCTGAGAGCTTAAATGCTGAGAGCTTAAATGCTGAGAGCTTAAATGCTGAGAGCTTAAATGCTGAGAGCTTAAATGCTGAGAGCTTAAATGCTGAGAGCTTAAATGCTGAGAGCTTAAATGCTGAGAGCTTAAATGCTGAGAGTTTTTGCTAAAGCTAATTTTTCATTGTTTGGCAATTTTTTCTTTGCCATTGCCTGGCAATGTGCATTAGAACAGATTGAAGGATTTTAACTGTTCTTACTTAGAAGTAGGATGTATCAGACGCAACTGTGACTAAAGTGATATCATCACATCATCACAATATACTAAATCACAATATACTAAATCTCTAAGATCTGTCTTCACAATATACTAAATCTCTAAGGTCTGTCTGTCTGTCTGTCTGTCTGTCTGTCTGACCGGTATTCCAGTCCACAGCCTGAATGCCTGAACCGATTTTTTTCAAAATTGCTTCATTCAATTGCAAATTCTTGTGAGATTGTGTAGGTGTAATTGCATTGAAAAATTCGAATGAGAAGTTGGTTAAATATTCGAAAAACGAGTTTTCCCTATGCTTTCAATGGAAAGCTAGAAAAGTTCAATCATCATCACAATATACTAAATCTCTAAGATCTGTCTGTCTGTCTGACCGGTATTCCAGTCCACAGCCTGAATGCCTGAACCGATTTTTTTCAAACTTGCTTCATTCAATTGCAAATTCTTGTGAGATTGTGTGGGTGTCATTGCATTTAAAAAGTTCGAATGGGAAGATGGTTAAATAATCAAAAAAAGTTTTCCCTATGCTTTCAATGGGAGGCTAGAAAAGGTCAAAATCTCACTAACTGAATAGCAATTCCAATTAAGATTGCGCCACAACTTTTCTCTATTCACTGTGTAGGCCCCAATACTGGCTGCAGTGTGCAAGGGGGAGGAGAATGCTCAGTGGCTGCGTGTGTACATTCTGACCCTGGCTGATTGGCAGACTGCATAGAGAATTGCTATTTATAGATTTCACTCAATCTCTAAGATCTGTCTGTCTGTCTGACCGGTATTCCAGTCCACAGCCTGAATGCCTGAACCGATTTTTTTCAAACTTGCTTCATTCAATTGCAAATTCTTGTGAGATTGTGTGGGTGTCATTGCATTTAAAAAGTTCGAATGGGAAGATGGTTAAATAATCAAAAAAAGTTTTCCCTATGCTTTCAATGGGAGGCTAGAAAAGGTCAAAATCTCACTAACTGAATAGCAATTCCAATTAAGATTGCGCCACAACTTTTCTCTATTCACTGTGTAGGCCCCAATACTGGCTGCAGTGTGCAAGGGGGAGGAGAATGCTCAGTGGCTGCGTGTGTACATTCTGACCCTGGCTGATTGGCAGACTGCATAGAGAATTGCTATTTATAGATTTCACTCAACTGTGGATTGGCTCTGCCTGCATACAACCTGTGCACACTGAACAGCCTATCACTGCTATGTATTTGACTGCATTGCCAAAGCATATATGGCTGATTTTCGCGCCCTCCAATTAGAAAGCGGAGTAGCCGCAGTGTAGGCACTAGGACTAGGTTTAGGCTAGGCGTAAGGTCCAAGGTTCGACTCTGCCTCCTTGGTGGATGATTAAAATTAAATTAATTCATTCATTCATTTATAGCTTCCCCTCAACTAATTGGAATATTTTTGTTGAATTCGCAAGGCACACTTAATGAATAATTTTTGCATATACAAAATTATTCAAATTGACTAAGCAAATTTGATTTGTAAAAAAACTGCTTTGAGCATTACTTGTCGCATCAATGGGTATTGCCTACCAGCTCCATGAAAGTATGAAATTGCTAAGCTGCTAAATGCTGAGAAAAAATTAAGATTCTTGAAAGGATCCTTTATTTCAGTTTGCTAAATATACTGAGGAGCCCACCGAGAGGAGAACTGCAGACTGCTAAGGGGAACTGCAGATTGGCGAAAAGATCATTCATGCAGACTGCAGAGGGGACAAACTGAAAACTGCTTAGGTAGTTCTTCAAGACTTATAAGGCTATAGCTGCAAACTGCTGAGGGGGACTGCTTGGAGGATTGGTAGACTTCTGAGCTGTTGTTTGCTGAGGGGACAGTTCTAGGCTGCTGAGGAGATAAATGCTTAATAATTGTTATAGACTGCAAGGGGATAACTCCAAGCTGCTAAGATAATGACTGCAGTCTGTTTTGTAGGATTAGAAGGGTTGTTGTGGGAATATCTCAGGAATTGCTAAGATGTAATGGCTTTTTGGGGCAATTTCTGAGATTTTAAGGCCCATGGAGCATTGCTGATATGCCATGTCTTACTGGAAGAATTGCTTGAATTGAGGTTTCAAAGGCTTATGAGGGGAAGTGTTGAGATTACAAGGCTGAAGGGGGGAAATGCTGCAATTGCTTTCTTTTGGGGGATGCTTGCTATTTAGGAATGAACGTATTGCTTAATGCTGATTTGTGCAAAGACTGCCGATATGTATCGAAAAGTAGTGAACCGATTAGTGAACCGTACTAAATTGTTAGCAAATTTTTATTGTAGAAAATATCATTGCAGCTTGCTAAGCAGGAGACTGAGAAGCTGGCCAACAGGAGAACTGCAGATTGTCAAAAGGATCATTCATGCAGACTGCAAAGGGGACAAACTGCAAACTGCTAAGGTAGTTCTTCCAGACATATAGATCATATCGTCTGAACGATCATATCATAGATGTAAAGATGTGAGATGTGCAGACGGAGTTCCTCCAGACCATATTCAGAAGCAATGATATGATCTTTTCTCCAGACTTATGAGCGTATGGCTGCAAACTGCTGAGGTGGTAACTGTGGATTACGCTCGTACTGTGGACTGCTGAGTAAATTATTGTTTGCTGTGGGCACAATTCTAGGTCGCTAGAGTATGACTGAAGTCTGTTTTTTGGGATTAGAAGGGATAATTTCAGGTTGTTGTGGAGACTCAGTCCAGGCTTATTGGTTGAATTGCTGAGATGTCATGGCTTTTTTGGGCTAATTTCTGAAAATTTCAAGGCTCATGGGAATTTCTGAGATGTCAAGGCTTACTAAGGGAATTCTTGAGATGTCAAGATTTCAAGGCTTATTGAGAGAATTACTGAGATGCCAAGGCTTATTGGGGGAATTTCTGAATGTCAAGGCTTATTGGGAGAATTGCTAAGATTTGATGGCTTTTTGGGGTAATTTCTGAGATTTCAAGGCTCACGGGGAAATGCTCAGATGTCAAGGCTTACTGGGGGAATTACTGAGATTTCAAGGCTTACTGGAGGAATTTCCGAGATGTCAAGGCTTACTGGCCTGGGAGAATTGCGTAGATGTCAAGGCTCGAGTTTAATTGCTGATGTCGATGCTGACTGAGGGAATTTCTCAGATGTCAAGGCTCATGGGGGATGGCTGAATTGTTGAGATATCAAGGCTCATTGGGGGTGGCTGAATTTTAGGGGGGAGGGGGTTAGGTTGTTGAGCGATTGTCAGATCTTCAAGTTGTACGGCTCAAGTAGATCATTCAATTTGATGATGGAATAGTAAACAAAAATAATGCCTATTTCTGCTAATAGGAAATAAAGGAAATCAGGGATTGGCATATTGAGCTCCTGCTGCAGACCAGAATATGCCCAAGCCAATGAAGATATGCACTAAGAGTTTGTGCTTAAAAGGATAAGCACTATTTGCTGATTGAAAAAGGGTTTTAGGCTGATGAAGGAAACATTATAGGCTGGTGAAAGTTTTCATTCATGGCAATTTATTTTTGCCAGTAAGCGAAAAAATGTAACTTTTGATTAATGGAAATTGAAATTAATGGTTATTCTTGGGTCTAAATAAAAACCACTTGGTGTCAATTTTAAGGCCCCCCGGCGGGGGGCTAAATGGCTAGTCTCACTAACTGAATTTCAATTCCAATTAAGATTGCGCCACAACTTTTCTCTGTTCACTGTGTACGCCTCAATACTGGCTGCAATAAGGGAGAGGAAAATAATGCTGAGTGGCTGCGTGTGTACATTCTGACCCTGGCTGACTGGCGGACTGCATAGACAATTGCTATTAATAGATTTCACTCAACTGTGCATTGGCTCTGCCTGCATACAACCTGTGCACACTGAGCAGCCTATCACTGCTATGTATTTGACTGCAGTGCCGAAGCATATATGGCTGATTTTTGCGCCCTCCGATCAGTAGGCGGAATAGCCGCAGTGTAGGCACCAGGACTAGGTTTAGGCTAGGCATAAGGTCCAAGGTTCGAGTCCGCCTCCCCAGCGGATAATTAAAATTAAATAAGTTCATTCATTAGTAGCTTCTGCCTCGACTATTTTGAACATTTTTAGAATAATTTTTTGCTACTCGCACAAGCCAGTAAGCAAATTTGATTTGATTTGTAAAATCCTAAGATCCCATTAATTGTTATTATCTACGCTCGTAGGTCTATACGAGCTAGAAGTAGATATTACTAAACTGCAGGGGATTAAATTACTAAACTGCAGACGATGCTGCTAAACTGCTGAGGTATTGCTAAATGCTGAGTGGTGCAAAAGATTGCCGATATGTATCGAAAATCGATTAGTGCGCCGTCGTAAATGCTGAGCAAATTTTTAAATCATTGAAAAGATCATTGCAGTTTGCTGAGAATACTGAGGGGCCAGCTGAGAGAACTGCAGACTGCTGAGGGGATAAATGAGAATTATTAAGGAAACACTTGCTGACTGCAAATGAATTGACTGCAGACTACTGAGGGGAACTGCAGATTGTTGAAGGGATCATTGCAGACTGCAAAGGGGACAAACTATAAACTGCTGACGTTGGTTAGTTTCTCGAGACTTATGAGCGTATAAGCTGCAAACTGCCGAGTGGATAGCTGCAGACTGCTAGGATAATAATGGCAGACTTCTGAGGCGGATATTTTAAGTGTGAATAATTGTAGCTTGCAGAAGGGACAATTCTGGGTCTCTGAGGGATAAATGAATAATAATAATAAAAGTTGTAGAGTGCAAATGAGCTGTATGACTGCAGTCTGTTTTGCGGAATTAGAAGGGATAATTTCAGGTTGTTGTGGGGATAACTGCCAATTTCTGGGGAGGGTTTAACTTTAAACTTCTGAGGCGATAAGAGTAGTCACCTTTTAGCAGTTTGGGAGTGGTGCTAATCTGGGGAGCGGTGCTAATCTAAGGGAGTGGGGCTAATATATAGGAGTGGGGGGGGCTAATCTGGAGGAAGTAGCGGTGCGAATTTTTGCGGAGTGGTGCAAATCTGGAGAAGTAGTGCTAATCTGGGAAGGTGAAACTATCTGGGAAGCGGCGGTAATCTGTGGAGCGGTGCTAATCTAGGCTGAGTGCTAATCTGGGCTGAGTGCTAATCTGGGCTGAGTGCTAATCTGGGCTGAGTGCTAATCTGGGCTGAGTGCTAATCTGGGCTGAGTGCTAATCTAGGCTAAGTGCTAATCTGGGCTGAGTGCTAATCTAGGCTGAGTGCTAATCTGGGCTTAGTGCTAATCTAGGCTGAGTGCTAATCTGGGCTGAGTGCTAATCTGGGCTGAGTGCTAATCTGGGCTGAGTGCTAGGTGCAAATCTGGAGAAGTAGTGCTAATCAGGGAAGGTGAAACTATCTGGGAAGCGGCGGTAATCTGTGGAGCGGTGCTAATCTAGGCTGAGTGCTAATCTAGGCTGAGTGCTAATCTGGGCTGAGTGCTAATCTGGGCTGAGTGCTAATCTGGGCTGAGTGCTAATCTAGGCTAAGTGCTAATCTGGGCTGAGTGCTAATCTAGGCTGAGTGCTAATCTGGGCTTAGTGCTAATCTAGGCTAAGTGCTAATCTGGGCTGAGTGCTAATCTAGGCTGAGTGCTAATCTGGGCTGAGTGCTAATCTAGGCTGAGTGCTAATCTGGGCTGAGTGCTAATCTAGGCTGAGTGCTAATCTGGGCTGAGTGCTAATCTAGGCTGAGTGCTAATCGGGCTGAGTGCTAATCTGGGCTAAGTGCTAATCTGGGCTGAGTTGGGCTGAGTGCTAATCTGGGCTGAGTGCTAATCTGGGCTGAGTTGGGCTGAGTGCTAATCTGGGCTGAGTGCTAATCTGGACGTAGTGCTAATCTGGGGGAAGTGGGGCTAATCTGGGGGTGTGCGGCTAATATGGGGGGAGTAGTGCTAATCTGGGGGAAGTGGGGCTAATCTGGGGGTGTATGGCTAATGTGGGAGAATAGTGCTAATCTGGTGAGGATTTAAAAATAATGAATAATCATAAAAGAACTATAAATGAATTGACATTGCAGTTTCAAACATTAGGAAATGTAACTTTTTAGAACTTTTTAGTCTCAGTAAAATTGGTGTGAAACTGCTTAGAAATTTGCTACTGCAG
The DNA here is from genome assembly GCA_002269645.1 of Macrostomum lignano. Classification (NCBI taxonomy): domain Eukaryota; kingdom Metazoa; phylum Platyhelminthes; family Macrostomidae; genus Macrostomum; species Macrostomum lignano. The sequence goes on along the minus strand of NIVC01001190.1, from coordinate 141,525 downwards.
AACTGCTCGGAGATTAGTGAGACTTGCTCAGCGACTGTGCAAAACTGCTTATAGACAAGCCCTAAACTGCTAAGAAGCCACCCGGAGGGGGCTAATGGCTAGTAAGAAACTAAAATTTGTACAAATATTTTCGATTTCCAAGTAATTGTCAATTAGCGCTCTTTACTAAATAAAATAAAATTCCACTTTCCTCGGAATCACGATGCCATTTCCCTTGGTTCCCGTGCTATGACATTCTAAATTTATGAACATTATAACATTATGAACATATGAACTAAATTCATATTTTTTAGCTCAAGCACTGTTGCACACTGCCGCCGCGACCGCCGGCGCCGGAGCAGCAGCAGCACCAGCCGCAGCAGCACCAGCCGCAGCAGCACCAGCCGCAGCAGCACCAGCCGCAGCAGCACCAGCCGCAGCAGCACCAGCCGCAGCAGCAGCAGCAACAGCAGCAGCAGTAGCAGCACCAGCCGCAGCAGCACCAGCCGCAGCAGCAGCAGCAGCAGGCGAGGAATCGCCGGTCTTTCGGCGACAACGGCGGAATTGTTAGTAACCTTAACTGTATTTTGCTCGCATTTGGCGAGATTCATTCGCTTTGTGATTGTCTTACTATACCGGATGGGGCTTAGTAAGCGAAGCGAGCTCAATTCTTCATTTAAAGAAAGCTAAAAGTGAAGTGTGTCACTTTTGCTTTGCCTTCGGTTTTCGGCTTGCTTTTTTATCTGAGCATTCTTTAAAGCACACTTTTAGCAATGGTTGCCTTTTCAAATATCCAAGTCACTTACGTTTTCTATCAATTTCAGCTTCGCAAGAGGCGACGATAGAGCCGCTGCCACCGCCGATATCGCCACTGCCGACACCTCCGCCGCCGCCGCCGACATCTCCGCCACCGCCGCCGACATCTCCGCCACCGCCGCCGACACCTTCGCTGCCGCCGCCGACACCCCCGCCGCCGCCGCCGACATCTCCGCCACCGCCGCCGACACCCCCGCCGCCGCCGCCGCCGCCGCTGACGCAGAAGGAGAAGCGACGGCTGCAAACGCAGCCGGCGAGGGAGGCCCGGGCTGCCAATCGGAAGCGCAAGGTAAACCCGCAACTTAAATACGCGCTGTGCAACTACGAGTTGTTTTCTGGCATTCTCGCAGGTCTCTGGGGGAGGGGGGGGGCAACGCGTGCCTTGCGGAAAGTCCATACTTGTCAGTCTCTCCGATTGGCTCAGGGTACCGGACTTTCGAAAAAAACGCAAAATACAAACCCATTGGTCATTATGAGTGATTCAACCCGGCACCTTGAAACTGACATATTCAGTTTGTGTTTCTTTTTTTATGAGGCAAACAAACCCCAAAAGCAGACTCCCAATTAGCAAGACATCAGCTTTAGCTTATAGCAATTATGATGTAATCATATATTATGTTACAGAATGTATAATCTTTTGGTAAACCAACATTTCAGGAGTAACGACAAGTACTCGTAAGCACCACGGGCGGACGCGGCGGCAGAGGCGGCAGGAAGAAAAAATGGACAAAAAATTTTCTGGTAAAAATAACAAATAAAATAATAATTAATTTCCTTAACTTCCTTCCTGATGACCTTTGGCAGTCCCCACCTGGCGAACAAAGACTTCAGCACGCTGATCACTTGCGATGACGTGACCGACGAGAGGCAGGAGAACTCTGGCCACTTTGAGTGCAGGTCGTGTACCACCAGGATGTAGCGGCACGTCTGGGGCGCCGGTGCCGTGAGTTCGCCGAAGATGTCGATCTGTATCTCGCTCCACGGCTGGGATGGCCACCTTGTCGGGGTCAGCAGCACCTTTGGCGGCTTGAAAGATTTCTCGCTCACGGCGCAGGGCTCGCAATTTTTTACGAAGGATTCGACGTCGCGGTCGAAGTTTGGCCACCAGACAGCTTCTCTGCAGTGCTGTTTCATCCGGCTGATGCCCATGTGTCCGAAGTGAGCCAGGTTGAGCACAGTCTCCTGCAGCGCCTGAGGAATGACCGCGCGCGTGCCCTTGGCCAGGCAGCTGCCGCTGTTCCATGTTGACAGCTCGTCGCGTACCCTCCAGTATGGCACCAGTGAGTCCGCCAGCTTCTTTGACGACTCAGGCCAGCCTTCTTGGACTTTCTGGAGCACCTGCTGAAGCAGTTCGTCGGCCTGGGTTGCGGCTGCCAACTGCTCCACGGACACTATACTAAGGGCTCCTGACAGCAGCACTGCATTAATGCCTATCTCGTCATCGTTCTTCACCGTCCCCTCCGCTGAGTGGCACCTGGACAGGAAGTCGGGCACGATGTTGCTCTTGCCTGCGATGTACTTGACGTCGAAGTCGTACGCCATCAGTCTGTCGGCCCAACGATGGAGTCGCAGCGGCCTGTGCCCGATGCCTGATCCGCTGAGCAGGGTAGTCAGAGCTCGATGGTCCGTCTGGAGCTCGAACTTTCGGCCGAACAGGAAGTAGTTCCACCGTTCACACGCGAAGATGCAGGCCAGAGCTTCTGGCTCTGACGCGGAGTACTTCCGTTCAGCGGGATTCAGGGTCCTGGAGGCGAAGGCGACAGGTCGACACTGGCCTTGATCATCCTCTTGGGCGAGTACTGCGCCTATCGCAGTAGCCGAGCTGTCACAAGCGACAACAGTCCGGTGCTTGGTGTCGAAGAACCTCAGGCATGGCGGCGACACGACCATCGACTTCAGGGTGTCGAAGGCCTGCTGTTGAATTGCCGTCCATTGCCACGGAACGTCCTTGCGCAGCAGCTGCATCAGCGGCTCCGCCACGGTTGACAGGTTGTCCAGAAAATTGCCGTAGAACTTGACCATTCCCAGGAACGACGCCACTTCCTTCTGGCTGGTCGGGCACGGGATGCTGGTGATGGCCTCCACGTTGGACGCCATTGGACGAAGTCCGTCACCGCTGACTACGTAGCCGAGGAACTCGACGCTGTCCCTTGCCCACTGACACTTTTCCAGGTTCAGTGTGATGTTGTGCTCCTTGAGCCGGTCAAGGACCGCAGTCACCGCTTTGTCGTGCTCGGCCCGTGTCACCGCATGCACGACGATGTCGTCGATGTAGTGCACTACTCCCTTGACCTTCTCGAGCACCTTCGACAGCACCTTCTGGAAGGCCGCCGGCGCGCTGTTCATCCCGAAGCAGACGTGGGTGTACCTATAGAGCCCTTCGTCCGTGATGAAGGTCGTCAGGTTGCGAGACTCTTCTGCGAGTTCCAGCTGCAGCTATGACGAGTTGAGGTCCAGCTTCGTGAAGATCTTGGAGCCGGCAAACTCCGCAGACAGCTGCTCGAATGTCGGAAGGGGGTGTTTATCCGGCACTGAGAGATAGACTGAGACTGAGAGATAGATGTGATTGAGACTGAGAGATAGATGTGATTGAGACTGAGAGATAGATGTGATTGAGACTGTGAGATAGATGTGATTGAGACTAAGAGATAGATGTGATTGAGACTAGGAGATAGATAGATACATATATTGCATAAATGATAGACAGACAGACAGACAGACAGACAGACAGACAGACAGACAGACAGACAGACAGACAGACAGACAGACAGACAGAGAGACAGACAGACAGACAGAGAGACAGACAGACAGACAGACACACAGACAGACACACAGACATAGGCGGCGATCCCATCAACATCCCGTCATCCCGCGCAGGACTTCGTCCGCATCATCTGCCGGGACAAGGACGGCTCCATGACGTGGCGCGAGCTGACTTCCCGGCGCGAGTTCACGCAGTTCGCCACTCTGTGCAGCCGGGCCTACCAGGCGCTGCGCCAGAACGCGGCCCTGTTTCTCACCCTGATGCTACACTCGGGCATCCCGGAGCTCCAGTCGCCTCAAGATTTGGAGTATCTGAGGTCCACTCTGGCGCTGGACCGCAGGGAGTCGGACGCACTTATCTACTTCAATAAGCAGCTCACTGAGGCGTTGCAGAATGCTTGGACCACAAAAATCGACTGGGTTGGTCACTGGGTTGTAAATACAGAGTGATTTGACAGCAACTTTTCAACTTTTCACTTTTGATAAAAGCGGCTTTAGTTGCTAAAAAAATCGCTATTCTTTTCTGAAAATCGCCGTTACTTGGTAAAAATCGCCCTTAATTGATAATAGTGAAATAGTGAAATAGTGACTTTCATCTATTTCATCTATTTTTATCTGTTGCTATTAGATTTTAGAAGTCTAGAAAGCTTATTAAATATGCATTTTGCCTAGGCTAAACAAAAAAATGGATATAGTTATGTAAATTTTAAATGATTCCAAAGTCTAAAGAGCAATAAATAAATCTGTAAGCCTAACTAATTGGCAAGTGGTAAAATTTTATGTATAGGCAGGCTTATTTTAATAGCTAGCTAAAATGCAATTTGAATTGTACACTTGTTTACCAATATCACCCGTGGCTTGCTTATAGAACCGGCTGGTGCATACGTGCGCAAATGTATTAAATACAACGTAAAATAAAGCCAGAAATACATGCAGCGCTACACCGTGTTTTCCGAGGATAGAATGGCCTCACGAGTGGGACACGCGGCTGAGTTAATACATAAAAAATTTAACGAAAATTTAACGATTAGTTTAACGCCTAGTTTACCGCTTTATCGTTGTGACACGGGTGATACTAAAAATGAACCTCGTTAGTTGACCGACTTTTCGCAAATTCATACTGTTAACGATTTTTCACAAACTAACCCAGTCAAAGCAATGCCGTTGCCTCAACGTCGCTAACACGTCGCAAAATAACGTCGCCAAACCAGCCATTTTGTCGCGCGCGGCGACGTAAGAATTTCACGTACTGGCGACCAAACGGCGACCATCTATTACAGATTGCTTAGCACCTTCAATATAGTGCGAATCTCTAAATCATAATTCAATAAATTTTTACTAAGATTATAGATGAAATTAAACGAAGATTAATAAGCTACCTTGCTCTGGTTAAATATCTTGATTGAATTTATAAATTATTCAATATAATTCAATTTAAAAAAGGTTTTTTGTTGGTTTATTTAGTTATTGTTATCAGAAAAGTAATTTTTACACAGTTACACTCAAAGACAAATGATTTTAAAGTGCAGATATTTTACTCACTGAGAAGGGTCAAAGGGACAATAAAAAAGTGTCAAACGAAATTGCTCCAGATTTTCCAGTTAAACCTTACATGTTGGCAGCATAATTATACTTAAATCGAACCATTTCCTTCTCATCAAGTCCCCCTCGATTCAGACTGCAGAGAACTAGGTCCTGGAGCCGGCGACGGAACTGCACTGCATGCACAGCTTGTGGACAAAGCAATTATGCTGCAATGAAATTTATCAGTACATTATATTAGTGACAATTGGACTATAATGCTAAACATTATCATTTTACAACAGGAAAGAAATTAAGTTTCATTTTTCTAACTTGAAATATCTGACTTTAAGCATTAAGCATACTCACTATTCTTAAAAGGAAATGGTGGGAAACCGAAAGCAGCCAACTTCGCCATGGTCCTCCACATCAGGACTCAGATGCATCAGGAAATATAGAAATGGAAGTTCCTGCACTTGTCCAGTTATTGTCTTGCTGATGTCCTGATGAACCTGCTCAATGCTCATGAATGTTCATCAGGCTTTGTGTTGACCTAATCTCTTTGGTATTCTGCTGTAATTAGCTGCAATTGCCTTATCTGGTGCACATGATGGGAGCATGACATTATTTAACTTCTTGGGCAAAGTATGCCATCTGCAATGCAAAATTTGATAAAAAATATATTATCTGTATAAGAAACAAAAAATGAATATTTTTTTTCAGGAAATACATAGAATAAAAGCTTATAAAAATCAATTTTAAATAATCTATAGGTAGCTATTATTTAGTATAAAGATTTATAGGCCTTTTTAGTTAGTTATATTAATTTAATTATTAATTTATTAGATAATTAGATAATTATTAAAGATTAAAATAAGATTAGATATTAAATAATTTTATTAGATTTTATTAGAATTTTTTATTTCTATCAATAAATTAAAGGATAAAAGGCAAAAAATAATGGGCTTACCTAAGAGCCAAGTTAGACATAGAAATTGGTTAAGTTTTCAAAGCATAAATTATAAAGCAATTTAAAATAGATAGACAAAATAGGGCCTAATCAATGGCATGCTAATGGCAATCCCAATACATAGTCATTATAAAAGTATAGGCTTAAAAAATGCAAAAAAATTCTATAAACTAACTTCTTAAATCCCTAATTAATAGTACACTAGACTAATTTTCAAAATATGAATTTTGGCCAAAGATTAGATTAAACAAAGTTAGGGCCTAACTTTTAATATTAATATGTATCATGTATGTCATTATAAATATAAATTATTTTGTAAATCATATCTTATAATCTTATTAGATAGCCTAGGTCTAGTCAATAGTCTACATTATTAAACTAAGGCCTAACAATATAAAAGGCCAACTTAAGCTTATAAAATAAAGTCTCTATTATCCCCTTGCTTGTTTTCCCCTATTTAAAGTCCAATTTTTACTGCTTTTTTCCAACCCAGCTTTCTAATGTCATTGTAAGCAGAATGACATCATTTGTGTACATAGCATCATAGGTTACTAAGGAACAGGCTCCACTTTATGAACTTGATTTGACAAGCCTTTTGGTTTGGCCAAAAACACAACACAATATTTATAGGTAGGTAGGCTGAGGCAAAATTAGGTTTGCTTGTTAAGATGTAGACAGCACAAAGAAAATGATAAATTTGAATAATCGTTAAAGACAGTTGACCACAGACCTCTATCATCTTATAAATATAAGGTCATACAATATTATACCACACAAGGTACAGAGATCAAATGCAGAATTAATTATTTAGCTACTTCTGTCACTATTAATCAGTAAATTTAACTTATTGTCAAAAGAAACAGTTCGTATTTTGCTACTTCGATCAAGAAAATTTTACTATCCATCGTATAACAAACAAGCAAATAACCTTCGTGTAGAAATAAAGGATAGTTCAGCTCAACTAGTTTAAAAATTCATAAAAAAGTTATTCCGATTTAAGTAAGGATATAAGATCTTCTATAGCATATCAAATAATTTTTGAAAAAAAACCTACGTCGCAAGATGACGTCGCCCCGACTAAAACAGTGCAACCAATATTTGCCTGCGACAATGGCGACCAATGGCGACTTCATAGCGACGTTGAGGCGACGTACTGCCTTGCTTGGGAAGGCAACAGGGATGATTCTTTTCAATAAAAATAATAATTTCTCATTTAATGTAACTGTTTTTTGCGCTAACTCTTTTGAATTTCAAAGTTTATAGGAGAAAAAATGAATTATTGATGAGTGTGTCTTTTCCGGAATAGTCACAAAAATTCAAAATTTAACAATGTTTGCTGAGAAAAAAACTAAACAGTAATCTATTTTTTGTATTAGAACTTAATTTATAAAATTTAAATATGTGTTGCAAGTTAATCTGCACCATTTTTACTAGTTAATTAATTAGTTTTGTTAACTAGTTCACCCGTGTTTGCTTAAAACTAACGAAAACAGCACGATTTAAGTTTTTTGTTTACGGTATGACACCAGGCGGATCGGTCGCGAGCAGCCTCTCAGCAATCGACCAAGGCCCCTCATTGTTCGGCTGGTCAACGATAGCGACAAAGCGGCCTTCTTCGGTAATCTGAGGAACCTGCGCGAAACTGGCTCTGCCTACTCCCGTATTCGTATCGAGAATGACTTAACAGAAAAGGAACGGGCATTTAAGCAGAAGATTGTTAAAGAGCTTAAGACTTGTCAAGAAAATGGTGAGAAAAACATCCGAATTGGCTATAAGAGGGGAGTTCCCTTCATTAAAACCTACTGAACTTCCTCTGTAAACTGTGACTTAAATACCCCAACAGTTATAGGTCAAAATAGTCAAAATATTATCAAAGCAAATGAAAAGCGGATACAATACACTAGAGAGTACCTCATTTCTATTAGAAATAACAATGCTCAAAAGATCAAAAAAATTCCTTACAATATCAAATCAAAACTCCTTGAATTCAATATTATCCAAAAAATAGATAAAGAAAAATTTACTATTAGCAGCTGGAATATCAATGGTCTTTACACAATAAAAGACTCTGTGATGATTCCCAAACTTGAACTACTGGAAACTGAATCAATCTTTAAGAATAATATTCTCTGCCTTCAAGAAACTTGGATAATAGACACAAAAAATGAAAACAAGCGACTCAAAATCAACAACCTGTCTGAAAACTACATAATATACCAAAAGCCTGCAAACAAAAAAAGGCTGTAAATTCATTGGCAGAGCTTCTGGTGGATTATTGACAGCTTACAAAAAGTCACTAGATACACAATACAATGTTACAGAATCATTCAAACATTATAAAAACTTCTTGACGCTAAATTTTGAACACAAAAAGGATAAAAACAAAAACTTCACCTTAATAAACTCCTATATACCCCCACTGTCTTCAAAATATTATGAAGAAGAAAATTGGGAACAGCTAACAACTCTCCTAGATGCTTATCACTCCGAAGAAAACATCTTCCTTATTGGAGACTTCAATGCTCATATAAACAATACCTCATACATAGATTTAAATTCAATATATAACACCAGAGCAAAAAACATCTCACTTACTAGACAAAGCCAAGACAAGAAAAACTGCAAAAATGGTAGACTACTTAACCAGATTACTGACTCATACAACCTGCATCTAATCAATGGTAGATCACTATCAGACACAAATGGTGAATTCACCTTTCTCTCAAAATCTGGTTCCTCTGTTATAGATCTCTGTTTCGTCTCTACCAGCTTACTCCAACACCTCGAAGACTTTAAAGTAAAGAACCACACCTACTTTAGCAACCACAACCAAATAGTGCTCTCCCTATCAAGTGAATTCACAGAGGAAATCACAGAAACTAAACAAGCAACCAATAACTCGAAAACGAGATACAGAGTCCTAAAAAAGTCAGATAAACCCAACCTGCAACAAGAAAAACATATCAATAACTTTGCAAATGACCTAAAAAACATGAATGACAAAATCACAAATCTAGACATACAAAACCCAGCTTTTATAAATGAATTAAGTAGAAAAGTTAGACAAATTCAAAACAACATCACAGTAGAGATAAAGAACCCACTATGCTCAACACTGCCTCGCTTCCTTAAAGATTTAAGAAACGCTGCTAGACATGCCTGCAGAAGATATAAAACCTTCCCTACTCCCAACAACCTCTCAAGCAAAGTACAACTCAAAAAAGCATACGAAAAAAAGCTCACTACATGGAAATTTGAAACAACTCTCTGTGCAGACAACATGATCAACCAGGCCTTTATTCAAAACGATACAAAACAACTTTGGAACTTATTAAAAACACCAAATCCCTCAAACAACAGAGTAACAATTGATGAAAAATTTGTCATACACTTTCAAAATCTTGTAACTGAACAAGACAGCAGCATTAGACTATCATACAATCTTCACCTTGACAACCCTATTCTAGCTGATTTAGAGGATTTCAATGCCCCATTCACCAAAGAAGAAGTTATAAAACATATTAAAAAGCTCAAAACCAACAAAGCACCTGGGCACGATAAAGTATATGTAGAAACACTCAAATACCTCGAGAACGAACTTGCTGACCTCCTATGCTCACTTTTCAACGAAGCACTCAAACAAGGAACCTTCCCAACTAGTTGGATAACAAATACACTTCATCCGATTTATAAAAACAAAGGCAGCAGTGCCGACCCCAACAATTACAGAGGAATCTGCATTCAACCAATTCTTGGCAAGCTCTTTTGCCAAATTATTAAATCCAGACTCGAAAACCTAGCATACGCAAACAATCTTATATCAAAATACCAATACGGTTTCAAGCCCAATCACAGCACAATCGACCAATGTTTTAATCTTTACAACATTATAAACCAATCCATCTACAACAAAGAAGAACTCTTTATTGGATTTGTTGACTATGAAAAAGCCTTCGATAGCTTAAATCAACCGACCCTTTGGTGCAAAACGGATAATCAGGGTATTAAAGGTCAAATGATGGAACTTATCAAGAACATGCATAAAAATGCCTGCTTCATTCTAAAAAAAGATGATGATGATGATGAAACCCAGCCAATCCCAATATCTAAAGGTGTTCTTCAAGGCAACCCTCTCTCTACCATTCTTTTTGAACTATATATTGACGACATTGTTGAATATCTTGAACTCTCTAGCGCTAGGCGCTCTCTTATGAGATCTGCTTTCCCACTCATCCTACTCTTTGCAGACGATCAAGCCATTCTAGCTAAAAACAAAGACGAACTTCAAGACACATTTACGACTATGGAAAATTATTGCAAACAAAATTACTTGAAAGTAAACGCAAGCAAAACAAAGTTTATGCAGGGCAATACCAGACAAAAAAATGACACAGAAAGCATTGCTACAAAAATATACTACGACAATCAAGAAATAGAAGAAGTAAATGAATTTAAATACCTGGGAATTATTTTTGAACCAAAAAACAGCTTTAAAAAATGTATTGAACACCAAACTAAGCAGGGATATACAGCCATGTTTTCCCTACTCCATAGGGTAAAGAATACGTCCCTAGACATCACACTCATTCGCAGACTATTCAACGCGCTTGTTACCCCCGTTATCATTTACGGTTGTGAGCTCTGGGGCCCTCTGGCTACCATGTCTGATACAAAAGCTATTGATAATATTCAGCTGAAATTCTACAAATATCTCCTCAATCTACCAAAATTTGCTAGCAACAGTGTGATATCATCAGAACTTGAGCTTACTCCAATCTCTCAACGAATCGCTAAAACCTACCTCATCTACTGGCTGAAGATTAGACACAAAAAACTCTGCCAAACGACTCTAGAAATTTTCTACTCAAGCACCGGCCAAAAAAATCCATGGAAAATGAATGTACTAAAGAAACTAGAAAGTATAGACCTAAAAGCACTAACTGAAGATAAACTTTCCCAAAGCTTTAATAACGAGAAATACCTAGTGAAAAAGCACCTCAAGATACACAGAGAAAGAGAACTTAGCCAAAAGCTAGAGAATCAGCAACATATTAAACTCTACAAAAACGCCTATCTCTACAAAAAAATCTGCAGGCCCGACCTTTCAGATTACTTTGCATGTACATTTAGAAACAAAAAATTCCTAACAACCCTCCTAAAACTGAAATGCGAGATTACACCCAACTTTTTTTCTCAAGAACCATGTAAAATGTGTGGAGCGCGAAATGGTTCTGACATTCTACACTACTTGACCGAATGTCCACAAACTGAAGAGATCAGGAAAAAATACTTCTGTCAATACCTCTTAAATAGCAATCAAATACACAAGATAGGGTATGCTACAAATGAAAAAAGAGTCAGAAAAGAACTCACTGGTGTAGCTAAAATATATAAAGTCATGAATAGCTAAAACAGTTAAACAAACTGAATCAGATACATTAGCAGTGTAACAAATCCGCTTTTCAGTTGTTTATTCATTTACTGTCTTTTTTAATTCCCTATTTAAATCGTCGTTACTCGTTAAACGTAAAGTTCCTTCGAAGTATTGTTTATGTTCGCTTTTTCACGCTTTAAAATTTCACGCGCTTTCAAAAATACTACATCTTTTTTTACAAACTCGCTTACCAAATTAATCTCGCAATTAAAATTAAAGCTATACCTCGTAATTTGTACTCATTTTTGTATTAATATTTATACTCGTTGTTAGTTGTTAGTCGTCACTTTTCGTCCAAAAACACCGTAAAAATTCTGGCGCGCTTTCAAATACTTTATCTTTTACAATAACTCGCGGCAAATCGTCTTTATAAACTTCTATTTCGAAAACTTTTCCAAATACATAGCTCTATAATATATTGGCCAAACAGGCTAATCGCCTGAGCCAAATTCTCTCTCTTAACAGCATGCTGGTTGCTGTCTCAGCTTGCTGGTTAATCGAAAAATGATTGTTACAATATCAACAAAGCTAGTTAACTTTTTAGCGCCAATAAATGCATTCATGTTTTAGTAGCTTGTTGCAGGACTCTCTTTCTGCTCTGGGTTTCTTGTTAGTTAGTTTTAGACATGCATCATGACGGTAGGCCTAGGCCCTTGCAGCTTAAATTTAAATGCTTTCTACTCGCTGAAGGCAGTGCACGTGCGTGCGTGCTGCTGGCCGGCAACTAGGAAACTAGGGTCTAAAATCCATGTAGTTCTAAAACTGAGCTGGGGTGAAGGCTGTGTGGCTAAGCCTACACATGAAATGCCTAAACTAGGCTTACTACTATAAGGCATTGAATTAGACCATTGAATTAGATTTTTTAATAAAATAATTGGTTCTAATTCTAAATTCTAATACTATGGTATTAAACGAACTAACAAGTCTGGTTTATTTAGGTCAAGTTAATTGTGTTGTTTAAAAGGTAATCTAGCCACTTGGTATAGGGGGGGGGCTACTCCTACTCCTAGGCCTAGGCCAGCCCCAGTGGGCCTAGCCAGGTAGAAGTTGAGTAGTAGGTAGGTGGTAGGCCTAGTAGTTGAGTGAGTTGAGTTGAGTAGAAAAAAGTAAGCCTTTGCTTCCCATATAATTATAGTCATATGCAAAAAATATCAGTTTTTATTCTAGAGAGTAAGAGAGACTAAGAGTGAGTGCAATTCTAGGTTTAGACCTAATTAGAAAAAATAACCAGATATTGCTATAAAGTAAGCTATAATGCTAATATTGTATTGGCCATTTAAAAAATATTTGACTTTGAAAAAGTTCTTGGCTATAAAGTAGTGTATATTTCATTGCTATATTATAATATTAAATAGGCCGGCTTCCAGACAGTCCAGTGACACAGCTGTGTCCCACTCATGAGGCCATTCTATCCTCGGAAAACACGGCCTTGCAGCCTAGCAATGAATATAGCGGTGTAGCACTGCATGTATTTCTGGCTTTATTTTACGTTGTATTGAAAACATTTGTGCACATATGCACGAAAAAGTTCTTTCATTGAAACAGTTACACCTTTTTACATTATATATATATATTGGCAATGCCAATGGCTTAATTTAATTTAAGCAGTTCTATACACCTAAAAATATGGGCCCTAAAATTTATGCTTTTTCTTCATCTAGTGTTATGGTATATAAAAGGCGCATATATCCAAGACCTATCTATATAATATAATGGTATTTCTATATAAATAGTAATGCTAATTGCTAAATAAAAATAGAGCTTGACTAGTAAACCATTTGCTAGTATATGACTGGGTTATTATTTTTTATTAACAGAGCCAGATTTGTCTATATTGTTGATATATTTCTAGCCAAAGCATTATAGTATTAGTTGCCTATATTAGCTATTAGCTATGCCTTGTCTAGATATAGTATAAGGCCTAATTCTATCTAGCCTAGGATAGAACTCTATAGCTTTAAGGACTTAATTTTAATGTAGGCCTATTAAGTTTTTAATCCATTTTACACAAAATTGACTATTTGATTTGATATCAAACATATTTAATTTAAGCCCTAGGCCTAGCCAAAATAAATCATTGCTAAATAGAATTGAAATTTAAAATTAAATATACTAGCCTACCAAAATTTATATATACCAAGTTATATATAGTGCTAGGCCTAGGGCTAAAGAAAAGTTGAACCCTAATAATACTATTTATTATACTAATGAATTAGTGAGTAAACTTGAAGCCTACCTACTAGGCCTAATATAAATAATTAAGCATACAAGCAAATATTAGAGATTTAGTATATTTGGTTTGGATTAATATATTTTAATTAGGTCTATATTTGATTCAAAATAGCTAAGCCTACCTAAGCTTTAGCCTAGGCTAAAGATAAAAGCATTAATTTAGCCTTTTTATTGGATTAAAATATGTTTAGTTAGCATGCTTTGGTGTAACCCTTTTTTCATCTTTCTATATCCTCTTTTCTTATTCTCTATCTTCATGCTTGGGCGCAAACTAGGGATTCACCCGGCCGTTTCTATTGGCAACACACACATGTAAGTCGCTATTGGACAGAATATTGGTCACGTGACTGCTCTCAGCCAATAGCGACTTACATGTGTGTGTTGCCAATAGAAACGGCCGGGTGATTCCCAAGGTTGCGCATGTATGTCTATCTTCTATCCTTATACTCTTTTCTACCCTTTTTACCCTCCCTTCACCTTTTGATCCTATCCTCTTCAACCTATCTCTACCCTCTTCTACTAGGTTCTACCCTTGTTTATAGCTTTACATTTATTTGTGGCTTCATTCTCTTAGCCCTAGCCCCAGCTTAGCCCTAGCTTGAGATCAAGCCCCAGCTCAATCTCTAGCCACACCACAGCCCTAGCAGCCAGCTCTAGCTTAAGCTCAAGCACTAGCCCAGCCCCAGCCCTATCCCACTCTATCCCAGCCCCTAATCTAGCCCTAACCTTAGCCCTAGCCCTAGTTCCTCCCCTAGCCCTGGCCTTAGCCTTAGTGCTTGTTATCCCTGCCCCAGCTCTGGCCCTATCACTATCCTGCCCCAGCCCTAGCCCTTGCCCTAGCCCCAGCCCTAGCCCCAGCCCTAGAACCAGCCCTAGCCCCAGCCCTAGCCCCAGCCTTTGCTCTTGCCCTAGCCTTAGCCCAAGCCCAAGCCCCAGCCTTAGCCCCAGCCCCAGCCTTTGCCCTAGCCCAAGCCCTTGCCCTAGCCTTAGCCCAAGCCCAAGCCCTAGCCCTTGCCCTAGCCTTAGCCCAAGCCCAAGCCCCAGCCTTAGCCCCGGCCCCAGCCCCAGCCTTTGCCCTAGCCTTAGCCCAAGCCCTTGCCCTAGCCTTAGCCCAAGCCCAAGCCCTAGCCCTTGCCCCTGCCCTAGCCCCTGCCCTAGCCCCTGCCCTAGCCCCAGCCCTTGCCCTAGCCTTAGCCCTAGCCCTAGCCCTAGCCTTAGCCCAAGCCCTAGCCCTTGCCCGAGCCCTTGCCCTTGCCCTAGCCCTAGCCCTAGCCCCAGCCCCTGCCCTTGCCCTAGCCCTAGCCCCAGCCCTACCCCACCCAAGCCCTACCCCACCCCAGCGTCAGCCCTACCCCACCCCATCGCCAGCCCTACCCCACCCTAGCGCCAGCCCTACCCCACTCCAGCGCCAGCCCTACCCCACTCCAGCCCCAGCCCTACCCCACTCCAGCCCCAGCCCTACCCCATCTCAGCGCCAGCCCTACCCCATCTCAGCGCCAGCCCTACCCCATCCCAGTCTTGGCCCTAGACCCCCAGATCTGGCCCTTTCACTATCCTAGCCCTAACCCCAGCAGAATTCTACTTCTTTAACTCCTGCACCCCTGCACTCCCTACACCCCGTGCACTCCACATGTGCCTTAGCCCTAGCCCTAGCCCTAGCCCCAGCCCTAGCCCCAGCCCTAGAACCAGCCCTAGCCCCAGCCCTAGCCCCAGCCTTTGCCCTTGCCCTAGCCTTAGCCCGAGCCCAAGCCCCAGCCTTAGCCCCAGCCCCAGCCTTTGCCCTAGCCCAAGCCCTTGCCCTAGCCCAAGCCCTTGCCCTAGCCTTAGCCCAAGCCCAAGCCCAAGCCCAAGCCCTAGCCCTAGCCCTTGCCCTAGCCTTAGCCCAAGCCCAAGCCCAAGCCCCAGCCTTAGCCCCAGCCCCAGCCTTTGCCCTAGCCCTAGCCCAAGCCCTTGCCCTAGCCTTAGCCCAAGCCCAAGCCCAAGCCCTAGCCCTAGCCTAGCCCTTGCCCCTGCCCCAGCCCTTGCCCTAGCCTTAGCCCTAGCCCTAGCCTTAGCCCAAGCCCTAGCCCTTGCCCGAGCCCTTGCCCTAGCCTTAGCCTAAGCCCCTGCCCCTGCCCCTGCATCTGCCCTAGCCCCAGCCCCTGCCCTTGCCCTTGCCCTAGCCCTTGCCCCAGCCCTACCCCACCCAAGCCCTACCCCACCCCAGCGTCAGCCCTACCCCACCCCATCGCCAGCCCTACCCCACCCTAGCGCCAGCCCTACCCCACCCTAGCGCCAGCCCTACCCCACTCCAGCCCCAGCCCTACCCCACTCCAGCCCCAGCCCTACCCCACCCCAGTGCCAGCCCTACCCCATCTCAGCGCCAGCCCTACCCCATCCCAGTCTTGGCCCTAGACCCCCAGATCTGGCCCTTTCACTATCCTAGCCCTAACCCCAGCAGAATTCTACTTCTTTAACTCCTGCACCCCTGCACTCCCTACACCCCGTGCACTCCACATGTGCTGTTTGTATTTTTATGAATACTTTTTTGTTGCTTTAATCATTAATTCCTCCCAGGCAGTCCTTCTAGGCTATCTTTCCTAGGCAGCCCCCAGGCAAACCTTTCAAGGCAGCTTTCCCAGGCAAACCCTCCCAGACAGCCCCCCTACCCTCCTCTACTTTTCTATCCTCTCCTTACTCTTCTCTACCCTTTATCCTCCTACTCTCCTCTACTATCCTACACACCTCTATCCTTCTCTACCCTCTACCCCTTCTCTACCCTCTTCTACCAGCTCCTCCCCTCCTCTGCAGCTATACCCTTGTCTATGGCTTTACCCTCCGTTGCCAGCCTCACCCCCTACTCTCCTCTACCAGCTCCTACCCTTCTCTGCCCTTCTACCATTTCCTACCCTCCTACCTTCTACTCTCCCCTGCCCTGCTCTACCCTTCGACACTTTCCCTTCTCTCTTCTACCAGCTCCTACCCTCCTCTACCAACTATTACCCTCCTAGCCTCCGCCATCAGCTCCTACCCTCCTATAACAGGAGGAATAACAGGATAATGAACCTAGATTAGATTCTATCTACTATACTAGGTTAGTAGCCTATCCTACCTACTAGGCTAGTAAATATAATACCTATCATTCTACCGTCTAGACTTATAGGTGCTAATCTACTTTATAGTCTGTTAGGCTTCGCGGGTCAACCTGCCAGTCTTCTAGGTACTAATCCACTCTATCTACCTGACTAGTAGTTGCTAAACAACTCTGTACCCTACAAGGCTAGTAGTCCTAATATACCTATCTACGAGCTCGTACTAGGCAAGTTGTGCTAAACTGCCCTACCTTATATGCTAATAGTTGCTCAAATATTCCTTTTAGAAGCTTCTGAGTAGTTGAAGTCAGTTTGCTTAAGGTCTTTCACTCTCCCTTTTTCTCTTTGCTATTCTCCCCTAGCCTTGATATTCTTCTCCTTACCCATCCTTGCTATTCTCTTACCTTCCTTCTATTCCTGTTTTTTTCTTTTATATTCCCTGCTGAACTTCCCCTCCTCCTCTATCCTTTTCATTCCCTTCCTCCTCTATCCTTGTTGCTATTTCCCTTCTCCATTCTCCTTGTCCCCCATTCTCCTTGCTATTCCTCTTTGCTTTGCTCCTTTTTCTCCCCTTCAGACCCAGCCCTTTCCTCCCCTTCAGACCTGACCCTCTCCTCCATTCAGTACCCACCCTCTCCTCCCCTTCAGATTCCACCCTCTCCTCCCCTACAGATCCCACCCTCTCTTCCCCTTCAAACCCTCTTCTCCCCTTTAGACCCCAGCCTCTTCTCCCCTTCAGGCCCCCCCTTTTCTTCTTTCCAGCCTCACCTCGTAGCTCTGCTAATTAAACTTTAACTATTCTTTTCAGAAGTGAAGAAGAATTTATCTCCTTCCTCTTTTCAGAATGTCCTCGCATCGGTCTTGTGGTCATTCTACGTGCCGTAGCGACTGGTCGCAGCAACCATAACTCTCTACCGCCGCCGTAATGGCACCTGACGTACTGTCCAACCTGTTCAACACGACCTCAGGGTGCTGCAGAGCGACACACTTGCGGCCTACCTTTTCGTTTTGGTGCTCGATGGGGTGCTACGGAGGGCCCTGCCAACATATGAGGACGGCTTCCTACTGTGGCTGCAAACAAACAGCCGCCATCTGGAGTCGGCGTAACCCAGGAGCTGTTTGCCTCTACGGCTGAGGGAGCCCAGCGCATGCTAGACAGCCTGGTGGCAGCTGCGGCATCGGTCGGGCTAGCGGTGAACATCGAGAAGAGGCAGGTGATGTGTACCTGCGGAGCTGCCTATCAAAATCACCTGCTGGGACGCCTGACGATCGTGCATTGGCTCTACCTCGCTGCACGCGCTTCACGTACCTCGGCAGTCTTGTGCCCAGTGTCCAGGAGGACTTGGCGCGACGCAGGGGCCTGGCCTGGGTTGCCTTCCGCTCTATCCGAGTTGTCCTGTAGGACGCCGCGCTGCCAGACTGCTGCGACGACCTAGCGAGACCCTCCGCAGGCAAAGACTTCAACTGGCGGGCCACACCATTCGGCGGAGGCTTACTGTTCTCAACCAGTGCAGGACGTCCTGCTACTCACGATGCAGGGCCCCTGGCCCCGAGGCTACGGCCGGGCGAGCCGCTACGCGGATTGCTTGCTAGATGACGCTGGGGTGATCGGCTAGGAATTCTGTTGCCGCCTTCAGAGAGCTCGCACCGAGAAAACTGATCTGACACCGCCTCCATTGTGAACTGTACTCTGTTGAGTCCCCGGCGGTTTGCCTTGTTGTTGTCTCTTCAGAATAATTTGCCCAGCTGCGAACTGTGATGGTGCATATCGCGTACTCGCGATTCAAAAGTTTATGCTTCTTACTGTTTCACTGATCTAATTCCAAACCTACCACGCAAACTATTTACTTTTAATTCCGTGTGCTTTTCTTGTGTTTTACTTTTTACCGTTTGGTGTCAATGCTATTTATTGCGTGTAATATTGTCGCAAAATTAAACTTCGGATGTCAATATTTAGCTACTGCCGCTGTTCTGCATTACAAATACTTCCGCATGTACTGACGTAACATTGCGCCAATAATTTTACATTGCGTGGCGTCGAAACCAATCTGCTGTTGAATGCTACTAGCGTAGCTAATGGCCGTTTGAATCTCTTGAAATACATTGAAATGTCATGCTGTAGTGTTTTAGTAGCTTGTTGCAGGACTCTCTTTCTGCTCTGGGTTTCTTGTTAGTTAGTTTTAGACATGCATCATGACGGTAGGCCTAGGCCCTTGCAGCTTAAATTTAAATGCTTTCTACTCGCTGAAGGCAGTGCACGTGCGTGCGTGCTGCTGGCCGGCAACTAGGAAACTAGGGTCTAAAATCCATGTAGTTCTAAAACTGAGCTGGGGTGAAGGCTGTGTGGCTAAGCCTACACATGAAATGCCTAAACTAGGCTTACTACTATAAGGCATTGAATTAGACCATTGAATTAGATTTTTTAATAAAATAATTGGTTCTAATTCTAAATTCTAATACTATGGTATTAAACGAACTAACAAGTCTGGTTTATTTAGGTCAAGTTAATTGTGTTGTTTAAAAGGTAATCTAGCCACTTGGTATAGGGGGGGGGGCTACTCCTACTCCTAGGCCTAGGCCAGCCCCAGTGGGCCTAGCCAGGTAGAAGTTGAGTAGTAGGTAGGTGGTAGGCCTAGTAGTTGAGTGAGTTGAGTTGAGTAGAAAAAAGTAAGCCTTTGCTTCCCATATAGTCATATGCAAAAAATATCAGTTTTTATTCTAGAGAGTAAGAGAGACTAAGAGTGAGTGCAATTCTAGGTTTAGACCTAATTAGAAAAAATAACCAGATATTGCTATAAAGTAAGCTATAATGCTAATATTGTATTGGCCATTTAAAAAATATTTGACTTTGAAAAAGTTCTTGGCTATAAAGTAGTGTATATTTCATTGCTATATTATAATATTAAATAGGCCGGCTTCCAGACAGTCCAGTGACACAGCTGTGTCCCACTCATGAGGCCATTCTATCCTCGGAAAACACGGCCTTGCAGCCTAGCAATGAATATAGCGGTGTAGCACTGCATGTATTTCTGGCTTTATTTTACGTTGTATTGAAAACATTTGTGCACATATGCACGAAAAAGTTCTTTCATTGAAACAGTTACACCTTTTTACATTATATATATATATTGGCAATGCCAATGGCTTAATTTAATTTAAGCAGTTCTATGCACCTAAAAATATGGGCCCTAAAATTTATGCTTTTTCTTCATCTAGTGTTATGGTATATAAAAGGCGCATATATCCAAGACCTATCTATATAATATAATGGTATTTCTATATAAATAGTAATTCTAATTGCTAAATAAAAATAGAGCTTGACTAGTAAACCATTTGCTAGTATATGACTGGGTTATTATTTTTTATTAACAGAGCCAGATTTGTCTATATTGTTGATATATTTCTAGCCAAAGCATTATAGTATTAGTTGCCTATATTAGCTATTAGCTATGCCTTGTCTAGATATAGTATAAGGCCTAATTCTATCTAGCCTAGGATAGAATTCTATAGCTTTAAGGACTTAATTTTAATGTAGGCCTATTAAGTTTTTAATCCATTTTACACAAAATTGACTATTTGATTTGATATCAAACCTATTTAATTTAAGCCCTAGGCCTAGCCAAAATAAATCATTGCTAAATAGAATTGAAATTTAAAATTAAATATACTAGCCTACCAAAATTTATATATACCAAGTTATATATAGTGCTAGGCCTAGGGCTAAAGAAAAGTTGAACCCTAATAATACTATTTATTATACTAATGAATTAGTGAGTAAACTTGAAGCCTACCTACTAGGCCTAATATAAATAATTAAGCTTACAAGCAAATATTAGAGATTTAGTATATTTGGTTTGGATTAATATATTCTAATTAGGTCTATATTTGATTCAAAATAGCTAAGCCTACCTAAGCTTTAGCCTAGGCTAAAGATAAAAGCATTAATTTAGCCTTTTTATTGGATTAAAATATGTTTAGTTAGCATGCTTTGGTGTAACCCTTTTTTCATCTTTCTATATCCTCTTTTCTTATTCTCTATCTTCTATCCTTATACTCTTTTCTACCCTTTTTACCCTCCCCTCACCTTTTGATCCTATCCTCTTCAACCTATCTCTACCCTCTTCTACTAGGTTCTACCCTTGTTTATAGCTTTACATTTATTTGTGGCTTCATTCTCTTAGCCCTAGCCCCAGCTTAGCCCTAGCTTGAGATCAAGCCCCAGCTCAAGCTCTAGCCACACCACAGCCCTAGCAGCCAGCTCTAGCTTAAGCTCAAGCACTAGCCCAGCCCCAGCACTATCCCACTCTATCCCAGCCCCTAATCTAGCCCTAACCTTAGCCCTAGCCTTAGTTCCTCCCCTAGCCCTGGCCTTAGCCTTAGTGCTTGTTATCCCTGCCCCAGCTCTGGCCCTATCACTATCCTGCCCCAGCCCTAGCCCTTGCCCTAGCCCCAGCCCTAGCCCCAGCCCTAGCCCCAGCCCTAGAACCAGCCCTAGCCCCAGCCCTAGCCCCAGCCTTTGCCCTTGCCCTAGCCTTAGCCCGAGCCCAAGCCCCAGCCTTAGCCCCAGCCCCAGCCTTTGCCCTAGCCCAAGCCCTTGCCCTAGCCTTAGCCCAAGCCCAAGCCCAAGCCCTAGCCCTAGCCCTTGCCCTAGCCTTAGCCCAAGCCCAAGCCCCAGCCTTAGCCCCAGCCCCAGCCTTTGCCCTAGCCCTAGCCCAAGCCCTTGCCCTAGCCTTAGCCCAAGCCCAAGCCCAAGCCCTAGCCCTAGCCTAGCCCTTGCCCCTGCCCCAGCCCTTGCCCTAGCCTTAGCCCTAGCCCTAGCCTTAGCCCAAGCCCTAGCCCTTGCCCGAGCCCTTGCCCTAGCCTTAGCCTAAGCCCCTGCCCCTGCCCCTGCATCTGCCCTAGCCCCAGCCCCTGCCCTTGCCCTTGCCCTAGCCCTAGCCCCAGCCCTACCCCACCCAAGCCCTACCCCACCCCAGCGTCAGCCCTACCCCACCCCATCGCCAGCCCTACCCCACCCTAGCGCCAGCCCTACCCCACTCCAGCCCCAGCCCTACCCCACTCCAGCCCCAGCCCTACCCCACCCCAGTGCCAGCCCTACCCCATCTCAGCGCCAGCCCTACCCCATCCCAGTCTTGGCCCTAGACCCCCAGATCTGGCCCTTTCACTATCCTAGCCCTAACCCCAGCAGAATTCTACTTCTTTAACTCCTGCACCCCTGCACTCCCTACACCCCGTGCACTCCACATGTGCTGTTTGTATTTTTATGAATACTTTTTTTGTTGCTTTAATCATTAATTCCTCCCAGGCAGTCCTTCTAGGCTATCTTTCCTAGGCAGCCCCCAGGCAAACCTTTCAAGGCAGCTTTCCCAGGCAAACCCTCCCAGACAGCCCCCCTACCCTCCTCTACTTTTCTATCCTCTCCTTACTCTTCTCTACCCTTTATCCTCCTACTCTCCTCTACTATCCTACACACCTCTATCCTTCTCTACCCTCTACCCCTTCTCTACCCTCTTCTACCAGCTCCTCCCCTCCTCTGCAGCTATACCCTTGTCTATGGCTTTACCCTCCGTTGCCAGCCTCACCCCCTACTCTCCTCTACCAGCTCCTACCCTTCTCTGCCCTTCTACCATTTCCTACCCTCCTACCTTCTACTCTCCCCTGCCCTGCTCTACCCTTCGACACTTTCCCTTCTCTCTTCTACCAGCTCCTACCCTCCTCTACCAACTATTACCCTCCTAGCCTCCGCCATCAGCTCCTACCCTCCTATAACAGGAGGAATAACAGGATAATGAACCTAGATTAGATTCTATCTACTATACTAGGTTAGTAGCCTATCCTACCTACTAGGCTAGTAAATATAATACCTATCATTCTACCGTCTAGACTTATAGGTGCTAATCTACTTTATAGTCTGTTAGGCTTCGCGGGTCAACCTGCCAGTCTTCTAGGTACTAATCCACTCTATCTACCTGACTAGTAGTTGCTAAACAACTCTGTACCCTACAAGGCTAGTAGTCCTAATATACCTATCTACGAGCTCGTACTAGGCAAGTTGTGCTAAACTGCCCTACCTTATATGCTAATAGTTGCTCAAATATTCCTTTTAGAAGCTTCTGAGTAGTTGAAGTCAGTTTGCTTAAGGTCTTTCACTCTCCCTTTTTCTCTTTGCTATTCTCCCCTAGCCTTGATATTCTTCTCCTTACCCATCCTTGCTATTCTCTTACCTTCCTTCTATTCCTGTTTTTTCTTTTATATTCCCTGCTGAACTTCCCCTCCTCCTCTATCCTTTTCATTCCCTTCCTCCTCTATCCTTGTTGCCATTTCCCTTCTCCATTCTCCTTGTCCCCCATTCTCCTTGCTATTCCTCTTTGCTTTGCTCCTTTTTCTCCCCTTCAGACCCAGCCCTTTCCTCCCCTTCAGACCTGACCCTCTCCTCCATTCAGTACCCACCCTCTCCTCCCCTTCAGATTCCACCCTCTCCTCCCCTACAGATCCCACCCTCTCTTCCCCTTCAAACCCTCTTCTCCCCTTTAGACCCCAGCCTCTTCTCCCCTTCAGACCCCCCTTTTCTTCTTTCCAGCCTCACCTCGTAGCTCTGCTAATTAAACTTTAACTATTCTTTTCAGAAGTGAAGAAGAATTTATCTCCTTCCTCTTTTCAGAATGTCCTCGCATCGGTCTTGTGGTCATTCTACGTGCCGTAGCGACTGGTCGCAGCAACCATAACTCTCTACCGCCGCCGTAATGGCACCTGACGTACTGTCCAACCTGTTCAACACGACCTCAGGGTGCTGCAGAGCGACACACTTGCGGCCTACCTTTTCGTTTTGGTGCTCGATGGGGTGCTACGGAGGGCCCTGCCAACATATGAGGACGGCTTCCTACTGTGGCTGCAAACAAACAGCCGCCATCTGGAGTCGGCGTAACCCAGGAGCTGTTTGCCTCTACGGCTGAGGGAGCCCAGCGCATGCTAGACAGCCTGGTGGCAGCTGCGGCATCGGTCGGGCTAGCGGTGAACATCGAGAAGAGGCAGGTGATGTGTACCTGCGGAGCTGCCTATCAAAATCACCTGCTGGGACGCCTGACGATCGTGCATTGGCTCTACCTCGCTGCACGCGCTTCACGTACCTCGGCAGTCTTGTGCCCAGTGTCCAGGAGGACTTGGCGCGACGCAGGGGCCTGGCCTGGGTTGCCTTCCGCTCTATCCGAGTTGTCCTGTAGGACGCCGCGCTGCCAGACTGCTGCGACGACCTAGCGAGACCCTCCGCAGGCAAAGACTTCAACTGGCGGGCCACACCATTCGGCGGAGGCTTACTGTTCTCAACCAGTGCAGGACGTCCTGCTACTCACGATGCAGGGCCCCTGGCCCCGAGGCTACGGCCGGGCGAGCCGCTACGCGGATTGCTTGCTAGATGACGCTGGGGTGATCGGCTAGGAATTCTGTTGCCGCCTTCAGAGAGCTCGCACCGAGAAAACTGATCTGACACCGCCTCCATTGTGAACTGTACTCTGTTGAGTCCCCGGCGGTTTGCCTTGTTGTTGTCTCTTCAGAATAATTTGCCCAGCTGCGAACTGTGATGGTGCATATCGCGTACTCGCGATTCAAAAGTTTATGCTTCTTACTGTTTCACTGATCTAATTCCAAACCTACCACGCAAACTATTTACTTTTAATTCCGTGTGCTTTTCTTGTGTTTTACTTTTTACCGTTTGGTGTCAATGCTATTTATTGCGTGTAATATTGTCGCAAAATTAAACTTCGGATGTCAATATTTAGCTACTGCCGCTGTTCTGCATTACAAATACTTCCGCATGTACTGACGTAACATTGCGCCAATAATTTTACATTGCGTGGCGTCGAAACCAATCTGCTGTTGAATGCTACTAGCGTAGCTAATGGCCGTTTGAATCTCTTGAAATACATTGAAATGTCATGCTGTAGTATTGCTGTTGAAGATCTAAACGAGACTAGCCATACTCCCTACTGATCCATATGCTTCTCAAGCAAGGTATACGGAAAGCAGAATGAGCAGCAAACTTAGTATTTGATCTTTGGATCCCTTATAGAACCAAGGGAAGGGATCTAGTCTAGATCTAACATTTAAATAAAAATTCTTGATATAATGGAATGCAATAAATGCCTACCGGAGTAATTTTTTAACTTCCACTTTCCCCGAGTTTGACCACTTTCTCTGCTACAGGCTTAAGCTAAACCAACGCAAAATACGAGCCTGAATAAAAAACAAAAGTTGTGAAAAGTTGTGAAAAATGAAGGGGTAGGCTGAATTTGCTGAGCGAGTGGATTGCTTCAGTATTCAATTTTCAACATGGAAGAAGTGGATATAAACATTGACATGAATATCAACTTTTGACTGCTGGACAATCTGTAGCAACGACACTTCATCGGGCTGGACTGCCCAAGGGTGATGTCGCACGTGATTTCGAGCGTATTCTCAGCGTATTCATCAAAAACTTCAGCTTCAAGAAAAAAATTAATGAGTGGCTCTACAATCGGTCTCGTTTTGAATTCTCAGGCAACAATTTAATGACTTTTGGCCATAGACGGCCATTCCACTGGTAAAGAAAGAGCCAAGGAAGTAAGATATGAATTTTTATGTTTATACGAGTACATACATGTAAATTAATCTCCGCTCCCTGTATAGATCCATCGTGGCTGACAGGCAGCGAATTAAATTATAGAAGAATACACTTAAACTCGGATATTTTAGTACACTACGGCACGAACTCATCGGCTTCGTAAAAGGGGGGATTTCATAAGACCGAAATTTCACAACGCCAAAAACTCAAAATGCAGGGCCCTACACAAGACGGAAACTTCATAAGACCTTGGTCAGTTTTCAGCGTTGTGTCTCGGTCGGTCTTATGAAGTTTCGGTCTTGTGAAAGCATCGTGCAGTAGTTTTCGGCGTTGTAAAATTTCGGTCTTATGAAAGCGACCCGTCAAAAGGCTTCACTTTCCTCATTGTCTTCGCTTTCTACTATCTGTAGGTTAATGGGCAATCCTAAACTTGATTGACAAAATGGTATTCTTTGGTACCACCAGGGAGGGATGCACACTGAGAGGGATTCATTTTTCGAACGCCGAACATGTATCCAATTTTGAAGGCGACTTCTGTGGAATATGATCGCATAGAAACCTACATGTACTTACATGTATGCTACCTCCTCCTTCACCCAACAGCTCCACTGCAATTGCCGCCTCTCCCCCAACAGCTCCGCTGCCTACCGCGGCTCCCCCAACAGCTCCGCTGCTTGCCGCCTCTCCCCCAACAGCTCCGCTGCCTACCGCGGCTCCCCCAACAGCTCCGCTGCCTACCGCGGCTCCCCCAACAGCTCCGCTGCCTACCGCGGCTCCCCCAACAGCTCCGCTGCTTGCCGCCTCTCCCCCAACAGCTCCGCTGCCTACCGCGGCTCCCCCAACAGCTCCGCTGCCTACCGCGGCTCCCCCAACAGCTCCGCTGCTTGCCGCCTCTCCCCCAGCAGCTCCGCTGCCTACCGCGGCTCCCCCAACAGCTCCGCTGCTTGCCGCCTCTCCCCCAGCAGCTCCGCTGCCTACCGCGGCTCCCCAACAGCTCCGCTGCTTGCCGCCTCTCCCCAACAGCTCCGCTGCCTACCGCGGCTCCCCAACAGCTCCGCTGCCTACCGCGGCTCCCCCAACATTTCCGCTGCCTACCGCTCTCCCCCAACAGCTCCGCTGCCTACCGCGGCTCCCCCAACAGCTCCGCTGCCTACCGCGGCTCCCCCAACAGCTCCGCTGCTTGCCGCCTAGCTCTTCCCCAACAGCTCAGCCCCTATCCAGGATTTTAGGGAATTTACGACCAACTTGTCTGATCGGTTCCACGTTGTACACCGACAAAATAATGGTTAAAGACAGCGTGCAAGCTTCAAGACAGGGACATGTAGTTATCAACAAATCATTCTCTAGGAAGTTTGATCGGCACAAATATAATTGGCACCAGACATATTGCTTTTGACGATGTAAAAGAGACTTGCGCCAATTCAAATGGGACGGCATATGTTTCTCAAGCAATATCTGTGAAGCGAAGTCACAGGATTTTTGAGTATTGCAAGACACAGCAGTGGCAGAAAGAAATATTAAGGTTAAGGTTGTGGAGTGAGTAGTTTTTTATTCAGGCTCGTATTTTGCGTTGGTTTAGCTTAAGCCTGTAGCAGAGAAAGTGGTCAAACTCGGGGAAAGTGGAAGTTAAAAAATTACTCCGGTAGGCATTTATTGCATTCCATTATATCAAGAATTTTTATTTAAATGTTAGATCTAGACTAGATCCCTTCCCTTGGTTCTATAAGGGATCCAAAGATCAAATACTAAGTTTGCTGCTCATTCTGCTTTCCGTATACCTTGCTTGAGAAGCATATGGATCAGTAGGGAGTATGGCTAGTCTCGTTTAGATCTTCAACAGCAATACTACAGCATGACATTTCAATGTATTTCAAGAGATTCAAACGGCCATTAGCTACGCTAGTAGCATTCAACAGCAGATTGGTTTCGACGCCACGCAATGTAAAATTATTGGCGCAATGTTACGTCAGTACATGCGGAAGTATTTGTAATGCAGAACAGCGGCAGTAGCTAAATATTGACATCCGAAGTTTAATTTTGCGACAATATTACACGCAATAAATAGCATTGACACCAAACGGTAAAAAGTAAAACACAAGAAAAGCACACGGAATTAAAAGTAAATAGTTTGCGTGGTAGGTTTGGAATTAGATCAGTGAAACAGTAAGAAGCATAAACTTTTGAATCGCGAGTACGCGATATGCACCATCACAGTTCGCAGCTGGGCAAATTATTCTGAAGAGACAACAACAAGGCAAACCGCCGGGGACTCAACAGAGTACAGTTCACAATGGAGGCGGTGTCAGATCAGTTTTCTCGGTGCGAGCTCTCTGAAGGCGGCAACAGAATTCCTAGCCGATCACCCCAGCGTCATCTAGCAAGCAATCCGCGTAGCGGCTCGCCCGGCCGTAGCCTCGGGGCCAGGGGCCCTGCATCGTGAGTAGCAGGACGTCCTGCACTGGTTGAGAACAGTAAGCCTCCGCCGAATGGTGTGGCCCGCCAGTTGAAGTCTTTGCCTGCGGAGGGTCTCGCTAGGTCGTCGCAGCAGTCTGGCAGCGCGGCGTCCTACAGGACAACTCGGATAGAGCGGAAGGCAACCCAGGCCAGGCCCCTGCGTCGCGCCAAGTCCTCCTGGACACTGGGCACAAGACTGCCGAGGTACGTGAAGCGCGTGCAGCGAGGTAGAGCCAATGCACGATCGTCAGGCGTCCCAGCAGGTGATTTTGATAGGCAGCTCCGCAGGTACACATCACCTGCCTCTTCTCGATGTTCACCGCTAGCCCGACCGATGCCGCAGCTGCCACCAGGCTGTCTAGCATGCGCTGGGCTCCCTCAGCCGTAGAGGCAAACAGCTCCTGGGTTACGCCGACTCCAGATGGCGGCTGTTTGTTTGCAGCCACAGTAGGAAGCCGTCCTCATATGTTGGCAGGGCCCTCCGTAGCACCCCATCGAGCACCAAAACGAAAAGGTAGGCCGCAAGTGTGTCGCTCTGCAGCACCCTGAGGTCGTGTTGAACAGGTTGGACAGTACGTCAGGTGCCATTACGGCGGCGGTAGAGAGTTATGGTTGCTGCGACCAGTCGCTACGGCACGTAGAATGACCACAAGACCGATGCGAGGATATTCTGAAAAGAGGAAGGAGATAAATTCTTCTTCACTTCTGAAAAGAATAGTTAAAGTTTAATTAGCAGAGCTACGAGGTGAGGCTGGAAAGAAGAAAAGGGGGGGGGTCTGAAGGGGAGAAGAGGCTGGGGTCTAAAGGGGAGAAGAGGGTTTGAAGGGGAAGAGAGGGTGGGATCTGTAGGGGAGGAGAGGGTGGAATCTGAAGGGGAGGAGAGGGTGGGTACTGAATGGAGGAGAGGGTCAGGTCTGAAGGGGAGGAAAGGGCTGGGTCTGAAGGGGAGAAAAAGGAGCAAAGCAAAGAGGAATAGCAAGGAGAATGGGGGACAAGGAGAATGGAGAAGGGAAATAGCAACAAGGATAGAGGAGGAAGGGAATGAAAAGGATAGAGGAGGAGGGGAAGTTCAGCAGGGAATATAAAAGAAAAAACAGGAATAGAAGGAAGGTAAGAGAATAGCAAGGATGGGTAAGGAGAAGAATATCAAGGCTAGGGGAGAATAGCAAAGAGAAAAAGGGAGAGTGAAAGACCTTAAGCAAACTGACTTCAACTACTCAGAAGCTTCTAAAAGGAATATTTGAGCAACTATTAGCATATAAGGTAGGGCAGTTTAGCACAACTTGCCTAGTACGAGCTCGTAGATAGGTATATTAGGACTACTAGCCTTGTAGGGTACAGAGTTGTTTAGCAACTACTAGTCAGGTAGATAGAGTGGATTAGTACCTAGAAGACTGGCAGGTTGACCCGCGAAGCCTAACAGACTATAAAGTAGATTAGCACCTATAAGTCTAGACGGTAGAATGATAGGTATTATATTTACTAGCCTAGTAGGTAGGATAGGCTACTAACCTAGTATAGTAGATAGAATCTAATCTAGGTTCATTATCCTGTTATTCCTCCTGTTATAGGAGGGTAGGAGCTGATGGCGGAGGCTAGGAGGGTAATAGTTGGTAGAGGAGGGTAGGAGCTGGTAGAAGAGAGAAGGGAAAGTGTCGAAGGGTAGAGCAGGGCAGGGGAGAGTAGAAGGTAGGAGGGTAGGAAATGGTAGAAGGGCAGAGAAGGGTAGGAGCTGGTAGAGGAGAGTAGGGGGTGAGGCTGGCAACGGAGGGTAAAGCCATAGACAAGGGTATAGCTGCAGAGGAGGGGAGGAGCTGGTAGAAGAGGGTAGAGAAGGGGTAGAGGGTAGAGAAGGATAGAGGTGTGTAGGATAGTAGAGGAGAGTAGGAGGATAAAGGGTAGAGAAGAGTAAGGAGAGGATAGAAAAGTAGAGGAGGGTAGGGGGGCTGTCTGGGAGGGTTTGCCTGGGAAAGCTGCCTTGAAAGGTTTGCCTGGGGGCTGCCTAGGAAAGATAGCCTAGAAGGACTGCCTGGGAGGAATTAATGATTAAAGCAACAAAAAAAGTATTCATAAAAATACAAACAGCACATGTGGAGTGCACGGGGTGTAGGGAGTGCAGGGGTGCAGGAGTTAAAGAAGTAGAATTCTGCTGGGGTTAGGGCTAGGATAGTGAAAGGGCCAGATCTGGGGGTCTAGGGCCAAGACTGGGATGGGGTAGGGCTGGCGCTGAGATGGGGTAGGGCTGGCGCTGAGATGGGGTAGGGCTGGCACTGGGGTGGGGTAGGGCTGGGGCTGGAGTGGGGTAGGGCTGGGGCTGGAGTGGGGTAGGGCTGGCGCTAGGGTGGGGTAGGGCTGGCGATGGGGTGGGGTAGGGCTGACGCTGGGGTGGGGTAGGGCTTGGGTGGGGTAGGGCTGGGGCTAGGGCTAGGGCAAGGGCAGGGGCTGGGGCTAGGGCTAGGGCTAGGGCAAGGGCAGGGGCTGGGGCTAGGGCAGATGCAGGGGCAGGGGCAGGGGCAAGGGCTTAGGCTAAGGCTAGGGCAAGGGCTCGGGCAAGGGCTAGGGCTTGGGCTAAGGCTTGGGCTAAGGCTAGGGCAAGGGCTGGGGCTAGGGCTAGGGCAGGGGCTAGGGCAGGGGCAAGGGCTAGGCTAGGGCTAGGGCTTGGGCTTGGGCTAAGGCTAGGGCAAGGGCTTGGGCTAAGGCTAGGGCAAAGGCTGGGGCTGGGGCTAAGGCTGGGGCTTGGGCTTGGGCTAAGGCTAGGGCAAGGGCTAGGGCTAGGGCTTGGGCTTGGGCTAAGGCTAGGGCAAGGGCTTGGGCTAGGGCAAAGGCTGGGGCTGGGGCTAAGTCTGGGGCTTGGGCTTGGGCTAAGGCTAGGGCAAGGGCAAAGGCTGGGGCTAGGGCTGGGGCTAGGGCTGGTTCTAGGGCTGGGGCTAGGGCTGGGGCAGGATAGTGATAGGGCCAGAGCTGGGGCAGGGATAACAAGCACTAAGGCTAAGGCCAGGGCTAGGGGAGGAACTAGGGCTAGGGCTAAGGTTAGGGCTAGATTAGGGGCTGGGATAGAGTGGGATAGTGCTGGGGCTGGGCTAGTGCTTGAGCTTAAGCTAGAGCTGGCTGCTAGGGCTGTGGTGTGGCTAGAGCTTGAGCTGGGGCTTGATCTCAAGCTAGGGCTAAGCTGGGGCTAGGGCTAAGAGAATGAAGCCACAAATAAATGTAAAGCTATAAACAAGGGTAGAACCTAGTAGAAGAGGGTAGAGATAGGTTGAAGAGGATAGGATCAAAAGGTGAGGGGAGGGTAAAAAGGGTAGAAAAGAGTATAAGGATAACAAGGATAAGAGAATAAGAAAAGAGGATATAGAAAGATGAAAAAAGGGTTACACCAAAGCATGCTAACTAAACATATTTTAATCCAATAAAAAGGCTAAATTAATGCTTTTATCTTTAGCCTAGGCTAAAGCTTAGGTAGGCTTAGCTATTTTGAATCAAATATAGACCTAATTAGAATATATTAATCCAAACCAAATATACTAAATCTCTAATATTTGCTTATATGCTTAATTATTTATATTAGGCCTAGGCCTAGTAGGTAGGCTTCAAGTTTACTCACTAATTCATTAGTATAATAAATAGTATTATTAGGGTTAAACTTTTCTTTAGCCCTAGGCCTAGCACTATATATAACTTGGTATATATAAATTTTGGTAGGCTAGTATATTTAATTTTAAATTTCAATTCTATTTAGCAATGATTTATTTTGGCTAGGCCTAGGGCTTAAATAAAAAATAGGTTTGATATCAAATCAAATAGTCAATTTTGTGTAAAATGGATTAAAAACTTAATAGGCCTACATTAAAATTAAGTCCTTAAAGCTATAGAGTTCTATCATAGGCTAGATAGAATTAGGCCCTATACTACCATGGTCACGATCGTGTACCGCTGTACGCCGGAACGAAAATTGCTTCCGTAGCTCATGCACGCCAATGTACGCCAACGAACTTTTTATCGCATACAAAAATACGCCAAAATAGAAATTACAAACTACAACTAATATTAAAAGCTTGCAAAATTTTAATATTTGATCAACCGATGTGTTAAAACTGAAAATCTTTTTACTAAACTGTAGAGAACTAGTTCATTTTAACTAATTTTGTTTTACTTTTACTTTCTTGAAAAGGTTAAGCCCGGTTTTTTAAATTTAGTTTTCTGTTTTTTTCGTAAAGGTTTTTTTCGTATTCCGGAAAAGACACACTCATCAATAATTCATTTTTTCTCCTATAAACTTTGAAATTCAAAAGAGTTAGCGCAAAAAACAGTTACATTAAATGAGAAATTATTATTTTTATTGAAAAGAATCATCCCTGTTGCCTTAGTTTGTGAAAAATCGTTAACAGTATGAATTTGCGAAAAGTCGGTCAACTAACGAGGTTCATTTTTAGTATCACCCGTGTCACAACGATAAAGCGGTAAACTACGTGCGCATCGTGGCTTACAAAGCCACAGCCTACGCGTATAGTCGTAGCTTTACGGGTAGTTTACCGCTTTCAATGCGGAACATATATGGTACTTTTACATAGGGCTGGGAATAAAGCGCTAATTTAAATGCGCTTATTCTAGGACAATTAATTGGCTGGCTGACTAAGGATTCTTGAGAGGATTTTGCCTTTGGATTGTTGAGCATCATATAGGCCTAGACAAAGACACCTAGTTAATCTTTTGCAGTCGATTTGCTTAATAGAAGAGAAACCTTTATTTCTATTAAGGAGAGAATAATATGTGGGTCTGTTTAAGATATAGTTTATTAATGAATTAAATATGGACAATGTCATAATTGCATATAGACCTAATATAGGCCTAGGCCTAGCACCTAGGCTATTGCTATTCAGATATTGTCATCATAATGAATATAGTCAGTGCTGGGCGTTAACTAGTTATTTGTTTAACTAGTTAATTAACTAGTTAAATTTTTTAAAAATCGTTAAATTTT
The DNA here is from genome assembly GCA_002269645.1 of Macrostomum lignano. Classification (NCBI taxonomy): domain Eukaryota; kingdom Metazoa; phylum Platyhelminthes; family Macrostomidae; genus Macrostomum; species Macrostomum lignano. The sequence continues at coordinate 108,711 of NIVC01001190.1, read as the reverse complement.
TGTTAAATTTTTTATGTATTAACTCAGCCGTGTCCCACTCGTGAGGCCATTCTATCCTCGGAAAACACGGTGTAGCGCTGCATGTATTTCTGGCTTTATTTTACGTTGTATTTAATACATTTTTTTAAAGAATTAACACCCGTGTTGACAGGATACGCAGCTTTATAAAGCCAAATTGAACATGATCGCTGATTGCCTTTAAGCATGTTGCGAACAAGTTCTGTGTTCAAAGATCATGTTCACAAGGCCTACTAAAGCCAACTAATATTTAATTGGCTAATAAAATTGCCGTCAATTTAAAATGAGCTAGGGGCCTGGACTATATAGTTTTAGGATAGGGTAAGGTTAAGTACACGAGTCGTTACAGTTTAATACAAAGCCATTTCATTATTGTTAACCACTAACAAGCCAGTAGTTAATCTTTACTAGGCTTAAATACAACTAGACTAATTGACTAATAGGCCTAGCTCAAAAAGCTAGTTTTGATATCAAGCAACTAGGCCTATTTTATTGTTGGAATTGAATTGCACTGTATAGTATATTGGCCAATTGACCTTTTCTGGTCTACTTTAGAATGACAGGGATATATTATCTTTATTTAAAAGGCTAGGATAGGCTATTATAGGTTATTAATGACTAGATAAGTTGATAAGTTCTTTTTAATCTATATCTGGGCTTCTTGCTATCTTGGTTGAAATTTATACTATAGAGCCTAGCCCTAGGCCTATATATAGCATATGCTAGGCCTATGACTAGTCTTAGGTTTTTAGGTTTTTATTGTAGCCATGTAAAGGCAGGACTAGGCCTAGGTCTAATCAAGTATTATATATTATATGGACATATAGCTCATATAGCTAAGTAGCTACTTTAGGCTATAAAAAGTTTTTGTTATTTATATTAGTGCTACTGCTAGTGCTAGGCCTAGTAAAATACTTGTAGGGCCTATATTAAAAATTTCTATTTCTAATTCTAGTATACCATATTATAAGCATTTAAAAAATATATTTTTGGTATAAGCCTTCCCAGGCAGCCCTCCCAGGCTACCCTTCCCAGGCTACCCTTCTAGGCAGCCCTCCCAGGCAGCCCTCCCAGGCTACCCCTCCCAGGCTACCCTTCCAGGCAGCCTTCCCAGGCTACCCCTCCTAGGCAGTCCTCCCAGGCTACCCTTCCTAGGCAGCCCTCTTATCCTACCCCTCCCAGGCAACGCTCCCAGCCTACCCCTCCCAGCCTACCCTTCCTAAGCAGCCCTCCTAGCCTACCCCTCCCAGCCTACCCCTCCCAGCCTACCTTCCAGGCAGCCCTACCAGCTACCTTCCCGGCCTAGCCCTCCCAGCCTACCCCTCCCAGGCGCACCCAGCTACCCCTCCCAGCTACCTTCCTAGGCAGCCCTCCTAGCTACCCTTCCCAGGCTAGGCCCCTCCAGCCCACCCCTCCCAGGCATCCCTCCCAGGCTACCCTTCCCAGGCAGCCCTCCCAGGCTACCCCTCCCAGACAGCCCTCCCAGGCTACCCCTCCCAGGCTACCCTTGATTGGATTGGACTGTTGTTAGTTTGTCCATTGTTAGTTAAGGATTCAGTCAGGGTTCCTTATGCACAATGTGTAGAAGAGAATTCATATGATTATATCTTATTATCATCTGCTTGTATCAATAATACATGTACATGTGTTACTGTTTTTTTTACTTGCACACGTAGTAATTATTTGGAGCTAGAAGCAAAATGACTACATGTACAAATGGCTAGAAATGTATAGTCATTTAATCTACCAAGAAAGAAGTAACTCAATGCAGCAAAAAATTTGGATTGTTACATTCATATCATACATTGTAAAAGTATATCAATCCAATAAATAGCTAAAGCATCAAAGGTAAAGGAAAACACATTTTTTCACTCAGTATTCAAATATTGCACGTTAAAAATATACTACCATTTGAGTGAATCATTCAATGATTTTTACATTATATATAAGCATTTGAATAAAAAATTCTTGCAAAAAAACTAAGACTTACCAAAATTGTTGATCTTGTTACAGTCGTTGAAACTTATGATGCATATTGTCGTAATTAACGATCTTCTAAAAAATACAATCTTTTGCATATCATAATTAACAATTTTTTGCATATGAAATAATTAAAATTGATCGACTAAATGACAAGACTGCTATTATTTACTTTGATATATATGTATTTGGTAAAAAATGTGTTGCTCTACAAGAAAAAAACTTAAAATGTAATCCCAATGATCCCGATATGTATCATCATCGGGATTGGGATCCCGACAACCCCTCGGGATCCCATGTTTCTGGGATCGGGATCGGGATCCCGTCCGACCCCTAGTTTCTGGGTTTAGTTGTTAGGTGCCTGCGGTGGTTGCTAGGGTGTTTATAGGATTGGTGGTTACTAGGGTGTTTATAGGTTTGGTTGTTAGGTGTCTGAGGTCGTTGCTAGGTGTTCAGGGATTGGTTTCTAGGTGCCTGGACTGGTTGCTAGGTGGCACTTTTTACACTAAAGTTTGATCATAAGATATTAAGCTCATGTCAGATAAATGACATAAATGCTAACATGTAATTCTTCCAGACCGGCTTCGAGGTGATGCCAGCACCCCATCGGCCAGCGGCGCCGCCACCCCGTCAGCCAGCGTGCGCCAGTGGGTGGAGACGCCCGGCCGCATCAGCGGTGGCGACGCCACGCCGGCACCGGGGCTAATTAACAATCGGCAGTGGGCGGAGACGCCCGTACATATGTCAACTCGGGGTGAAACGCCGGGCCACTTCGACGCCACGCCGTCGGCTACAACACCGATGGGCCGGCGAAATCGATGGGACGAAGCGACTCCCGGTGGCTGGGGCGAGACGCCGCGCGCGGACCGGACCGCCGCCGACCTGATTCAGGAGACGCCGCAGGCTGGCAAGCGGCGCTCGCGTTGGGACGAGACGCCGTCAAATGTCGCCGACGCAACGCCGAGCGTCGCAACGCCGGCGTCGGCCACGCCGAGCGGTTTTACACCTGGCGGGGTCATGACCCCGAGCGGGGTGACTCCGATGGGCGTGAAGGCAATGAAGATGGCCACGCCCAGTGCAGCAGTTGCAACCTGCGCGGATAATATCTGCATCTGCTCCGGGGTCATGGCGGCGAAGGAGCTGGATGACCGCAACCGGCCGCTGTCTGATGAAGACCTGGACGCCATGCTGCCCGAAGGCTACAAGGTACTGGCTCCGCCGGCCGGCTATGTGCCGCTGCGAACGCCGCGTCGTTTGACTGCAACGCCGACTCCGCTGGCGACGCCCGGCGGCTTCAAGATGGCCACGCCGGATGTTCGGACGTCGACAGGCACAGCCTTGTCGGATATGCAGCCTAAAGGCACCAATCTGCCAATGCTGAAGCCCGACGATATGCAGTACTTCGACAAGCTGCTCACCGATGTTGACGAGGACAGCCTGTCGGCCGATGAGCTGCGGGAGCGTCGCATTATGACTCTGCTGTTAAAATCAAAAACGGCACGCCACCGATGCGCAAGTCCGCGCTCCGCCAGATCACCGAGAAGGCCAGAGAGTTCGGTGCCGGCCCGCTCTTCAATCAGATCCTGCCGCTGTTGATGTCGCCGACACTGGAGGATCAGGAGCGCCACCTGCTTGTGAAGGTGATTGACCGGGTACTCTACAAGCTGGACGATTTGGTGCGGCCGTTCGTCCACAAAATCCTGGTAGTGATTGAGCCGCTGCTCATTGATGAAGACTATTATGCTCGTGTAGAAGGCCGCGAGATTATTTCTAACCTGGCCAAGGCGGCCGGCCTGGCAACCATGATCACCACAATGCGTCCGGATCTGGAGAACATGGACGAATACGTGCGTAACACCACGGCCAGAGCTTTCGCTGTGGTGGCCTCAGCGCTAGGCATTCCCAGTCTGCTATTGTTTCTTAAGGCCGTGTGCAAGTCGAAGCGCAGCTGGCAGGCCAGGCACACTGGTATCAAAATAGTGCAACAGATTGCCATCCTGATGGGCTGCGCTGTGCTGCCGCATCTGCGCTCTCTAGTTGAAATTATCGAACTGGGCCTGGTTGACGAGCAGCAGAAGGTGCGAACTATCACCGCTCTGGCTCTGGCAGCTCTGGCCGAGTCCGCCACGCCCTACGGCATTGAGTCGTTTGATACCGTGCTCAAACCGCTATGGAAAGGCATCCGTACCCACCGAGGCAAAGGTCTGGCCGCTTTTCTCAAAGCCATTGGCTACCTCATTCCCTTAATGGACGCTGAGTACGCCAATTATTATACTCGCGAGGTTATGCTCATCTTAATCCGCGAGTTCCAGTCGCCTGACGAAGAGATGAAGAAAATTGTGCTCAAAGTAGTGAAACAGTGCTGCTCCACCGAGGGTGTTGAGCCGGCTTACATCAAAAAAGACATTTTGCCGTCATTTTTCAAGCACTTCTGGACACAGAAGATGGCGTCGGACAGGCGGAACTACCGCCAATTGGTGGACACCACAGTCGAGATTGCCAACAAAGTTGGTTCTGCAGAGATTCTCAATCGAATTGTGGACGATCTCAAAGAGCCATCTGAGCAGTATCGCAAAATGGTCATGGATACGGTTGAGAAGGTGCTCAACAATCTGGGTGCCACTGAGGTTGACTCGCGTCTCGAAGAACAGCTAATCGATGGCGTAATGTTCGCCTTCTCGGAGCAGACAAACGAGGACGCTGTGATGCTGAACGGCTTCGGCACCCTGGTGAACGCTCTGGGCAAGCGGGTGAAGCCCTACCTGCCCCAGATCTGCGGCAACATTCTCTGGCGCCTGAACAACAAGTCGGCCAAAGTGCGCCAACAGGTGGCCGATCTCATTAGCCGCATAGCTGGCGTTATGAAAGCCTGCCAGGAGGAGCGCTTGATGGGCCATCTTGGCGTTGTGCTGTACGAGTACCTCGGCGAGGAGTACCCGGAAGTCCTAGGCTCGATTCTAGGCGCATTGAAAGCCATCGTGAATGTCATCGGGATGAACAAGATGACGCCGCCAATCAAAGATCTGCTTCCTAGGCTGACGCCTATTCTAAAGAACCGGCACGAGAAAGTGCAGGAGAACTGCATCGACCTGGTTGGCCGCATCGCCGACCGCGGCTCCGAGTTCGTCAGCGTCAAGGAGTGGATGCGCATCTGCTTCGAGCTGCTCGAATTGCTCAAGGCGCACAAGAAGAGTATCAGACGGGCCACAGTTAACACGTTCGGCTACATTGCCAAAGCTATTGGTCCGCATGATGTGCTGGCAACTCTGCTCAATAATCTCAAGGTGAGGCCGATATTGCTTGCTTAACGATACACTTTGTACTTGAATATTATGTAGCTCGAGGCCTACGACTACTCAATTCCTGTAGCTAATATATGTTAAATCATACCATAAAGTTTTATTTTCTTGGAGTATCACCGTTTTTTGTTGTCTTCTAGCTACTCAATAAGTAGTAAGTTGATAAAATATGGTCCTAAAAGGCTTTTTTCTGAGTAGTTGAGAATCGCCATCTTTAAATCTCGTCTTAAAACAGAATCAAAGAATCGCTGTTTCAACCTCTATCCAACCCATCCGCAGGTGCAAGAACGCCAGAACCGTGTCTGCACAACAGTGGCCATCGCTATTGTCGCTGAGAACTGCTCGCCGTTTACCGTATTGCCTGGCCTAATGAACGAGTACCGCGTACCTGAGCTTAACGTTCAAAACGGTGTACTGAAATCGCTTTCATTCATGTTTGAATACATCGGCGAGATGGGCAAGGACTACGTTTACGCGGTGGTCCTTCTGCTGGAGGACGCCCTGATGGACAGGGACCTCGTGCACAGGCAGACGGCCATGTTCACCATCAGCCACATGGCTCTGAGTGTGTACGGTTTCGGCTGCGAGGACGCGCTCACTCACCTGCTTAATTTTGCCTGGCCAAACGTGTTTGAAACATCGCCGCACGTTGTGCAAGCATTCATGTCTGTTGTTGAAGGCTGCCGGGTCAGCCTGGGCCACACCCGGGTGCTGCAGTACTGCCTGGCTGGCCTATTCCATCCGGCTAGAAAGGTGCGCGACATGATGTGGAAGGTGTACAACACAGTATACATTGGCAATCCCGGCTGTTTGGTCAGCGGCTATCCCAGCGTACCAGACGACGATAAGAACAGTTATAAGCGGCACGAACTCTTTTATGTCCTCTAACAATTATTATTATGTAACATGAGATAAACATTAGATAAATAGTCCATTGACAAGTCTCGATTTCTCACGCGGTATACCTTCTGACCTTAGTTTGATTGATTAAAGTTAAACTGAACGAAGAACAGGCGTAGATAGGAGTTGAGATACCTCACTGGCATATTCTCGATGTGGTCAGGTAAATTCTCCGCGCGTAGAAACTTTTAGTTTGCGAATATGCAATTCAGTTTGCTTAACTGTCGACTTCCGTTTACTTTCTTGCTCCACATGATGTAGGCCAGCTTCTTCTTCTTCGGTCAATTAACGAAACAGGTTTCCAACGTGATCTTCCGGCGTAGGATTGCGTAGTTCCTCATCAATTGTAAAATTACTGGGCCATCCAGCTGGGCGCACCCAGATAACATTTAAAGTTATAGTTATGTAATAATTGACTTTTTAACTTTTAATGTACGCAACAAAAGTACATGCTGAACTATTTTGCGATTGTCGACATTTTCTCTACTATACTACTATTGGTATTTTCATATATTAACCTGCCGTTTGTGTTTACGCGATTTGGCATTTATAAAATTTGTGTGTTTATGCGTCAGTTTCTGTTGCTACCGAACCCATGTTTCATTTCTATCGGTCTTGTTCATCGTAAAAAAACTGATTAAGTCTCTCTGCTGCAGCTTGTCTTCTCCAATAATTGCGTCAAATCCCCAACTCTTATTAGCTATGCCGTCAACTGTCGCGAATTAACCTATTTTTTTATTTTCATTCGTTTTCGATTTTGTCTGTTTCTTTGTTTTTGTTGATTTGTTTGTTTGTTTACTTTTTGTTTGTCAAAACTGTCTCTGTTGCGCTGTTTGAATTTCATATGCAATTAGCTTAGGTTCGGCCTGTACTTTATAAACAGAAAAGTACAATTTGGTCTATGATATTGATACTCATAAGCTATGTGAGTAGGGTGAGGCTGTGCGCTTCCCCATCAATACACGAGCGTAGTTTTGTCCATTCAGTTTTATAGTTAACTGCAGGTAAAGTAAAAAAATGCAAAGCAACAATAGTCTTAGCCATCATTTCCTGTCGCTCATTTTTAAATGATAATATCTTCTCTACCTATAAAAATCAAAACTCTGTCTGTCTGTGGACAAATTACTTCGCTATGGACTCCCAAACCGCTCAACCAAATTACACCAAACTTTACACCCACCCTAAACTTACTACGGAGACTGTCTTAGGCTACCTTTTAATTTCCTAGACTCAAGTCTTCCTATCTAAAAGTACAAAAAACTGCTCAAAATGCGCGATTTTTTCACTAAATCCTCCATAGCGCCGCTCCACTTCTACCGATTCTCTTCAAATTTGACACAGGCAATTTTCAACTATTTTGACACAATCGTGTAAAATTTCAAATCTCAAAGTTAATCCTGAAAGCCGCTGTGCACTTTTAAAGTTAGGCTGTTTTTTTCAGCGAGGCAGCCACCCCAACCTCCGCCCGCCTGCCTCTCTTTCCCGATCTGGGCAAAGGGTGTGAATAGGTTTTAAAATGACTAACTTTCGGCTGCCATAAGTTTGCTCCACGTGAAGCGATTGACTTCTAACTTAACACAATTCTTCTTTGATTCATTCTCTGTCTAAATGTAAAGTTTCAACTCTCTAACTCAATCAGAACAGAAACTGTAAGCATGTGAAGTTTGTCTGCTTTTTCTGTTGTTTGTGCCACTCACTCACTCATTCCCCCAGCCCAGACGAAGGGTCAGGCGATAGGGCTCAATGTACATAGCGAATGTACTGTGTTTTGGAATAACTTTTTAATAGCCTTCTCTGTACCCCCGCGCGTGGAGAGGCGTGGAGAGGAGAGAGTTTAGCGAGATTCAATTTCAAACCACTGTCCTCTGAATAGACAAGTCTGCAGCAGTTAAACAAGGATGGCAAATCAAGGCGATGTGGGATGGTTTGTAAAAATATCGAAAAATTAATGAATAACTGATTACAATGCAATCCTACTACTGGTAAATTAGTTACACCATGAAAATTTTAACATTAAGATTCGCATAAGGTATTTTAAAATTTAAATGGCTTCCTAAGAAATGCGTATTTCCATGGTTGTTAGACTGCTGCAGACTGTGGTGGTGGGAGTACGAGATCTGCTAGCAGGAAATCTGCTAGCCGAAGTTTGCTAGCGAGAAATTTGCTTGCCGAAATCTGCTAGCCGAAGTTTGCTAGCCGAAATGTGCTAGCCGAAATGTGCTAGCCGAAATCTGCTAGCCGAAGTTTGCTAGCCGAAGTTTGCTAGCCGAAATGTGCTAGCCGAAATGTGCTAGCCGAAATGTGCTAGCCGAAATCTGCTAGCCGAAATGTGCTAGCCGAAATGTGCTAGCCGAAATCTGCTAGCCGAAGTTTGCCAGCCGAAATCTGCTAGCCGAAATCTGCTAGACGAAATCTGCTAGCCAAAGTTTGCTAGCCGAAATCTGCTAGCCGAAATCTGCTAACCGTGGTGGTGGAGCTGGAGATATACAAATTTCTCTCAGGGCTGCTAATTGACCAGAAAGATGACGTGATTAAAGCATGAGAAATGATAACAACCATGATATACTACGTCCCACAAACTGGCTTTCGAAGCAGGGATCGGCAGATCGGCAGATACGGGCCAGATGAGAGTGAAAAGGAAAAGGAATAGACTATTAGAAAGGAAGGAGGGGCGAGAGGGGATAAAAGAAAAGATAGAAGATAACAGGAGAGACGTACGAGGAGGTTGAGGAGAGAGCAAAGAATATGGGACGAAGAAGCGAGAGGAGGGGAGAGAGAAGGGAGAGGAAATAGTAGAGGTGAGAAGATGGAGAGAGAAGAGGGGAGAGATGAGACAGAGGATCGATGAGAGAGGAGAGTAGAGAAGAGTGAGATGAGAGAACAAAGAGGAGATGAGAGTATCGAGAGGGGGGATTAGAAAGGATAGAGGGGAGGAGATAAGAGGGGGAGAAACGAGTGAGAAGAGAGAAGAGAGAGAGTTGACAAAGAAGAGAGGACAAAGGAGAGATGATAGAGTAAAGGGAAGAGGAGATGAGATTGTAGAGATGAGTGAGATGAAAGGAAATATGAGAGAGTAGAGTAGAGATAAGAGATGAAGGAAGAGAGGGCAGAGTGCGGAGAGACGAGAAAAGAGAATAGAGGGGAGAGAGTATAGAAGAGGGAAGAGAAGTAAGGAAAGAGAGGAGTCAGAAGAGGGGAAAGAGAAGAGTACACAGTAGAGAGGAGAGTAGAGATGACAGAAGAGAGAGGGAAATGAGAGAGCAAAGATGAGAGTGAACAGACGATATAAGAGAGGAGAGAGGAGAGTGAGAGAGAAGAGAGAATTTGAGCTTTCCAGCGCTGGTTAAGGTCTTCTCATGCGGATTTCAGCTTTCCGGCGCGGATTCGGCGATCCTGGCGCCGATTTAGTGATCCTGGCGCCAAATTTGACTTCCGGCGCCAATTTGAGCTATCCTGCGCCGATTTGAGCTATCCTGCGCTAATTTAAGCTTTCCAGCACTGGTCCGGGCTTTTTGGCGCTGATTTCAGCATTCCGGCGCTGATTTGGCGATACTGGCGCCGATTTGGTGATCCTGGCGCCAAATTTGACTTCCGGCGCCAATTTGAGATTTTCTGCGCCAATTTAAGCTTTCCAGCGCCGGTCCGGGCTTTTTGGCGCTGATTTCACCTTTCCGGCGCGGATTCGGCGATCCTGGCGCCAAATTTGACTTCCAGCGCCAATTTGAGCTTTCCCGCGCCAATTTGAGTTATCCTGCGCCGATTTGAGCTTTCCAGCGCTGGTCCGGGCTTTTTAGCGCTGATTTCAGCATTCCGGCGCTGATTTGGCGATACTGGCGCCGATTTAGTGATCCTGGCGCCAAATTTGACTTCTGGCGCCGATTTGAGCTATCCTGCGCTAATTTAAGCTTTCCAGCACTGTTTCGGGCTTTTTGGCGCTGATTTCAGCATTCCGGCGCTGATTTGGCGATACTGGCGCCGATTTGGTGATCCTGGCGCCAAATTTGACTTCCGGCGCCAATTTGAGCTTTTCCGCGCCAATTTAAGCTTTCCAGCGCCGGTCCGGGCTTTTTGGCGCTGATTTCACCTTTCCGGCGCGGATTCGGCGATCCTGGCGCCAAATTTGACTTCCGGCGCCAATTTGAGCTATCCTGCGCCGATTTGAGCTATCCTGCGCCGATTTGAGCTTTCTAGCGCCAGTTTGAGCTGTCCAGCGCTGGTTAAGGTATTCTAAAGCTGATTTCAGCATTCCGGCGCTGATTCGGCGATTCTGGCGCCGACCGGCGCTGATTTGGTGATCCTGGCACCAAATTTGACTTTGGGCGCCAATTTGAGTTTTCCGCGCTGTTTTGGGCTTAAAGGCATGGCTTCAGGGATCAGCGCAGATTTATATCTATTTGGCACTATAAAAATCAAAAGTGTCATTTTTGGACTTGTTATTGTTGATTGTTTTGTTATTGATTATTTTTCAATAAGGTATACTCCATCTAGATCACTATTTGCTCAGAGTTCAGGATCTACTAAATATCTTTACTCAGCGACATTGAAAAGTCGCCACTCTATGCGCCAGTGAGTAATATCTCTTTGACTATTTTAAAATATTATAAATAAAAGATATGATATAAACTAATCGGGATAGCTTTAATCCAGTGGTTCTCAATCTATGGGTCGCGACCCCCAGTGGGGTTGCGTGACCATTTTCTGGGGGTCGCAGCACTAAGAAATGTGTGAGTTTGTCATACATAATAATGCATTACATGTAGAATATATTGATTTTAAAAGGGGTCGCGAACATTAAAAAATGATGCGAGTGAATAAATTGGGGTCGCCTGAAAAAAGGTTGAGAACCGCAGCTTTAATCCGTCCAACCCTCGCACACCGCTCCCCCACTGCATTCCTCAACTCAAGTCTGCCGCGTGGCGTAGCTGAGTTGCGTCACTCGCAAAGATTCAGAAACTTTACCTGCGCTTTCAAAAGTGACGACCACAGACTTCTGTGATGGCGACTTTTCGATGTTGCTGAGTATATACGAAGTTACTACCTTGTTATTATAATTGAGTTATGATTTGCTTTTACTACTTAATTGTGTAATGCCTTTGTCTTAATCTTTTACTCATTTTACTCACTTGATGCACTGTTAGTGATGAGTTATGTTGCCACACAGAATCGCCCATATCGCTTTTATCGCTTTTTATCACCTTCCTCCAGATCATTCAGTCATGCTACTCTCGTCCTACCCCCCTCTCTGTATCTCTACCTATTGTCCTATCTCGCGATCCTCTCCTTTACAGTACATCACTCTTCTGATATTTCATCACCCTAACCTACAGGAGTAGGGGGGGGGGGAGATGTGGCGCATGAGGGCGGGAATCAGAGTTTTCGCAGACGTAAATCTTCATTATGAAGTTTATTAAGCCTTTGAATAGGCTTTTACCCCCCCCCCCCAACTAAAACCGCACCTGCGTGTAATCCCACAAGGTGTAGTATATATAATGTTTGAAAGAATATTTGATGTTTGATGTTTGAATGTCTAATGTTTGAAAGACTGCCAGAAATCATAGAACCGAGAAAAGCTCATTTTTAATCTCAATCCCCGATTCGTAATTCCCTATCCCTGATTCCTCGATCATGTTTGGAATCCGAATCCAAGATTCTTAATTCCCTTTCCCAGATAGGGCATATGGCACCTTTTGCGAGAAACTTGAAGACTGGGTCGGCTATCATAATTCATAAGGCAGAGAGGAGCTTATGGCACCTTTTTCTAAATGTTTGAAAGACTGCCAGCTATCATAGAAACTGAAAGAAGCTCATTTTTAATCTCAATCCACGATTCCTAATCCCTATCCCTGATTCCTCATGTTGAAATCCGAATCCCCAATTCCTAATTCCATATCCCTGATTCCTAATGTTGGAATCCGAATCCCCAATTCTTAATTCCCTATCCCTGATTCCTCATGTTGGAATCCGAATCCACAATTCCTAATTCCATATCCCTGATTCCTCACTTTGGAATCCGAATCCACAATTCCTAATTCCATATCCCTGATTCCTCACTTTGGAATCCGAATCCACAATTCCTAATTCCATATCCCTGATTCCTCACTTTGGAATCCGAATCCACAATTCCTAATTCCATATCCCTGATTCCTCACTTTGGAATCCGAATCCACAATTCCTAATTCCATATCCCTGATTCCTCACTTTGGAATCCGAATCCACGATTCCTAATTCCATATCCCTGATTCCTCACTTTGGAATCCGAATCCACGATTTCTAATTCCATATCCCTGATTCCTCACTTTGGAATCCGAATCCACGATTCCTAATTCCATATCCCTGATTCCTCACTTTGGAATCCGAATCCACAATTCCTAATTCCATATCCCTGATTCCTCACTTTGGAATCCGAATCCACGATTTCTAATTCCATATCCCTGATTCCTCACTTTGGAATCCGAATCCACGATTCCTAATTCCATATCCCTGATTCCTCACTTTGGAATCCGAATCCACGATTCCTAATTCCATATCCCTGATTCCTCACTTTGGAATCCGAATCCACGATTTCTAATTCCATATCCCTGATAAGATGCACTTGTTTATATCCCTCAGAGGGGAATGGTGAGGGGAAGCTTCTGACGTTCTAGTTGCTTTAGCTATACAAGTAAATATATATGTAGTCTTCGCATAAATTTTTTCTGGCAACTTTTATCGAAAGGTTTGAAAGCCTTTAATCGGTTTTCGGTAGAAGAAAATGACAAGTCAAAGTGGCTGTCAAACCATAAACTCAAGCCAGACTTGTCCACAAACGTGTCCGCAAAATTCGGCAAAAAGCCTTGGGACTGCGCCTGTATGTGTATTCTAATATCAAAACACAGCTAATAAAAGCAAAAAAAGAAGCGTCATGTAAACGATCACAGAAGCGTCATGCCAACAATCATGGAAGCGTCATGTATAAAATCATAGAAGCGTCATGTAAAAATCATAGAAGCGTCATGTCAACAATCATAGTAGCGTAATGTAAAAATCATAAAAGCGTCATGTAAACAATCATAGAAGCGTCATGTAAAAATCATAGAAGCGTCATGTAAAAATCATAGAAGCGTCATGTAAACAATCATAGAAGCGTCATGTAAAAATCATAGAAGCGTCATGTAAACAATCATAGAAGCGTCATGTAAAAATCATAGAAGCGTCATGTCAACAATCATAGTAGCGTAATGTAAAAATCATAAAAGCGTCATGTAAAAATCATAGAAGCGTCATGTAAACAATCATAGAAGCATCAGGTAAAAATCATAGAAGCGTAATGTAAGAAATCATAGAAGCGTCATGAAAAAATAACAGAGGCGTCATGTAGAAAAGAAAATAAGCTTTATGTAAAAATGAAAAAATGTAAAAAAGAAGCACCATGTAAAAATCAATAAGCATCATGTAAAAAGAAGCGTCATGTCAAAAAGGAGCGTCATTTCAAAACTTAAAAAGCTTCATGTTGAAAATAAAAGAAGCCTTCCGTAAACTCTGCTGTGACTCTTTGGAAGAATTTCTGAGATTTTAAGGTTTACGGGGGGATTTTGAGATGTCAAGCCTTTTTGCTTTTTTTCAAGTCTTGTAAAAAATAATAGAAGCATCATGTAAAACACAAAGAAACGTCATGCAAAACATAAAGGAAGCAATGCTTTAGGGTTAGTTAGGGCTAGGGTTAGGGTTAGGGTTAGGCTTAGGGTTAGGGTTGACAGATTTTTTAAGATTTCAAGGCTTATGGGGGTCATCGCTCAGATGTCAAGGGCGGAGTTTGATGTGTTAAGACTTGTGGGGGGAGGAATTGCTGAGATGTCAACGCTTACAAGCGATTGCTGAGGTTATTGCAAAGAGACACTACAATCTACATGTAGTTTATTAAAAAAAAACTTGTACTGCATTTTTTTGGCTCCCCAAGGGGGGGGCGCTGATTGCTAGTTAAATTCTGAAAATATGAACCACGAAAAGACAGGAGCAGTTAAAACTGAAAAATAACAAAACTTAGTTCGTATCATATCGGCCATCGGGTGTTTCATAGTCTAAATCTGGGATAACAATAATCAAACTGGTTTTAAATAAACATTCATCTGCTTCTCGTTTTCTATTAATGTTGCTATGGTAACCAAAGTATCCGGGTATCCAGGCGATATCCAAGTGCAGGTTTGTGGTGCCCCCATGACATCGCAGCGGCCAGGCCATAGGCGTTGTACATCCTGGGCTCCAGGTCCGGCTGGACAAAGAATGCCGGCAGCCGAGTGGCCAGGTGGCAATCTCACCCGCTGCACTCCGGCAACGGCAGAGCGCGCTGGAAGCCCTCGTAGCGATCGGGCAGAATCTGAATGAGAGAGCAAAATGTGTTTTTGACTGGTTAGTTTCGTTGCTTCGATACATGTCGGCTGTTTTGTGATATTAATTTACAGTTTATAAGGTTGTAACTTGTTTCATCAATGATTTAACGGCCCAGCGTCAAAAACTGTAGAATTTTAGCAAAGTAAATCACAGTATGTTGATTACTAGCCAAGGTAAATTCTAGTACCTAGGAAGAAGTACCTAGGTATCCAGGTAATAAAAGTTCCTAGGGAGCGCTGGGAGGAGTGGCGCTCCCACCGGACCCCTAAATCCGCGCCCCTGGCTACAGCTGTTGCGAAAGATTTTAAAAGTGTCATTTTTAGTCAGTTACTTTAGTATTTCTGTTTTACTGAACTTTTATACTCGAAGTACCTCGTAATTCAATTTACGAGGGGTGTTAATTCAGAAGTACAATTCATAAGTACAATTCAGAATTTACGTTACAGTTGTAATCAGATAAGGATTTATGGATTCCGACTGGGGGTATTTGCTTTAGACGAGTCAATTATGGATGGAATGTGCTCATCTGTTGTGGTGGGATGCAATAACTCACTAGGCGGCGCCGCCAAGCATCAGAACGTGGCCGCCGGCCGGCCATCGTCGCGGAACGCCATCTTAGCGGACAAAATCAGCGATGGCCTCGTTCAGTCGGGGAGGTGAACTGCAGCGTCCCGAGTAGCCAAACCACGGCTAGCCAGCCATGAGGTCTGCTGGCAGCGGATTCTGTCACCTGCGGGTTGATTGCGGCGGATTGCGACTTTAGTGCAACCTGAGCAACTGTAAATTAATGTTAATATCTCATGTTAATGCTAATATTAGCTCAAAATATACACATAGTTTCTTTGTGCCCACTTGGGGCCATAGACAACTTTTGCTGGCGGGCAGACATCGTTGCTTTCACCCTCGTTTCGGCAGGCTTAGGACTGCTACAATTGCATTTTTGTTTTAAAACGACGGGCTCAAAAAATCAGTTTTTCCCTTTGTTATTTTCGGTCTAATTATTTATCATCACAACGATTGACTATTAAATTGAGATATATGTGCTAGACGACTGTATGAAATACATGTAAGAATTTGTTGAGTAAGACATGCCCTAGATTGTTTCAGTTTCAGTTTCAAGTAGTTTTTCTATTATTAGTTGTAACAATAATAATTGTTAGAGTCACCACGATTCTCAATGATAGTCAGAAAGTTTCGATGCAATTAAAAACTCTCTCGATGCTTTGCGTATAAACGAGTAATCGATTGAATCAATTGTGCACTTGACTACGTAGCACGCAGAAACTGCAGGGTTTTCAGATGTTTTGACGCAAAAAACGCAAATTATACTACTATCTGAAAATGAAGTAAGTAGTATACAAAAACGCTATCCTAAGCGTGATATGCCAATATGTAGTTGTAATAATCCATGTGCTCATATTAATTCCATGTACATTAATCCCTATCTATCTCAAATTGGATATGTACATTATTCCCATGTACATTAATCCATATCTCAAATTGTCTATCCCCAATTCTATATGTATGCAGTATGTGCATTAATCTACAGTGTCATCCCCAGCGCGCGCGCGCGCACCAAAATTACAACTCGAAAACCTACTACAAGTACAGTTGTACAATCCCATCTAAATGAGTCAACTAATTGTGTAGCCTACAACGTAAATGTATATTTCCAATGTACATTTCTCAGACATTTGAATAATACGGGTCGGAGTCTATATGTACATCGATAGCCTCTATACTCATATCCGCTACATACCCCAAAAATTAGGTATGTACATTTTCACCCTCGGAGAATGTAGGTTTGAATATGCTGATAATTTATTCGAAATCACTTATAAAATACACATACTTTCATATAGAGGCGGGCCTGTACAAACTCTCGCCAAGCAATGGGGTGGAGGTTGCGTCATTCAAGTCTCTCCCAAGTCTGCCCCCCAAATACAAGACTGTGTTGAAGCAGTGCTTTATATTTCTATATTGACAGTGTGGATGATACAAGACCTTTAATTGGTAATTATCAACTGCTACTGCTTTACGGTATATCCTCACCCCTCGAAGCCCCTATACTGAATGTTGAATCACCCTTTAACTCGGACCATAGTCAAATTCAACCCTGTTCGAAAACAGCCACCCCTCCGATGTTTACCAGACACAGCGCAGACCCCATAACAAATCGAGCTAAATTTTAACACTCGCCCCTGTTTTCTCTGTCCCCCCTTCTAAATGCCAAGGAATTTCGACCCTCTCTCCATTTTCAGTGTACAGACAGATCTTTCCACAGCACAGACCATATATTAAACTTCAAAACCCCTCTCTTCTCCGATTACGTCATCCATGCCGCCCCAGTTAGCAAGAAACCAACTTTTAATGCACACATCAACCCCCGCGAGCAAATCCGAGTCCGCCAACCTCTACCTGCATTGACAAACCCCAGCTGCATTTGTAAATGTACACAGCCTATGAATCAGTGTCTCCACCGCATGCAATTCTGATTTACTTGATTCTAAACTTTGTAAATAGTATAAGTCACCCTTGCGTTTACTAGAAGTAGTGAAGTCCACAAATTTAAATACGTGAGGCTATTCAATTCTGCCTCTCCCCTGCCTTCTCACTTCAAGCGTTCAGACTTGGTCTTTGAGACGGTTTAATCTGTTAGAAGCAGGAATGAATCATGCACTGACCTCTCCACACAAAGTAAAGTACAGCGCAGCACAGTCCCTGTCTCTACTGCCGCCTCCGCCCGCGCCGCCGCCTCTCAATGAATGTAAAATAGGAGTGTTAGTTCATGTATTAATGCTCCTTGACCTGCAAAAATTATGCAAAAAAACCTGCAAAAATTTTAACGTAAAAAATGCGTAAAAACTGTGAAAAATTGTATTTTCTTATGAAAAAATGCTCATTTCTAGCAATTTAGGCTTCAATAGCCATGTCTTTGGCTGATTTTGGGCTGGCTTGTGGATGTTTGTGTGGGGTTCATTCCTGCTTAAAAGCTGTCTAAGGTCAAGTTGAAAGCGATATTTGGACAAATTAGCTGTTGAAAGTATGGTTTCTAGTGATGAAACTACTGATTTTGATCAACAAAGTCTGCATTTTAAGGTTAAAATCGTAAAAAAAACGGTGAAAAGCTGCATTTTAATGAAAAAAAAATGTGCATTTCTAGTCATTTAGCTTTCAAAATAACCTAATTTCTTGTTTGAAATTCCAACTTTACTTTGTGTGGAGAGGTCAGTGCATGATTCATTCCTGCTTCTAACAGATTAAACCGTCTCAAAGACCAAGTCTGAACGCTTGAAGTGAGAAGGCAGGGGAGAGGCAGAATTGAATAGCCTCACGTATTTAAATTTGTGGACTTCACTACTTCTAGTAAACGCAAGGGTGACTTATACTATTTACAAAGTTTAGAATCAAGTAAATCAGAATTGCATGCGGTGGAGACACTGATTCATAGGCTGTGTACATTTACAAATGCAGCTGGGGTTTGTCAATGCAGGTAGAGGTTGGCGGACTCGGATTTGCTCGCGGGGGTTGATGTGTGCATTAAAAGTTGGTTTCTTGCTAACTGGGGCGGCATGGATGACGTAATCGGAGAAGAGAGGGGTTTTGAAGTTTAATATATGGTCTGTGCTGTGGAAAGATCTGTCTGTACACTGAAAATGGAGAGAGGGTCGAAATTCCTTGGCATTTAGAAGGGGGGACAGAGAAAACAGGGGCGAGTGTTAAAATTTAGCTCGATTTGTTATGGGGTCTGCGCTGTGTCTGGTAAACATCGGAGGGGTGGCTGTTTTCGAACAGGGTTGAATTTGACTATGGTCCGAGTTAAAGGGTGATTCAACATTCAGTATAGGGGCTTCGAGGGGTGAGGATATACCGTAAAGCAGTAGCAGTTGATAATTACCAATTAAAGGTCTTGTATCATCCACACTGTCAATATAGAAATATAAAGCACTGCTTCAACACAGTCTTGTATTTGGGGGGCAGACTTGGGAGAGACTTGAATGACGCAACCTCCACCCCATTGCTTGGCGAGAGTTTGTACAGGCCCGCCTCTATATGAAAGTATGTGTATTTTATAAGTGATTTCGAATAAATTATCAGCATATTCAAACCTACATTCTCCGAGGGTGAAAATGTACATACCTAATTTTTGGGGTATGTAGCGGATATGAGTATAGAGGCTATCGATGTACATATAGACTCCGACCCGTATTATTCAAATGTCTGAGAAATGTACATTGGAAATATACATTTACGTTGTAGGCTACACAATTAGTTGACTCATTTAGATGGGATTGTACAACTGTACTTGTAGTAGGTTTTCGAGTTGTAATTTTGGTGCGCGCGCGCGCGCTGGGGATGACACTGTAGATTAATGCACATACTGCATACATATAGAATTGGGGATAGACAATTTGAGATATGGATTAATGTACATGGGAATAATGTACATATCCAATTTGAGATAGATAGGGATTAATGTACATGGAATTAATGTACATATCCATTTTGAGATAGATAGGGATTAATGTACATGGAATTAATATGAGCACATGGATTATTACAACTACATATTGGCATATCACGCTTAGGATAGCGTTTTTGTATACTACTTACTTCATTTTCAGATAGTAGTATAATTTGCGTTTTTTGCGTCAAAACATCTGAAAACCCTGCAGTTTCTGCGTGCTACGTAGTCAAGTGCACAATTGATTCAATCGATTACTCGTTTATACGCAAAGCATCGAGAGAGTTTTTAATTGCATCGAAACTTTCTGACTATCATTGAGAATCGTGGTGACTCTAACAATTATTATTATGTTACAACTAATAATAGAAAAACTACTTGAAACTGAAACTGAAACAATCTAGGGCATGTCTTACTCAACAAATTCTTACATGTATTTCATACAGTCGTCTAGCACATATATCTCAATTTAATAGTCAATCGTTGTGATGATAAATAATTAGACCGAAAATAACAAAGGGAAAAACTGATTTTTTGAGCACGTCGTTTTAAAACAAAAACAACGTACACTAGTGACTGGGCGGTTCTTCACACCCAGCCTCTCTTCCCCAAGACGATGTACACTCGTGACTGGGCGGTTCCTCACACGCTAGACTCTCTTCCCCAAGACAATGTACACTCGTGACTGGGCGGTTCTTCACACCCCAGACTCTTTTCCCCAAAGCAATGTACAGTCGTGTCTGGGTGGTTCTTCACACCCAGCCTCTCTTCCCCAAAACAATTGGCACTCAGCAGATAAGACGGTCTGTCCTACAGAAAATAAATAAATAAATAAATAAATATCGCGTCAGTTTAAACATATTTAGCATCATTGGAAGAGGCAGTCATTAAATTGAGTCCAGCTGAAGCGAGCTCTAAAGTATTTATTAACTCGTGAACAACAAAGTTCACAAACATTACAAACACGTATTGGGAACATAAATATGTCAGGCTGCTATAATCGCTATGCATATGTTTAACAAGTTGATCTAACTCGAAGACTGCAACAACTTTAGGTGAAAAAAGATTGGAGGCACAAGCAAAAGGAACCCTTGGACAAAATTGGGATGAGATAAAGATCCCCTCAGACCCTGCGTGTGTGTCAGGCCCGGTGTCAGTCAGCCTTGATGAGGGAGCCGATGGAGCCTGGGATGCGTTGGCCCACGAGAGGGAGAGCAGAAGCCTTCCAGATCCCCGATGAAGGGGAGAACGCCTTCCAGTAGAATTGGCGAGATGCAGCAAATATTAATTGCTGCCAGCAATGCACGGCTTTGCAGGTGAGTCACGCAGCCTTGAAGCTAATGGCATCACCGATGTTGTTGCATCAGGGAGGCTGGCTGCATGCAGCTCCGATTCACGAACTCCACTATTGATTTGGCGGATGAGTCGAGGTTGCCGCCCAGCACCAGACACGCGTTTTGATCTCCGTAGAAACCGTACTTCTTGACCAGCAGACCGAACAAGCTGAAGCAAAACGATGGAGACTCGTGCAGGGTCTTTGACTTTACCATTAGCTCAATGCAGAACCGATTATATTGTAATATTACTCGTACAGTAGGCCTACCTTGATACAGTTTGTGTTCCAACAGTATCAGAATACCTATAAATTAATAAAATGGTAATGTAACAAATGCATACCGAATAGATAGATAGATAGATAGATAGATAGATAGATAGATAGATAGATAGATAGATAGAAAGATAGATAGATAGATAGATAGATAGATAGATAGATAGATAGATAGATAGATAGATAGATAGACAGGCATCGCAGACCTCCGTCCAGCCGGGTCCAGCTCGCAGGCCAGGCAGTCCTCAGCAGAGTAGGCCAGCCGGAATTCGGTGTGCCAACCCAATCCGGACAATTTTATGCCGCGGCCGCTGATCCGCATTCGACACTCGATCGGTCGCGGCCCGCCCGGTCGAACTACCTGACCCACTGCTGAGGAGACGGCCTTGTGAGGCCACTGCGTCTGGTTGTTGACAGCTGACAACGGAACGTCGACCGTGCAGAAGTAGAGCACCTTGTGGGCTGCGGGATTTGTAGGTTTCGAGATCCGATTTTGTTGATGAATTTGTGAGGTGTAGAGGTGCAATTGCCTGTTACTACATATTTCTCGACTTATCCGTAAAGCGTAGATTCTATCAAGGTCGTTCCACGGATTATTTTTTACCTTCTGCTAGCTTTGACGGACTTTGAGGTCATGAGAAGTGTTAAATGATCAGGCGTGGTCGTGAAGCACGTGAGGTAAATTATGGAACTGATCCATTTTTGAGCAGTCGGATTTAATTGACTCAATTCATGTCGCATCAACTCTCGACTCCACATGCTACTGTAAAAAGTGAAGCCAAAGTCGATGTCAAATCAAAATGTCGAATTCAAGTGCTGTACATCTTTTGCCTATCGATGTTTGGCTTCATTACGGTTCAAGAGAGTTTTGGTAGCAGTGTCCCAGGAATTAATCACTACAGCAGTTCAGATTGCAGGTCGTAACACGCGAGAATGATAACTGAAACCGGCTACTTTAGGAACTCAAATTAATTTAGCTCGTAGCTACATGTGAGCGACTGTCCGACATTGCTTTTTGTTTTTTGTACACTTTTTAGTCTTTTGCTTCAAGAATCAAGGTAGCTCAGCTTCTAAGTCGGCGACTGAAGTACTTTTATCGGGTTTCAATTCCGTGTAAAGGAAGCATTAATTTTGGATAAATTGCGTATCAGTTCGTCTGTGGCTTTTGTTCGTGGTATTCACACAGTCACAGAGAATGCGCCGAATGATAAGAAAAGTCACTGTAAGCATACTCGTGCGTTTATGCGCGCTCAGATAAGTCAGTGAATTGGCCAAGTGTTTGCCTACTTGCTGACTGCAGTTCTACGGGAGACCCGATTAGGCATAGCATGTAATGCACTCTGCCTGCTTTAGATAACAGCCTCGTTAAGTCTAGTCCCTATGTCTCTGACCCGACAGCGTCACTCAACTGGTTCCTCGTCGTCCTGAAGTTGCTTTCTCTGCGCCTGCGCGAGGCTCGCTGCCGACAGCCGTCAGGCTGGACTTCGGTCCACTCTGCCTGACGGAAGTGGCCGTTGTCGCTGTCTGCGCCTTCGCCAACTTGGGCAGCCTCAAGCAGCAGGGCAGCGCCAGCAGAGTCAGCGAGTGGCACTGGACCAGCTCAGACAGGCTGCGGAACACCGGCTCGTTCGAGCAGCCCCGGATCCGAACGCCGCCGCCGCCGGGCGACACCTCAATGAGAAAGTGGCGCATGAGACTGTCGCGCGGATCCTGCACGGTCAAGTGCGGCCGTAGCTGCTGCTGCTGCGGCGTCGGAGGTCGAAGCACTCGAACAGCCAGGCCGTAAGCACCGAGGTAGGTTTGAGAGTCGCGAACGATGAAACTTCCTGCCGGAGCGTCTCTGAGAGCCGCAACAGCTGGAGGGTGGGGAAGTTAAATCGGTTTCGTTAAATATCCGGGAGCATTCGCACTAATTAACGCATTTAATTGAGCTTTAAGGCCCCAAATTTATGAATCATTTTTCCCGGAACCTTGTTCCCGCACAGTATAGTCACAATGCAACGCAGACAGCACCAACCCTGCTCTCGTGAAATCCTTGGTTGGTACCACGCCGACATGGCAGCCTCGGCTTCGTTAGCCCATTGTCCATCGTCTTCGCCATTGCGTCCTCGACCGACCCGCGGTGTCTCCTCATAGTCCAGGCTGTCCTCGCTGGTCGGCCGGTAGCCTCGCACCGCTGCGTCGCTAGCAGAGCGCCGGTGCGGTACCAAAGCAGCGGCGACGTTTGTCGACGAACCGGAAGCTGCTCCGTCGCGTCGAGATAGATGGTCCAGCTGCTCAGCGGAAGCTCGGAGAGTGGCCTCTAAATTGTGTGATGAGTTTACATACAGGGACTTGCTAATTATTTCACTGACTATTACATCTATGGAAGAAAAAGTATCAAGGCACTCCGCATAGGCTGCTACGCTACGCAATGCTAGTTTAGAAAAACAAAAAATTAAATTTTAGTTGTATGGCTGCAAATTGTAGTCAATTTCAGATAGCCGTATCTCCAACCCAGAAGTTGCAGTCTTAGAGAGAACAAAATTTCAAGCAACCTGCCGAAAATTTATCATGTCAAGCGCAGTTAATCCAGAATTATGAGCACTTAAATCTTAGGTGCAATGCTAACAAGTGAGCCTTCTAATAGTTTAACAAAATGGGTGTTGCTTCCAGATTACTTCTAGTGGTCCTTGCGCTGCCTACGCACTTTACCCGACTCACTATTGTAAGCTGGAGAAAATAGCTAACGCATTTGAAAGAATTTCATCTCGTCGCTTCTTGGGCATCACAGCATCATGCCAAGGTGAAGCGCGCGACCATCTCTTTTTTCTTCTCTCTCCACTCCATCTCTCTCCACTCCAGCCCAAAAATAAACTGTACACCTATTCCAAGCTCAAACAGAATGAGTGCACTCACTTCGGCGCTCTCATTGCGGTATTAAATATGCTAAGAAGCCGGGATATTCCACACAGGATGCCGCGAATTTACGAGTTCGGAAATCCAAGATATCCGGCCTGAACAAAACCGGGAAACCTAACGTTTTTGTGAGTGGCAAAGATTTCGCTTTCGTCCCTCTTGCATATCCCTGAATTAAAACTGCATTATTGAATATATATACAGGTGAATTCACAGCAGTGTGTGTGCAATAAGCAGTGGCTACCGCACTGCTCAAGAAGCATTCTATCTGGAAAATACAAATACTCCAAAATTGCTGCCCAACATGAGCAATTATAACAAGCTCGCCATCGGACTGGTTGTTCTCGCCCTGAGCCTGATTGCAGCCGCTGACTGGGCAGGTGAGAGCTAAAAGAAGGTCCCACATTTCCAAGAGTATTATCTTCTTTGAACCAGGTACCGCACAGATAGCTTTGTGCAAGCCTCTGATACCGCTTTGAACCGATTTCAGACCAGCCAGATTCAGACAAGCCAGCTTATCTGAAAAACTACCATCCAGTTTTCGGCTGGGACTGCATCGAGTCCAAGTACGTTTCAAGATTCGTTTTCATAAAATCGCGCAAGAGATGCGCAGCAGTCTGCAGTTTATTCAAGACCTGCCAAGCCTTCACAACGATGGGTGGACACTGCAGACTGTTTTTGTTTGACAAGTGCAGCAAGAACGTGCGCAAGTGCAGCTGCAATCGCGCTGCCAAGCTGTACGTGAGGCGACAGCCGGGCTTGCGACCGGGCGCCTTGTGTCCGGCCGACTTTCATCACGACAGGTGCGTGCGTTTTTGCTTCGCTTAGCGCCCTGGGCTGTCTTTTGGGTTTCCTGTGTGCCAGCAAGCGAGTAGGAAGTGTTGCCGCTTTGCTGACCCATTGGCCGCCCTCGGTGCTTTGTCACTCTGTGCTTTCGGGTTGGTCCTCATTAACTCGAATTCCATGAATAGCCCCAGGCTGATTTTAACGAATCAAGAATCGAACGCAGTGTCCTTGTTACGAGAGTCAAAGGCGATAACGCTTCTCTACGCAACCCGTCGCCAGGTGTGGCGTGAAGTACAAGTTCGTTCGGCCGCGCTCGCGTCGCTGGGACTCGGCCTTGGCCAGCTGCAACGCGGAGCGGGGACTCACCATCATGGCCGAGCCGATCGACAGGGCCAAGTACTTTTACTTGAGGGAGCTGCATGCCAGATGGTTCAGACGGCCACGGGATTCTTGGAGGTACTTCCTTGGAGGCAGTCAAGATCCCGGAAGCAAGGAACCGGCAGGCGGCTGGTTTTGGCACACCTGCCGGATCCCCATTGATCCCAGTCTGTGGCAGAAAGGACAGCCTGATAATTATCACGCTAAAGACATAGAAGAAAATTTTGCGTGCAGTGTGAACGCATTTCCATTGCTGAACGACTGTATGATGTTTCTGAGAAGCAAACATCGCCATATACATGTAGATGGCGCGTTTTGTGAATGCCTGTCACCATTTGACATAGAATAGTGATTCTTACTTCAAAGGCTCTACGCCTAGTGTGGGTTACTAAACTGAACTTTTCGTCACTTGAGTTCGGAAACGCTCTAAATTGAGAAGATATTAGTAGTTCACTTTGTTGAAACTTTTAATTCAAATATTTATTCAAGACATTCTTTGAATTTTATTAATCCAGACTCCAGCGATTGGAGCTGCTTCAGTTTCGCGCAACTCAAATTCAGTTAATATGCAAAGTGTGCCTGGTGAAATTGTTCAATCCAATGCTAAATCTGCTGTATTTTCAAATATAGACTCGATTACTAAAGAAATAAAGGTCTGTCCAGAATCAACCCTGTTTGATGCCAAACTAGAATGCGTTTAAATACGAGCAAGTTTACATAAATAACTTCTACGGAGTACGTTATAACATTTGTGAGAGGACACAAACAGTGACTTATTTGGCGGTCGCTTATCCTGCACTCTGACCTTTGCCTCAAGGTTCTCGAGGAGTGTAGCGGGCTCAACATCCTCACTACCCTCCTCCAGAGCCAAAGGTATAAGGTCACTATTCAGCCTTGACACGAGGCGAGTGACAGCTGGAGCGATTCCGAAGCCGACTGTTACACTGACGGCTCTATGAGGCATGGTCTTTCAGGCTTCGGAGCTTGCCTCTTCTTTAAGGAAGAAGTTGTGTGGAGCTACTCCCAGCACACTGGGCTCAACTCCAGTGTTTTTCGAGCGATGTGCTTGCCATCAGCTCCTGCGCGGCAGAGCTGCGCCGAAGGCAGCTTAGCGGTTGGATTTTTCACTCCGACAGCCAAGCAGCCCTTCGGGCCCTCTGCCGCAGCACCACCAGCTCCAGGTCCGTACTGGACTGCAACCCCAGATCAACGGGCTTGCGCCAGGCAACCAGGTGGAGCTCAGATGGATCCCGGGCCACGCCGGTTTCCTCAACAATGAGCGCGCCGACCTGCTGGCCAAAGCTGGCTCCGCCGGCGTGCTGCTGGGGCCAGGCCCGGGGCCCCCATCCCCGCCTCGGTGATCAACTCCCGCGTTAAGCGCTGGACTGACTCCGAGCATCTCCGCAGGTGGCACGACCCCCGGAATTGTAGGCAATCCCGTGCGGCCGTCCACTGCCCCTCTCCTCTCCTGCGTAGAGCCCTCCTCAGGCTCAACCGCAGAGACCTCAGAGCAGTTAGCATGGCCCTCTCCGGGCATGGCTGCTTCTCTCGCCACCGCTTCTTCCAGGGCCAAGTACCCGAGGAGCGGTGCCCCTTCTGCCGCTCAGGCAGTGAAAACGCCGAGCATTTTATCTGCCACTGCCCGGTTTTCACCAGGGCCAGGCTCACTCACCTCCGACCAAACCTGGTTCTCTCCGACGTTTGCAAACCCGAGAGCATCCCGCTGCTCGCCCGGTACCTCAGGGACACGGGACGAGCTGAGTTCTTCCCCACCGTCGGTGAGGAGGACCGCGCTGTGGGTGAGACCGACAAGTCCCCATGAGCGACATCACTTCAACGGAAGTCATTGGTCGCCAGGGACTAGCTGAATGGGCGGTCTCCTCCGCCTCCTCGCTGCATCCGCCGGACGCCCCATGAAGCTAGGTCACGTAAGTCAAGACATACCAGTATTTGGCGAGTGCAAATTGAAAAACTGCAATATTTTCTCCATGTTTTCTTGCTATCGTTACTCTCTGAGTAGGGTGTGTTAGACTCGCCGGAGAGTCCCGCTGTACATGCCTCTGTACTACGGCGGGGGTTGAGGTATGAGGATGTTGGCCTTGCCAGCCGGCTCAAAGCCTCTGCACCCCGGCCCGGCTTGTCTCTGCCGCCAGCCCAAAGCGACTCAACGTGTGCCAAGTCAAGCCAATTCAAGCCTGAGCTGCAAGACTGCAAGCTGCAAAAAACAGCTCGCAAAACGGTTGTCCACTGCACTCGGCTTAGAGCAAGCTGACGAAGACTTCAACGACTCCAAGATGACTTCTTCTACTCCTGACGCCGAGGACAGCATCGGCGCCTCCGGGGGCGGGAGCGACCGGCTGGCGGCGCTGCAGTAGGATGTGGCGCTGCTCGAACTGCAAGTCCTGGAAGGCCGTCGTCAGGATCTTCAGCAACAGCTTCACACTCAGCAGCGCTTGACGGCTCAGCATCATCATCAGGTGAGAAAAAACTCACATGCCGGCCTGCAGTTGTCCGAGGTTTTTGAACCTGAGATAAGGGAGGCGGCTCAGCTTCATGCCGCTAATTTTCAGGCTCCGAGTCGCAAGCTGCATCTGGTCCGAGACTACATCGAGCTATCCAGAAGACCTGGCTCAGCTAGTCAGGAGCAGTTGGTCGCTACATTAGAGAATTGCTCTCACACATTCAAAAAGCAGGAGCCGAAGCTGCCCTTGAGTACAATCACAAGATTGGAGAGCTGCTGGCCGCTGACTACCCGGAGTCCGTAATCTGAGAGTTTGACGAGGACTACTGGAGGCTGGTGGCGGAGACGGGCATGGCGTGGGGTGAGGAGCCCCCTCAGCTGAACCAAAAGGCCAGATCAACTTAAGTCAGCCCCATCGGCGCCCTTCCCAAGTCCGACGAGCGGGTCCGCCTGATCCATGATCTGTCCTATCCGACCGGCCAGGCTGTCAAGGACTTTTACGACCAAAGGAAGCACATCAAGTACTGCACTGTCCTGCAGCTGGTCCGTCATCTCCGTCCGGGACGCTACATGGCCAAAAGTGATCTCAAAAGCGCCTACAAGTCCGTGCCAATCAGGCCTGTTGACTACCGGCTCGTCGGCCTCGCCTGGCGGTTTGACTCAGACAGACAGGACAGTCTGATCTGCGACACCAGGCTTTCCTTTGGCGCCAAAGCTGCTTGCGAAGTTTTCCACCGTCTTTCAGCCGCCGTTACCCGGCACATGCGCCGGCTTGGCTTTTCTGCTACGGTGAACTACCTGGATTACTGGGCAGCTGCTGAGAAATCTGAGTCCGAGGCTTTTGCTGCTTTCAATTGCCTGCTGGACATCTTGCAGCACCTCTGCTTGACCATCAACTGGGATAAGGTTGTCAGGCCTACGCAATGCATCGACTTCCCTGACGTGCGCATCAACACCGCTACCGACACCAAGTCGCTGCCCGAGGAGAAGAATCTCGAGGCGACGAAGCTGCTGACTTAAACCTGCTCGGAGACTCGGGTGCACCTGCGTTCTGCTCAGAAGCTAATTAGCAAGCTTTGCTGGTTCTGTCAGATTGTCCCTCATGTCAGAGTCTTCCTGCGTCCGCCTTCGACTGGCTGACAACTGCTGTTGACTGCAAGCTTTGGGTGACCGATGAGACCCGCG
Organism: Macrostomum lignano; assembly: GCA_002269645.1. Lineage (NCBI taxonomy): Eukaryota > Metazoa > Platyhelminthes > Macrostomidae > Macrostomum > Macrostomum lignano. The sequence goes on along the minus strand of NIVC01001190.1, from coordinate 80,365 downwards.
CCAACCTGTCCTGGTGGCTCAGAGCCCTGGCTTGGCTCTCCCGGTGGCTTTGTGGCCGCGCTTTGATGAGGAGTTTGCCATGGAGACTGACAGCAGCCGGTCGGGCGCAGCCGCAGTCATCTGGGGTGCCGAGAGTTTCTGGAGTGCCATCGACTGGGAGCTGGACTGCGGTGGTGTGTTCAAGGATTTTCATATCAACTTCAAGGAGGCTCCGGCACCTTTGCTGATTGTAGTGAGCGAGAGAAAGCCAGTCAGGTTTAGTCCAACAAACAAAATTCAAACCCTCACCCGAAGGGTGGAGCTATTCTTATATTTACTCGAGAACGCATGTACATATACAAACAGAGCGCGCATGTACATCGCATCCCTTGACCCCCAAACACCGACTAGCAAAACAAACCAGTGAGTAAACTCACTTTACAACATTCACCCTCCTACTTAACAGTCACTAATTCCCTTCACAGCTGGCAATCAATGCGTCACGACCTGGCCGTACCACAACGGTGGTGCCCGCAGTCGCGTACTGCGCCGCAGCTCCGCGTCGGCCTCAGCGGTCGCCGGCGGCGGGTCCGTCGGGCCTTCTGGCGCTGCCGGCTCTGCAGCCACTAGCGGCTGTGGCGGCATTGCCGTTGCCGAAGTCGTGCTGGCACCCTCGGGCTCCGTATGAGGCATACAGAGGCTGGTGTGCCACCTTGAGCCGTCCTCTAACCTGACGATCGTCTGGCTGATGATGTCGCTGACCCGTAGAGGTGGTGACACGTGGCTCTGCAGCTTGCCTCGCATCCGCGGAGATCGCACTCGCACCAGGTTGCCGACCCGGAATTGGGGCGGTCGGGTTCTTTCGAGACACTTGAACTTCTTTTGAACCGACTCTCTTAAGCTGAGCGGCACTCTGCGCAACGGTTGAGCAGTCGGTTGCACCGCGGGGTTGACTCGCGGCCTGTGCTGAAATCCTTTGATGTGTCCGAGTCCCTGAGTCAACTGGTCGAACCGGCCTGGGATCCAGTCAGGCAGGGCTCTGGTGCCGACTGTCTGCACTCGCCCACCGTCTGCAGTGACGATCCACAGTCCCAGCTGATCCATGAGGTCGCACCCCAGGATGTCAGATCCAGTATTGACCACGCTAAGGTTGACGTAAGGCATTACGTCAAGTACTTTGTCCTTGAGTTGCACCGAGGTCAGGATGTCACCAAGCACGCAGATCTTGCTGCCGTTGAAAGCGACCAGCTTCCGTGATGACGCCTGCAGGGGCACGTTGGACAGAAGTCTGTTGTACGTCGTCTTGGTGATGATGGAGACTCGCGAACCGGAGTCAATGAGCAGCTTGACAGGCCTCCCGTTCAGCAGCACTTCGCAGTGCTTGCTTGCTGCCGCAGCTGTCTACACAGTGCAGATGGAGTACTCATCCTGAAGCTGCCGCACTCGGTTGCCGCTCCTGCAGACTCTGGCAAAGTGCCCGCGCTTGCCGCAGGACTTGAACTTCTGCCCATTCGCTGGGCAAGTCTGTCCACCGAAATGCGCCACTGAGCCACAGTAGCCGCAGCTCCGGCCGTCGGTTGTCGGCTTCAGTGCCTCGTGCTGTCTTGCCGCTGCTCCACTGTTCTTGGCCTTGCTGATCTGCTGGACTCCACACGAGCTGCTTGGGTCTGCGTGGCTGCCTCCCTTGATGGCCTGGGCCTCCAGCAGTCCAGTTTCCAGTCGCTCCGCCGACTGCACAGCTGTCGCCAAGGTCAGCTCCGGCTCCATAAGCAGTCGGTCCCTGATGTGGTTGCTGAGCACTTTCTCGACGAGCTGGTCACGCAGCATCTCCTCCTGGAAGGTCTTGAAGTCGCAGTTTGAAGCCAGGTTTCGCAGCGCGGCAACGAAGTCGCTGATCTTCTCGCCCGGTCGCTGAGCTCTCTGTCGGAATCTGTGCCTCTCAGCAACTACGTTGACCTTGGGTCCGAAGTGCGTGTCCAGAAGCTCCAGCGTGTCATCAACTGTTGATGGCGGTTGCTCTCCTTCCTCCTGATTGCTGCTGGCCTGTAGAGACATGGAGATGTTTTGTCCCTCTGCACCCAAACAGTGGATGAGCAACGCTTGTTTTCTTTGCTCCGGCAGATCGATGGCTCCCGATGCTAGCAGGTAATTGCTGAACATTGCTTTCCATCGGTTCCATTCAATCAGCGGTGCTCCAGCGGCTGGCAGAAACGGCTGCGGTGGCGAAATGTTGATACTCATTCTGTTGGCTGTATCTCTGCTTGACTGTTGGGCTGCTGCTTGTTGGGACCCTCGCTGTGGGTCGCCAATTGCACTTGCATTTGCGCCTTCTGTGCTGCTCATGACTTGGCAGATTTAGAGTTCGCGCTTGTGCTGAATCACGCTGGCCCAAATCAATTGATTTCTCCGCGCGACGCCAAAATGTAGTGAGCGAGAGAAAGCCAGTCAGGTTTAGTCCAAAAAACAAAATTCAAACCCTCACCCGAAGGGTGGAGCTATTCTTATATTTACTCGAAAACGCATGTACATATACAAACAGAGCGCGCATGTACATCGCATCCCTTGACCCCCAAACACCGACTAGCAAAACAAACCAGTGAGTAAACTCACTTTACAACACTGATCATCCTGCACCGTCGCTCTCAGCTGAAAAACTGCAAAATTGTCATCTTCACCGGCATGATCAATCGGCTGAGCTGGCGTTACTCCCGGTTCCTGCAGGTGTACCAGACTGTGGCTCTGCTGTGCATCAGGAACAGCATCAGTTTGGAGGCCTTTCACCTACTTGGTCGCATGCAGATTTTTGCTGATGCCGCCTCCCGCATGTTTGCCTCGCAATCTGAGCTCAATAACTTTTGCTGCCGCTACTACCGTACGCTCGTGATCTGCCCGCTTCAGTTCGCGTTCTCTATCTCCTCTCCTTCTGCAGGTCGACCTCGCCCTCCGGAGACGCCGCCCGTCCCTCCGCTGTGTCCGCCGGACACCTGTGCCGCCTCGGCCTGGCGGAGAACTCCTGGCGATCCTACCTCAGCCAGCTGCGCTCCTTGGGAAGTCTTCTGTGCTAGCGCAGGCCGCCCTTCATCTCCACTGACCTCCTGTGCCGCTACATCGGGCACCTGCTGAGCACCTGGCTCCGTTCTTCTCCAGTCTCTGAGCCTGCGTCCACGCCGTCTCGTTTCTGCACCAAGTCACTAGCGCCCCTGACGCATCAAAAGTCTTCACCGTGCAGCTGGCTCTCCGCGGCGCCAAACGTCATCTGGGCGTGCTATGCAAACAGGCAAAGCCGCTGACCATCGAGCGTCTCAAGAGCATGACGTGGCCAGTCAGTCGGAAGTCGTCGCCCGCGAAGCAGGTCAGAAGGCCGCATCGGGCGCGCCTTTGCATAGAGCGCGGAAAGTGCGGCGTTGGTCGCGCTGCCTGGACCACTGCGCTCTCCGAACGTCGCACGCAGCGTCCAGCTGCCTCTCAAAGGCATCCGTCAGGATCCAGGTCTCGGCGTTGTACAAAAAGACAGTCTCAACGACTGCCTGAACCAGCCGAGCCCTGTGTCGTCATCCAGGGCCTCAGAATAAAGCTCGGAGCGCACAGAACGAAACGCAGCCCAGGCCAGTCTTCGTCGTCTCGCCAGCAGGTCGTTGGCAATATCCGGCACCAGTGCCAGCACATTGTTTAAAGTCAGCAAAATCCAAAAATTCAACAAATGTTCCAGTGACAGTTGTTGCTTTTACAATCGTCGCATCTCAAATAGTGCTATAAAAACTGAGCCCATCGGAAAATTGTATACATAGAGTATATGGGATACCATTTGCTCTACTCTGCCTCAGATAATTGGCTGTAAGCATCATAGAACGTTGGTGATTTTGAAGTTAACCTAAATGTACTGATAAGAATACGTGCTTGAACAAGATTCAAAATATAACATTCTTTTTGTGCAAGGAATCGGAGGTGTTACCCCGAAAACGGCTTCTCTCTATTATCTAACGCTTTTTCCTTATTTAGAATTTTGAAATCGCACTGTGAGACACTGATTCTGTGCGGTTCTTCACTTTTTGCTTTGGAGTTAAAGAGCTAATGTACTTCAAGCACCAAATAGTTGATTCAATTGATGAAAGTAAAAAAGTTTCATAAGTCGGTGCACTCGTAATTTTATCGAAAATGTAAAAAAACTGCATCAATTTTTTTATATAACAGATTTTATTTCATTTTTGGACACTTATAAAGCTTTAATCTACAAGCTGCATGTAGAAGTGCTCGAAATAAAGATCGGTCTACCAACTGCGATCGATTTTTATTCCGCATTTCTGTTCTGCGATCCGACATATCACATCTTAAGAAAGGACTGACAAATCTGACATCTAGGCTGGCTTGTACTTCTGTGACTAAAACCTACTGTTTCCGCAAAGCAATGTACACTCGTGACTGGATGGTTGTTCACACAACAGCCTCTCTTCTCCAAAGCAATGTACACTCGTGACTGGATCGTTGTTCACACAACAGCCTCTCTTCTCCAAAGCAATGTACACTCGTGACTGGATGGTTGTTCACACAACAGCCTCTCTTCTCCAAAGCAATGTACACTCGTGACTGGATGGTTGTTCACACATCAGCCCCTCTTCTCCAAAGCAATGTACACTCGTGACTGGATGGTTGTTCACACAACGGCCTCTCTTCTCCAAAGCAATGTACACTCGTGACTGGATGGTTGTTCACACAACAGCCTCTCTTCTCCAAAGCAATGTACACTCGTGACTGGATGGTTGTTCACACAACAGCCTCTCTTCTCCAAAGCAATGTACACTCGTGACTGGATGGTTGTTCACACAACAGCCTCTCTTCTCCAAAGCAATGTACACTCGTGACTGGATGGTTGTTCACACAACAGCCTCTCTTCTCCAAAGCAATGTACACTCGTGACTGGATGGTTGTTCACACAACAGCCTCTCTTCTCCAAAGCAATGTACACTCGTGACTGGATGGTTGTTCACACCCCAGCCTCTCTTCGCCAAAGCAATGTACACTCGTGACTGGATGGTTGTTCACACCCCAGCCTCTCTTCGCCAAAGCAATGTACACTCGTGACTGGATGGTTGTTCACACAACAGCCTCTCTTCTCCAAAGCAATGTACACTCGTGACTGGATCGTTGTTCACACCCCAGCCTCTCTTCTCTAAGACAATTGGCACTCATCAGCTAAGACGGTCGGTCCTAAAGAATATCAATAAATAAATAAATAAATATCGTGTCAGATTTAACATAGTTAGCATCATTGGAAGAAGCAGTTTTTGAATTAATTCGAGCTGAAGTGAGCTCTAAAGTATTAATTAACTCGTGAAAAAAAGTGTGCAAAAACATTACAACCACTTATAGGGTACATAAATATGCGTTGTTAGGCTGCTATAATTGCTATGCATATGTTTAACAAGTTGGTCCAACACGAAGACTGCAATAACGTTAGAGAAGGAAAAATTGGGATCGCTAGAAAAAAAACGCCTGGAAAAAACTGGGATGGGATAAAAATCCCCTCAGACCCTGCGTGTGTCAGCCCCGGTGTCAGTCAGCCTTGATGAGGGAGCCGATGGAGCCTGGGATGCGCTGGCCCACGAGAGGGAGAGCAGAAGCCTTCCAGATCTCCGATGAAAAGGGGAACGCCTTTCATTAGAACTAGCGAGATGCAGTAATAATTGCTGCTAGCAATGCATTGCTTTGCAGGTGAGTCACTCAGGCTTGAAGCAAATGGCATCATCGATGTTGCTGCATCAGGGAAGCTGAGGGCAGGCAGCTTCGATTCACGAACTCCACTATTGATTTGGCAGATGAGTCGAGGTTGCCGCCCAGCACCAGACACGCGTTTTGATCTCCGTAGAAACCGTACTTCTTGACCAGCAGACCGAACAAGCTGAAGCAAAACGATGGAGACTCGTGCAGGGTCTTTGATTTTACCATTAGCTCTATGCAGATCCGATTATATTGTAATATTACTCGTTCAGTAGGCCTACCTTGATACAGTTTGTGTTCCAACAGTATCAGAATACCTATAAATTAATAAAATGGTAACGTAACAAATGCATACCGAATAGATAGATAGATAGATAGATAGATAGATAGATAGATAGATAGATAGATAGATAGATAGATAGATAGATAGATAGATAGATAGATAGATAGATAGATAGATAGATAGATAGATAGATAGATAGATAGATAGATAGATAGATAGATAGATAGATAGATAGATAGATAGATAGATAGATAGATAGATAGATAGATAGATAGATAGATAGATAGATAGATAGATAGATAGATAGATAGATAGATAGATAGATAGATAGACAGGCATCGCAGACCTCCGTCCAGCCAGGTCCAGCTCGCAGGCCAGGCAGTCCTCAGCAGAGTAGGCCAGCCGGAATTCGGTGTGCCAACCCAATCCGGACAATTTTATACCGCGGCCGCTGATCCGCATTCGACACTCGATCGGCCGCGGCCCGCCCGGTCGAACTACCTGACCCACTGCTGAGGAGACGGCCTTGTGAGGCCACTGCGTCTGGTTGTTGACAGCTGAGAACGGAACGTCGACCGTGCAGAAGTAGAGCACCTTGTGGGCTGCGGGATTTGTAGGTTTCGAGATCCGGTTTTGTTGATGAATTTGTGAGGTGTAGAGGTGCAATTGCCTGTTACTACATATTTCTCGACTTATCCGTAAAGCGTCGATTCTATCAAGGTCGTTCCACGGATTATTTTTTACCTTCTGCTAGCTTTGACGGACTTTGAGGTCATGAGAAGTGTTAAATGATCAGGCGTGGTCGTGAAGCACGTGAGGTAAATTATGGAACCAATCCACCATGGGATAAATTGCGCATCAGTTCGTCTGTGGCCGATCTTTGTTCGTGGGTGTGAGCCGTCCCCGTGCGCTGCGCGCTCTTGTCAGCCCCGCTGTTCAATGTACTCTCTCTCCCGCCAGCTAACTTAACCTTCGGCCCTTGCAATATTCAAACACCCACCCCATTCAGTTCTTCTCTCCTCTGCAGCCAATCGGCTTGAGCTTTGACCCTTCTAGCATTATGTACATCGTATTGCATATCGATCGATCACAATATATAATAGCACGCAAGGCTAAGTGGAAGCCTAAGCTTTTTTCCATTCGCAATTAATGGAGCCTTTACAGTGGGATTCTCACAGTCACAGAGAATGCGCCGAATGATGAGAAAAGTCACTGTACGCAAACTCGTGCGTTTATGCGTGCTCAGAAGTCAGTGAATTGGCCATAAGTGATTGTCTACTTGCTGACTGCAGTTCTACTGGCGTCCTGATTAGGCGCAGTACGTAATGCACCCCGCCTGCTTTAGATAACTGCCTCGTTAAGTCTAATCCTTATATCTCTAACCCGACAGCGTCACTCAACTGGTCCCTCGTCGTCCTGAAGTTGCTTCCTCTGCGCCTGTTCGAGGCTCTCTGCCGACAGCCGTCAGGCTGGACTTCGGTCCACTCTGCCTGACGGACGTCGCCATTGTCGCTGTCTGCGCCTTCGTCAACTTGGGCAGCCTCAAACAGCAGGGCAGCGCCAGCGGAGTCAGCGAGTGGCACTGGACCAGCTCAGACAGGCTGCGGAACACCGGCTCGTTCGAGCAGCCCCGGATCCGAACGCCGCCGCCGCCGGGCGACACCTCAATGAGAAAGTGGCGCACGAGACTGTCGCGCGGATCCTGCGCGGTCAAGTGCGACCGCGGCTGCTGCCGCTGCTGCTGCTGCGGCGCCGGAGGTCGAAGCACTCGCACAGCCAGGCCGTAAGCACCGGGGTAGGTTTGAGAGTCGCGAACGATGAAACTTCCTGCCGGAGCGTCTCTGAGAGCCGCAACAGCTGGCGGGTGGGGAAATGAAATCCGCTTTGTTAAAACTTTCCAGAAGGAGTTATTCGCTCTAGTTAACGCAGTTCATTGAGCTTTAAGGCCCCAAATTTATGAATAAATTTTCCTGGAACCCTGTTCCCGCACAGTATCGTCACAATGCAACGCAGACAGCACCAACCCTGCCCTCGTGAAATATTTGGTTGGTACCACGCCGACATGGCAGCCTCGGCTTCGTTAGCCCATTGTCCATCGTCTTCGCCATTGCGTCCTCGAACGACCCGCGGTGTCTCCTCATAGTCCAGGCTGTCCTCGCTGGTCGGCCGGTAGCCTCGCACCGCTGCGTCGCTAGCAGAGCGCCGGTGCGGTACCAAAGCAGCGGCGACGTTCGTCGACGAACCGGAAGCTGCTCCGTCGCGTCGAGACAGATGGTCGAGCTGCTCAGCGGAAGCTCGGAGTGTGGCCTCTGAATTGTGTGATGAATTCACATGCGCGGACTTGCTAATTATTTCACTGACTATTACATCTATGGAAGAAAAAGTATCAAGGCACTCCGCATAGGCTGCTACGCTACGCAATGCTAGTTTAGAAAAACAAAAAATTAAATTTTAGTTGTATGGCTGCAAATTATAGTCAATTTCAGATAGCCGTATCTCCAACCCAGAAGTTGCAGTCTTAGAGAGAACAAAATTTCAAGCAACCTGCCGAAAATTTATCATGTCAAGCGCAGTTAATCCAGAATTATGAGCACTTAAATCTTAGGTGCAATGCTAACAAATGAGCCTTCTAATAGTTTAACAAAATGGGTGTTGCTTCCAGATTACTTCTAGTGGTCCTTGTGCTGCCTACGCACTTTACGCGACTCACTATTGTAAGTTGGAAAAAATAGCTAACGCATTTGAAAGAATTTCATCTCGTCGCTTCTTGGGCATCACAGCATCATGCCAAGGTGAAGCGCGCGACCATCTCTTTTTTCTTCTCTCTCCACTCCAGCCCAAAAATAAACTGTACACCTATTCCAAGCTCAAACAGAATTAGTGCACTTACTTTGGCGCTCTCATTGTGTTATTAAATATGCTAAGAAGCCGGGATATTCCACACAGGATGCCGCGAATTTACGAGTTCGGAAATCCAAGATATCCGGCCTGAACAAAACCGGGAAACCTAACGTTTTTTGTGAGTGGCAAAGATTTCGCTTTCGTCCCTCTTACATATCCCTGAATTAAAACTGCATTATTGAATATATATACAGGTGAATTCACAGCAGTGTGTGTGCAATAAGCAGTGGCTACCGCACTGCTCAAGAAGCATTCTATCTGGAAAATACAATACTCCAAAATTGCTGCCCAACATGAGCAATTATAACAAGCTCGCCATCGGACTGGTTGTTCTCGCCCTGAGCCTGATTGCAGCCGCTGACTGGGCAGGTGAGAGCTAATAAGAAGGTCCCACATTTCCAAGAGTATTATCTTCTTTGAACCAGGTACCGCACAGATAGCTTTGTGCAAGCCTCTGATACCGCTTTGAACCGATTTCAGACAAGCCAGATTCAGACAAGCCAGCTTATCTGAAAAACTACCATCCAGTTTTCGGCTGGGACTGCATCGAGTCCAAGTACGTTTCAAGATTCGTTTTCATAAAATCGCGCAAGAGATGCGCAGCAGTCTGCAGTTTATTCAAGACCTGCCAAGCCTTCACAACGATGGGTGGACACTGCAGACTGTTTTTGTTTGACAAGTGCAGCAAGAACGTGCGCAAGTGCAGCTGCAATCGCGCTGCCAAGCTGTACGTGAGGCGACAGCCGGGCTTGCGACCGGGCGCCTTGTGTCCGGCCGACTTTCATCACGACAGGTGCGTGCGTTTTTGTTTCGTTTAGCGCCCTGGGCTGTCTTTTGGGTTTCCTGTGTGCCAGACAGCGATGTGTTTCCGAGGGCGGCCAATGGGTTTGCTGACTTTTTAACGAGTGTCCTTGTTACGAGAGTCAAAGGCGATAACGCTTTTCTACCCAATCATTCGCCAGGTGTGGCGTGAAGTACAAGTTCGTTCGGCCGCGCTCGCGTCGCTGGGACTCGGCCTTGGCCAGCTGCAACGCGGAGCGGGGACTCACCATCATGGCCGAGCCGATCGACAAGGCCAAGTATTTTTTCTTGGAGGAGCTGCATGCCAGATGGTTCAGACCGCCACGAGGTTCCAGAAGTTTCTTCCTTGGAGGCCGTTAAGATCCCGGAAGCAAGGAACCAGCAGGCGGCTGGTTTTGGCACACCTGCCGGATCCCCATCGATCCCAGTCTGTGGCAGAAAGAACAGCCTGACAACGGTGGGAAATCTGAGAATTATGCGTGCACATGGAAAGGCATGTCATTGATGAACGACTGTCCGATATCTCTACGGAGTATCGGCCATGACTACGTAGATGGCACGTTTTGTGAATGCGTGTCACCATTTGACATAGAATAGTGATTCTCACCTCGAAGGCTCTATTCCTACTGTAGTTTACTAAACTGAACTGTTTGTCACTTAAGCTCAACATCGGGCTAAATTGAGAAGATATTAGTAGTTTACTGTTGAAACTTTTATTCCAAATATTTATTGAAGAAATTCTCTGAATTTCGATATTCCAGACGCTAGCGATTAGAGCGCAACTCAAATCTAATTACTCGTAATATGCAAAGTGTGCCTGGTGAAAATGTTCAATCTGCTGCTAAATCTGCTGTATTTTCAAATGTAGACTCGATTACTATAGAAATAAAGTTCTGTCCTGAATCAACTTTGTTCGATGCCCAGCTATAATGGGTCCAAATACGAACAAGTTTACATAAATAAATTCTATATTCTAAAATTTGTGAAACAGGTCACCGACAGTGACTTACGAGCGTATTGCCAAGTTTTAACTGAAAAACGGCAGTATTTTCTTTATGTTTTCTAAAATTCTCATCATCTTGGGTGGACTTGTTGAGTTCTACAGCTGCAAGGCAATGGCTTTACTACCTCATGATGTAGCAGAGTAGGTTGTTTCATCTGAATGCTGAATATTTATCAAATGGCAGGCATACTACGTATTGTTTCTAAAATATATTTAACATCTCATATCTAAGACAACCGAGTGGAAAATAAAACTAGCTCTAGAAAAAACATGCTGAAATCATCAAGCTGAGCAACGGGTTTTTACCTCTGCGATGACTGACCGCCCGCTGGCTTCCCCCGGCAACGGAAGCATCGGATCCAAATGCAGCCGTGGAGCTCTGCCGTGGAGCTCGTTCGCGCTGATTTCGCAGATCTGTGATCTCAATCTCGCGACCAACCTGACGCTCCTGCTCCTTTAATGTTTCCGGATTGTGAATTGGCTGTCAGTTTAAACAAAAAAGTTTCTTTATGTTGCTTAGAAAATTAATCAACCTTCTTAAATATAAACTTGCAATTGTAGTTTTAATTCACTACTACTACACCCGTCATGCTATTCAATAATCTTCTGACACTGACATGCTTACATTGCCTTTACGCACATCGTCACATCCGAAATAGTGCTGCCAAAATGGTGCTGCCCATTGGACAAATTTACACCTGAGCATATGGGCTGTCATTTGCAATAACCACACTTTAGATAATTGGTTTTAGGCATCGTAGAAGATGACGCAGTAACAAAATTCGTCTCAGTCGATAAAAATACACGTGTCATAAAGTTCATCAATTCGAAAGTACATGTATAAAACAAATTTTAATGCATTTTCGGACACCTACGAAGTTTTAAAATCAGCCTAGCAGACTCGATCATGTTTCACGGCTTGCACTACATGGGGAATATATAATGTCTGTCGATATTTTTCAAGCGATGTAACACAGGTAGCTATTGACAAGTCACATTGATAATGAATATCGCTGCATGCACCTGGAGCACACCGAAACTCACGCAGTTAAATGGCCAAGAAGGCGACGGTGGTACCTGCGACGGGGTTTGAGTAAATTTGTTTTAATAAAGTAGCCAGCTGCGTAGTTGGCCAGTAATAAATATTATTCTAAACTGGAAAAAATGGCTGCCTTTGTTCATGCAAGTATTTGCTATGGCTTTTAAGAAAAATAAAATAATAGGTCTTGGATTTTTGCTTACTTTTGTATTAGTGAGGATAAAAATGCTTTAACATAATCTTGAAAAGATATAAATAAATGCGCAGTTTAGTTATTAGTCACTCAAAAACTATGCGAAGTCTGGTTAGTGATCTCATTTTCAAACAATTTTTAAAAGATAAAATATTTAAAACCAAAGACATCTAAGAAACAATGGGACAGCTAAGAAACAATGGGACATCTAAGAAACAATGGGACATCTAAGAAACAATGGGAAATCTAAGAAACAATGGGACATCTAAGAAACAATGGGACAGCTAAGAAACAATGGGACATTTAAGAAACCATCTGATATCTAAGAAACTATTTGACATCTAAGAAACCATCTGACATCTAAGAGACCAACTGACATCTAAGAGACCAACTGACATCTAAGAGACCAACTGACATCTAAGAGACCAACTGACATCTAAGAGACCAACCGACATCTAAGAGACCAACTGACATCTAAGAGACCAACTGACATCTAAGAGACCAACTGACATCTAAGAGACCAACTGACATCTAAGAGACCAACTGACATCTAAGAGACCAACTGACATCTAAGAGACCAACTGACATCTAAGAGACCAACTGACATCTAAGAGACCAACTGACATCTAAGAGACCAACTGACATCTAAGAGACCAACCGACATCTAAGAGACCAACTGACATCTAAGAGACCAACTGACATCTAAGAGACCAACTGACATCTAAGAGACCAACTGACATCTAAGAGACCAACTGACATCTAAGAGACCAACTGACATCTAAGAGACCAACTGACATCTAAGAAACCATCTGACATCTAAGAAACCAACTGACATCTAAGAGAATAACTGACATCTAAGAAACGATGTAAAATCTAAGAAATGATTTGAGACCAACTGATAAGTAACCATCTAAGAGACCATCTGACATCTAGAGCTTCATAAAGAGCTATAACTATGACCTTACCCGGCCGACCATTTTCTGTTCTGGAGCTTTGAGCTCATCGCCTCCGAAATCGGATCGATATCTCGAATGCCGCGGATTATTCGTGTGATCTGTCGAAATTTGCTGACCAGCGAACCCTGCATGGAGTTGGAATGTTCGACTTTTTCCTGAAATCTATCACACTACTCAATCAGATGCATTTCGTAAGTATGATCACTTACAGTGATCATAATTTCCTGCGGTACCTAGATTCTGTTCGGTGAATCCAGGTTTCTCAATTTGATAATTGCTGGTGGCAGCCGTTTCGACTGCACTACGACGTGAACGATGATGGTTGTTGGGCCGATCTGAAAATGTCAATTGTGTTAAATTTGGCCAAGCATCCCACAATAGTATTGTTTCATATTTTAAAAGTCTTTTTACCTGGTAGAAGATGGAAAGCTTTGACATCTTTAAATATCCTATCAAGTGTTTAATGAAGCCTGTGTGTGTTACAAAAACCTACGAGCTAATTGCAATGTCGCAAAGTGTTTGAATATCTTATATCCGGTATCCAGTTCGTAAGGGACCATTTAAGGGGGGCCGTAGCCCAGCGGTAGCGCGGTAGCGGTAGCGGTGTGCCAGCGACCCAGGCTCGATTCCAAGTGCAGTCACATTAATTTGGGGCTGAATTGGAATCTCGGCTTGGCTCTGCTCGTGCAACTAACGGCCTTGAGAGCCAACCCCCAAGGCGCAGTGAAGTGCCTGCGTACGTATCCGCACGCTTGTATGCCTGCTCAGGGGAGTCGGCGGAATGGGCAGTAATGCCTCTCGCCGGTTGTGTGCCTATGTCGCTTAAAGTGCGCCAGGGTGCATACAACCCCCCTGCCTCTAATAAAAAATAAAAAAGGGACCATTTAAAAGTGCAATAACATTAATTTGGGCCTAAATTGGAATCTCGCAATTAGCGCCCTTGATGACCAAACCCCAAGGCACAGTGAAGTGTACATGCCTAACGATAAATAAAGCTGTATACTACTGTGTGAGTGTGTACCTGTGCGTATGACTGCGTATGTATCCGCGCGTTTGTGTGCCTGCTCAGGGGTAGTTGGCGGAATGCAGGGCAGTGAAGCCTCTCGCCCGTTGTGTGACAATGTCGCTTTAAGTGTACCAGAATTCACACAGCCCACTACCTCTAATAAAAAATCTAGTTCGTACATATGCGCTCGTAAGTACAAGAATAATAAATAAAGTTTCAACTCAAGGTGATGAGTGTCTAAGAGACTAACCCTGCAGGCTCACTGACAGATATCAGTAATTTTAATTAATTTTAATTTTAAATTAATCATGATTGGTTGTTATAGTAAACGCTAACAGTTCTAACAACTGACTCACTCGTTACAAATTCTTTCCTGCGCATTGAAACGCCATCCCTCAGTTCCCTGTCTTTAACAATCGCATCTTGCCGAATCTTCCAATCGATGTTTCCGTGCTTTTTCGATTGCTGAAACGTTTCAGGATGCCGTTTAGACTTCGTCTGGGGCTCCCCATCCACATCTGCATCGTTCAGAAGACGATTCAAAAGTCGCTCCAGATCTTGCAGCGGGTCGCCAAAGTCCTGCTGCCTGCTGACACCGCCTGCGGCTAGGTGGGAGACCCTACTGGCTGCTGTGGGGTGACTCTGGTGGCTCCACTGGCTATTCGTCGAATGCTGCTGCCTGCCAAAGCTGCCGGAAGTTCCGCCGCTTGCTGGAATGGAGTCAGGGAAATGAAAATCTGCTTTTCAAATCTTTTAGGACGGTAAAATCTTAAAATGCGATCCCACTACCACGATAGCTTGTAGCACTGATTACATGCAATTGCTATTTAGAAAACTAGCAATCACTGACGGCACCAGCAAAATCCATCTTGGACATCGCTACTGATTCAAAATGCGCAGATTAATCTTGAAAAATGAATGCTAAATAAATTCTGCACAGTGCAGACAAGTTAAAATATTTTAGATCGTATATGAAGTCAATAGATCCTAATAGCTTCAAAAGATTCCAGAGATTCAGAAGATGATTCATCCGATTTCAAAATATTCAGAAGATTCCAAGGGGTTCAGAAGATTATAAATGCTTCAGCAGATTTAAAATGATTCAGCAGATTCCAAATGATTCAGGAGATTCCAAATGATTCAGGAGATTCCAAATGATTCAGGAGATTCCAAATGATTCAGGAGATTCCAAATTATTCAGGAGATTCCAAATAATTCAGGAGATTCCAAATGATTCAGTAGATTCCAAATGATTCAGCAGATTCCAAATGATTCAGCAGATTCCAAATGATTCAGGAGATTCCAAATTATTCAGGAGATTCCAAATGACTCAGCAGATTCCAAATGCTTCAGGAGATTAAAAATGATTCAGGAGATTCCAAATGACTAAGCAGATTCCAAATGCTTCAGGAGATTCAAAATGATTCAGGAGATTCAAAATGATTCAGGAGATTACAAATGATTCAGCAGATTCCAAATGCTTCAGGAGATTCAAAATGACTCAGCAGATTCCAAATGATTCAGCAGATTCCAAAAGGATTCAGCAGATAACAAATGATTCAGGAGATTCCAAATGATTCAGGAGATTCCAAATGATTCAGGAGATTCCAAATGATTCAGCAGATTCCAAATGATTCAGGAGATTCCAAATGATTCAGGAGATTCCAAATGATTCAGGAGATTCCAAATGATTCAGGAGATTCCAAATGATTCAGGAGATTCCAAATGATTCAGGAGATTCCAAATGATTCAGGAGATTCGAAATGATTCAGCAGATTACAAATGATTTAGGAGATTCCAAATGATTCAGCAGATTCCAAATGATTCAGGAGATTCCAAATGATTCAGCAGATTACAAATGAGACTGCAAATGATTCGAACCAAGCAAGCCAGCATGCGCCAAGCAATTTACTTCTCACCGTGAAACGCCGAACTGAAAAGTCGTTTGTCTTCCATTCGGAAACCGAAATGTTAGCTAATAGAAAAATATCTGACAAAGAAAAGTGGTTTTTGCCTATCACTAAAATAAATGTGAAAACGCTAAAGTGAAGCGCTACAGCGAATGAGCAAAAGGCGTTAATATCGAAAGTGATAATATCAGTTAACGATAACAAGGATCCAAGGAAAAAGAATTCAGTTAAACTGATTCTTTTTCTCGGTCTATTATTTTGGGGGCACCGATCTGATCCCCTAGTTTTCTTACTGAGACTGTGGATAGTGAAGAATCAATGTCGATAGAAAAGACAAGAGATAAAAACAAATACAGAGAGAAAGGCAGAAACTAAAAAAGAAAGGCCAAGATGGAGGTGGCACGTGTAGCAGAAAAATTTGCCCGGCTTGTTTAAATAACGGCGTCCTTAGCCTAACCGAGAGAAAAGAAAGTATGGAGCTGAACAAGAGAAAAGCCGCACTGAAGACGCAGCGGTCTAGATTGCATTTGCCAAGCGGATAAGCTTGGGCGCAATGGAAAGGGAGGATGTTCGGAACCCCGTAGCGAAATATGATTTGCGCAAAACGCCCAGGAGAAAAAAAGGAGAGCGAGGGAGGGTGGGCGTTCCAGATCGCCCTAGCCAGGCTGCCAACTATACCAAAAAACTGTTCAATTGCCGCCGACCGGAACCTCCCTCCATCCACTGACTGACCCTCTCTCGTATCTCCCCCCCCCTGCCGACACTTATAACCGTCTCCCCTGTCCTACACGCGAGTTCCATTCGCCTCCAGAAGGCCGCATAGCCAAGGGTGAGCGACCGAAATTTGCCCGCCGGGGATCAATAATAGCAGGCGGAATGCAGGGCGGCACCGGGTGGAGTGCAATATCTGCTGCCCGGCATGATTGCGGTGTGATAATTTTCTAACGTGTCCTCCTTGCAAATCCCGTCATTCTATAGCCTCGATAGCTTAATGCCCTCCACTGCTGCCTTCTCCGTTCAATGCGCAAATCTTCTTCCAACCGTTTTTACTGCCGAACTAATGAGCGCTTAAACTTTTTTCTGATGTCCTAACGACCGCTCCACCCACGCTAGATAGGGGAGTTCGCTCCAATCTCCTATAATCCCCAGCCTCCTACTGAGATGAAGTTGTCTGTCACCCCGACCTGGCATATCAAGGACGGATCTCTGGCTAGAAAGGATGAATCATCGAACTGCTTCACTTCAGATTTCGAAGTCTGTATCAGCCATGGTAAAAGTATAACCCAGTCAGCCATGCTTTCCCGATCTACATCCGTTTTTGGCAATGGCTTTTTAGCCTTGGTGTTCCTTTCTGCTTCCCCAGTTTTTCAGTTTTGCAATATCAAGCCACGCATTCAATGGGCCAAGTGCACTCCTAATTTATTGTCAATTTACTGCCTTCTCGATATCTGCTTTCCATCTCTATCCGCCTACTGCCTCTGTGCGTGGGGGAGGTTTTTGGCATTTGCGCAGAAATTATTCAAACAAATCGTAACCATCAAGCAGCCAAATAAACATTTTGTGGCAACAGGAGTGGCTTCCAGCTTCAAGCCCCAGTAACTATATGAATCACTGGATTTACAATTTTAACATGCATAGATTGAGTCTTTGCAATGACACATTGTTAACACACGCCAAGTTATAAAAAAAAATCACTCAAGATGTCGCCACACGAGCCAAAGTTAGTGGAGCAGCCAGAAGAGATAAAAAATACTAATCGGGGAAGGGAGAGAGAACAATAGCGTATCCAAGTGGACTAGTGCGGTGCTCTCATGGTTATATTTAGTTTTGAGCTAATTGGAATCTCGGCTTGGCTTTGGTCGTGAAAATAACGTCCTTGACAGGCAACTCAGAAAGCACAGTGAAGTCTACATGCCTGACGATAAAAAGTTAGGGCCGCTGTACACTCCTGTGTGACTGTTTGCCTGCTCAGGGGAGTAGGCAGAATGGGCCAGTGTGACAATGTCACTTATGTGCGCCGGGGTGCGCGCAGCTAACTGCCTCTATAAATCAAAAAGAGAAAACAGACGACAGCAAAGCCCAGCCAATCAGAGCAATCAGCCAATCAGAAGGATGGTCACAGACAAAGGGGGAAGAGAGTTGAGGAGGTGCTAGGTCGCAATCAAGGGGTACAAGAGAGAGAGAGAGAGGAGAGAGAGGGGCGCCACAACCCAGCCAATCGACTAGCGACCATCCAGAACCTAGAGGCCAAAGGTCAAAACAAGCGCGCAAGCACCCCACGTCAACTAGAAGAGCGTAGGCGTCACAATGCGCGAATCATGACTCAAACGAGAATAGTTGGTCAAATTTTGAGATGTTTTTAAAGTTTTTTTCAAAAAAAATATTACGAGAATGTACTACCTTTGGCTTAGAAGTTTAGATACAGCTGTGTGTAAATTATTTAGATGCAAACTAGGATATCTACAGGTTCCGCTTGTACGCTCGTAGTATGAGAATATAATCAAAACGACTACTGAAAATGATGGTGATACAGAAAAAATGGGTTTCTGTAGCTTATCTACATGTATATGTGCCGATTGCTCATGGTTGTCTAGTGGTGACCTAATCAGCATATTTGTCGCTAAGTCCGCATTTGAGCCTCTTATACTCAGCAATATTGAAAAGTCGTCACTTGATGCGCG
Source organism: Macrostomum lignano (assembly GCA_002269645.1). NCBI lineage: Eukaryota > Metazoa > Platyhelminthes > Macrostomidae > Macrostomum > Macrostomum lignano. Next base: position 61,898 of record NIVC01001190.1, on the reverse strand, counting down.
AGTGAGCAATTTCTCTTGGACTATTTTGAAACTGATTGGGGTAGCTTTAATCCGTTCAACCCTCGCACACCGCTCCTCCCACTTCATTCCTCAACTCAAGTCTGCCGCGGCTGAGTTGCGTCACACGCAAGATTGAGAGACTTCATCTGCACTCTCTCAAAATTGGCGACGACAGACGGAATCTTCTGTGATGGCGACTTTTCGATGTTGCTGTGGGTATACTTTTGCTAGATGTTCTTTCTGCAAACATAAAATAAGAATAAAAACCGCTGAACAATTATATAATAGATTGAATCAGAAGTGCATTTATTGCCAAGATGTCAATAGGCATTCATGGAACCACATGATCGGTGACCATCCGGTAATACACATTATAGGCATTCTTCACCTCGAGGTGCTTCACTCCCGTCAGCCTCTTCTCAGCGGTCATGCCTGGGAACCGGCAGGTCACAGTGGTGTACACAATGCAGCCCAGGGTGAGAAGTTCGTCATCAACCGACCAGATTGCATAGCGGTGGGCGCCCTCGAATCCCGGCTTCTGCAGCATGTCGTTGAGGAACCGCGACCGGCCGGTTACCTGCTGGAGTAGCGGGTTGAACACGCCAGGGTAGAAGCCGTCCCGGCTGTTGCATGTCTTCAATAGCGGACTGAAAAGAAACCAGGAGCACAGTTTTGTCTATGGCACTGAGCCGGATATCCAGTCAAGAAATCTCGCCTTCACAATTACGCTAATGTGGCTTTGTCGGTATTAAGTCATGAAGTCCCTTTCGGGTTTTTGATTTACATCAACAGAAATCTGAGTATGTAACTTTATGCGCGCACATTGTCTCTTAACTAAGTATGCAACCTAAGCGGACGCCCCCTCCCCGAAATAACTTGATATAACATATTGCGCCTCCCAAACCTAAGTTTTCGCCCTTTAAACTTGATTTTTCGCCCCCTACACGCCTTAAGCTACATGCCTTAATTGTAGCTTAAAAATTGGCGCCCCAAACTTCAACTGCCCCCCCCAAAAAAAAACTGCGGATCATCTATCGAGGCCAGACTTACGCCAAAAAGCAATTGGTCAGTCCATAGTTGCCGCCAGCCATGCCTACGAAGGTGTCCACCCGACTGGTCAACGGTTCACCCAGATTCTGTCCATCCAGTAGGCCGCCTTTGATAGCCTTACGCGCCAGGGTTACTCCCATAGAGTGCGACACAATGTCCACCTTCCTAGCGCCCGTGTATCGCAGCACCGCTAGAATAAACTGCCGAATATGGCTCACGTAGGCAAAGCTGTGAGTCTGCTCTCGAGCCTTGGATTTGTCTGCCGGGCCCCAGGTGGAGGCGTAGAGCTCAGCTGAGCTGTAGCCTATTTAAAAATTTGGGTTTAAAGACGATATAAAGGTTACTATAACAAATGATAATTTCAACGTAAAACAGTTGGGCAGTTTTACTAAAGCTCAATGAGCAATTGTCAATGTTAACCAAATTTTGAAATTGCGGTTACTAAGAAACCTTGAGATTCGAAATATAGCACTAGAAAGCATCTTTCATCCTGTTCAATAGAACCATTGCTAAAAAAACAAACAAGTTTTTTTCGAAGCAGTTGAAGCCTATTTGCCGCATGAAGTACCTGTTAAATCTACCTGGGGTTCTACGCTCGTAAACCCTGCTGTCAGCAAAACAAATTTCTAAATATAGTAGGGACGAGTTGAAGGTTTTGTTTTAATTCAGCTTGTTGCATAGAGTAACAAATCAATTCACGGTCATATCCTGTGGTTAGTTTTCGAAAGCAGCTGCCTAACAGGTCAGCAGCAGTACAGCTATAGTTGTTTTTCACCCAGGTAAGAAATGAAAGCTATAATAATTGCAAAAAGGTCAGAAATAGTGGATAAACTTTAATAGCATTCACTCCAGTCCATCCTACATTCGAAAATTTCTTAGTCTTGCTGTGCCTCGGGAATGGATTTTCTGTAAAAAAACTCGAATTCCCACTTTCTTACACCATAAAACTTTGCAGCTTGAACTGGACGAGAATCGGGGTTTGTAGGGACATTCACCGACCAGAGGCCGTAGCTGTGGGAATGCGGAGTTTGTTTTAAACGCCGGCTTTTTCTTGACACACAACAGACGAAGAGACAAGCGCGGTCAAGCAGCGGGGTAAATGGATGGTGAAAACACACAGCACGGCCTTAGTAAAAATTGTCAAAACACTGACTGACTGACTGACTGACTGGCTGAATGATCCAAAATGCAGTCAATAGAAATTGTGAGTCACGAAAATTTTTATCGTTTTGTTTTTTTAAGTCGTAATTTGATTGATGTACTGAAAAAGTCTGACTCATTTCGGTCCCCTGGCAGCTTGAATTAATGTTAAACTTCTTTTTAATGCTTTGATAAAGACAACCACCATTCCTTTCACGACAGAGAAGCTGCTTTGCACCTACTCGCAAGTAGACAGTAAAAAATACAGCCGAAATTTTTGTCAAATAATACGCATGTTTGTATAACAAGTATACGAAGTAATTTTACTCTAGGGTTGTAGCCGAGTGGTTAGAGCGTCGGATTCATGACTGGAAGGTCGGGGGTTCGACTCTTGACGTACTCGGAACAATTTGTGTCCTTAATTGAGCAAGACACTTACCTCTTTATTGCTTCAGTTCACCCAGTTGTAAAATGGGTTGTGGACTGAACAGCCGTACGCAGCCTTCAGATGCGCCGCGCAATAGCTGCGGCTGAGCTGTCAGCTGCACATGTAGCCATATTAAAGTAAGAAATATGAAGTATTTGGTGCCTATTATAGTCATACTCATACCTGACTCACTCACAGACAGTTTGGAAGGCTGACAAATCAATAGTATAAGCCCTATTGACTTGTGAAAAGGCCATAAAACACTTCAGATTTCAAGTTCTTTGTTATTAAAGGAACGTCTAAAGACCATAAAACTACATGTACAGATTCGTTGCCCAAGGTGTTAGTTAATAAAAATGCTCGAACATTGTGAACTGTAATTGAGAGGTCTGATACAAAGCATCAAGTAGCAGTCTCACCTCGGCTCTCAAAATAGGCCACAGCCTTAGTCCAGCCTCCCATTTCGCCACCCAACGCCCGATCCGAGTTGCCGTGTACAAAGATAACCGGATCGCGTGTAACTCTGTCGGTGGCAGCACGGCGACCTCCAAAGCTTCCGCCACTGGCACCACCAGCGAGGTCGTCTCTGGCCAGAGCTGCGGCATTGAATCCGTTGTTGCTTAGCCAGAGTCTGAAATGGCTGGTGAGCCCGCTGTCTATGGCCAGGACTGCCGGCAAGGGCAGAGCACTGAGACAGAGAAGGATCCGACAAGTTGTTATTAGCGCGACCATTGTTGACTATTGTTGTGTGTGCTTATTCTGCAGCGGCTGTTGCGTTATGCCAATTTGTGCCGAATAGACAGCACGTTACGTTACAAGACCCTTCACGTTACAAAGGCTGATTTATCTGAGCATGTATTCGTGCTTTATCTGAGAATTTAGCATTTTGGAGGAGTGCTCTGTCTCTATACACCTGGCTCGTACCAGTACATTGGAACACTAGTACTTTCGGCGGCATGAAAATTTTATAAACTGTTATTTCGAGGTATAACCTTCAACTGAAATCAAAGAGCTTTGCATGTAATCGTCTTCTACCTCGGAAAAAAAGAATTTGAAAGCTTCGTACGCTGTATCACTTTAATAAATAGAAAAGCAAGATACTTTGTATGGCCAGGAAGCAGCCTTCATGTTTCTTAATTATCGCAGAAACGGGGAAAAAGCAGCAACTCGTGTTGAAATCAAGCAATTTTCCTGTACTCGTATTAGTCTATCAGAGTGGATTAGCAGATCTCAGGACTGAGTGGGGTGGGCGGGGCTTCCTTAATCCTACGGTGATGTCACTGAAATCAGTGAATTTATCCGACTAAACATGCAATCGCTTCTTTGACATGGCTATTCTTGGAAAGACGGGATCACGGAACCGACTGGAGCATGAATATACTAGACTTCGTAGAAATTTGATCTATTTCATGAAATGATTGATTTGAAGTTCCCAGCCTTCTATCAATCTCGGACAAAAATTGTCCCGGACAAAGGTGTTTGCTATATGATTCTCTTTTTTTCTAAAAGTACCAAAAATACACAAAATAAAGCCTTCACAAAGATAGCAGACATTCCCTCTAAATGAAAGCATACCCCAGACAGCAAGCATCCCCCTAAATACCAAGCATCCCCAAATAGCAAGCAAGCCCAGACAGCAAGCATCCCTAAAAAGCAAGCATCCCCCTGATAGCAAGCATCCCCGGTAGCAAAGCAACTCCAGACAGAAAGCATCCCCAAATAGCAAGCACCTCCAGATAGCAAGCACCCCCATATAGCACACATGGTCTTGTTTTCAATTTATTGACGGCGCTGCACACGCCCAATGTAGATAAGAGTCGAGTAAGAATACAAGGGCAATGGTAATCCGACACTGCCACCGACCAGAGCGCTGGGTGGAGGCGAAATCCGACCCAGCAGCAGTCATCATTAGCCCCCAGTAGGCCTCTGGGGAGGCGGTTTCCCAGCTGGCCTGACTGGCATGAAAGAGGAACTGGAGAGAGTGCAGTTGTTGAGAGGGTGATGGAGGTGAGCACATTTTTTAATCGATAGTTATGAAAACTGCTGCTCTCGCCCAATGAAACCGCAGGGGCCTGTGCGAATGCAAGGATCGAGAATTATGGGATATATTTAGCTATTAATTGGCAAGGAGGGCTGGTTTGACCTCATACCGAAAGCTCTTGTCGAACTGAACACAAACTTCCAGGTCTCGTCGCGTGAAAGTACGTGCGAATCCGAACAGTAATAGTTTAATAGAAGACAATGGCCGTTGTCAGGACAACCACATCTGCTGTTGCCACCAACGAGAAGCTATCAGGAAATGTCTATCTATTCGGGTATGCAACAACGGATACTTGTAGTCATATGCAGGAGCAGATATCTAGTGCCGCTAGGCTTATTGCTCTGTACATATATTTCTAGTAGTTTGGTGTTGGTGTAGTAAGCATCATTGAAAATATGATCATATCTCTTAAAAACCACTCACATCACAAGCCCGAAAAATCACATCGTTGAAAAGCATCCACCATCAGAAGCTCAAAAAGTCCTATGCTTGAAAAATCTCATCGTTTGCGAAAAATCACAAAAGTAACCAAACCTTCGCAAGCTCGAAAAGTCATAAGCTCGAAAATTCACATCTTCGAAAACTCATATAACGTGTAGCAGTCACTAACACAAGCTCGAAAAGGGTTAGGAATAGGGTTAGGGTTAGGGTTAGAGCTTGTGCCTTTTCGAGCTTGTGTTGGTGGCTGCTAGATCAGTTTTCGACGATGTGACCTTTCGAGCTTGTGATGGTGGCTGCTAGATCAGTTTTCGACGGTGTGACTTTTCGAGCTTGTGATGGTGGCTGCTAGATCAGTTTTCGACGGTGTGACTTTTCGAGCTTATGATGGCGACCCTTTCATGGTGAAGCGCCAATTAAATTAAATTCTATTTTTTATCCGATTAATTACTGAACCGGCTTCAGAATGTTCAACTCGCCAGGCGACGAACAAGTCATGGGCAACATCTTGAAGTCTTGCGGATTAATTCTTCTTACTGTGATCATTGCCTGCCTGCTGGTGCAGCTGAAACGGTGTCTGTCGCGCAGAAATCCATCTATTTCTAGCAGGCGCGCGCCTGTTATTACTAGAGTCTTAGGTATGCATTGCTAATATATAATATTTCATTTAAATATACTAAGTAAATGGGGAGCACGTAAGCGTTTAGTGGCCCAGCGCGGCGCTCTGATGTACCAGCGGCCCAGGCTCGATTCCAAGTGCAGTCACATTAATTGGGGCTAAACTGGATTCTCGGCTTGGCTCTGCATGCTCGCGTCAAACCCCAAGGCACAGTGAAGTGTACATACCTAACGATAAATAAAGTTAGGGCCGCGCTGTACACTCCTGTGTGAGTGTGTGCCTGTGCGTATGACTGCGTACGTATCCGCGCGCTGTGTGCCTGCATGCTCAGGGGAGTCGGCGGAATGGCAGTAATGCCTCTCGCCGTTGTGTGAAAATGTCGCTTAAACTGCACCAGGATGCACACAGCCCCTTGCCTGTTAACAAAATTCTGAGTAAATGAGTCATAGAAGGAAGTCTATATAATGTTTGAATTTATATGATTTGCACTTTTAATTCGGCTCCAGAATTCCATTCTTCGATAAATATTTCAGAGGCCAGACCATGCTTTAGACATCAGGTGCAACCAAATTTTCACCAATCGCCTCTGCCACCGTCTTATAGCGAAATCGATTGTGAGCGTTTGACTTTTGTTATTACGAGGTATATGTACATGGGCGGCACTTCGGTAACAAGTTTGGGGTTCCAAATCAAGCTATACAACTGAAATAACGGAGAGTTCAAAATTGCGTTGAAAGCCAACAGGGCTGCATGTAGGAGTCACCAGGCAGTTTTTTGTTTCAGAAAGAAAATCACCGACAGCAGTCGCTGTTAATGCGTGTTTTGACAGTTGCTCTTAAGTTGGAAAGTTCACAATCAATTGTTTGTTTGCAAGTAAGGTTAATAATATTAATTGATTACACCTGCCCCAATTGGGCCAGATGTGCAACCGACAGCTTAGCCGCAGCTACATGTATAGCGCGGCGCATCTGAAGGCTGCGTACGGTTGTTCAGTCCAAGGACTGGGGGTCGCCACAACCCCCTCAATTACCCCAGTTCTAAAAATGCTGGCACCCATTTTACAACTGGGTGAACTGAAGCAATTTAGAGTTAAGTGGCTTGTTCCTCATGGACGTGAGCCACACGAAAGCCCCAGACCAGCCTAAAAGTTATAGCGACCACGAGCGCACTCGATAAAGGCGCATTACCGCGCTGAGCTACTAATTTGAACTATTTAACATGCTCTTGATGAAGCTGACACCTAATTCCACCCCTCCATCAGTATCGGCGGCCACGGCCTCGCCCTGCTACGCTGCTCAGGATCACCCAGCGACGACCGCGACAACACCGCAGCAGCTGCTCCGGACGCCGTCGTTGAGCAAAGCTCCACCTCCGTACACCTTCCAAAGTAAAGTTCTCGGCTTTATTACCGGCTTTTATTAACCTCTATATTACTGAGCAAACCAAAAATACATTTACAAACAATCCAGCAGATCTGGGAGACCCAGACGATGACGAGCTTCCAACTTACTCTTGCGTATTGAGAACACTCAGCCACAACCAGCAGTGACTACCGATTGAAACTTACTAAATGAATTTGTTATGTCTTACTTAGTTGAAATCGGAAGAATTTAAATAATGCGAAACCCCCAGACTGAGGATGACAATTGTGAAGCATCATGCGGATGAACTCAGTTGAGCCTTATTTAAAATAATAGTGCTCGCTTTAAGTAAATTGTGAAATCGGAGCGGTACCTTTAGAGTCGAAAAACTCAACCTAACAATTGAAAATAAAAACCTTTCAACTGCAGTGTGCTGTGATGCAGTGCACCTCAAGGTGGAGATCGAGATGTACTATAAAGGTATGCATTTTAAATGCTAAACCTTAAATTGTTGTTTTTCGTCAAATCTCCAAATCTGATGCTAAGGTGGATGTTAATTTAGTTAATAAACGTTAATACAAGCACGTGCTATCTTTAATTTTTGTGTGGCTTTATACGTGCAGGTGACTAAAGAAACATATATTTTGCACATGTACCGCTAGGTTGATGGGAGAATGTAAGGGCTTGTGCACGAAATATGTCGTTTGTCGAGGAGTTGTCGTGTGCGACTCACACGTCTTGCACAGAGGGTGTTACATGTTAGATGATAAGTCAGGGCCCGCTGAGCTAGAAAGTCAGGGTCCGACAGCTATACCCTGTGTGAGCGGTGTACGTGTATGAGTGCGTACAGTATTGGCCTAGGAGTCACCGAAATGCGCAGAATCGCCTTTCAGCGCTGGTTGTGGAACGAAATCGTCAAAGGCGTGTGTCAGGGTTACTCGCGACTTCCGACTATATGCATGAATATTCCATGCATATGCATGCATCAAGTTTGTCTTGCTACGATCAGAGCAGAGCCCTAAAATAATTGGTTCGCAGAGTTACATGTGTACGTGAAGAATGAGCTAGTGCATTCAAAAGTAGTGCGTTACATGTATCTGTCCAATGTAATATATGTAAGCTAAAATTTTCCGAACGCCGAACGTATTCTGAATGAAAAATGAAGCTACAGTGTGTCAGAGTTTTCAATCCGTACTTTACCGAAAGACTGAAGTCCAGTGTACCGAAAACCTTGTACAGTACAAGGTACAAGGTCCCGTGTGCCGGATATAGTCATCTACAAATTCTTAAGCGTTGCTAAGCAATAACGGTTTTACTGAAAGGCACCTGCACACAATGGTTAAACTGCACCTGTACAAGAGCCAGGCGCTGTGCACGACCAACTTCCTGTGTACGTGCAACCAATGCGCCAGGGTTAGATCGACGACTCACTGAAATTATCGAAATTGAAATTATCGACCGTAAAAACCACAGCATGATCATCAAATGCTCTCGAGTCGCTGTACATTAAATAGCTCTAAACAGTGGCGGATCCAGGATTCCTTTTTTTTGGGGGGGGCGGACAGGCAGACAAGGGGCGCACTACTGCTAGAGGGGCGCCATACTGTATGCACCTAGCACCTTAGTCCTTAGACCTTAGCTATATTCTTCTCAATGTCATCTGTGATAAATATTGACATACAAAGCAATATAAATTAAATGGCTAATTGACTTTACACAAAATGTAAATTTCTTGCTGTGTGGTAGTTTAAGTTTGTCATTTAGCTGCAATGAAAGTAGCCTTAGGCCTAGGCGTGTAGCAAATTGGAAAAAAATGATTAAACAGCTAAGTCTCAAGTAATGTGTTTAGCACTGCTTGAATGTCAGCCGGAGGGACATATTGTCATATTGACTATAAAATGTGAATAGTTAGCTTTATTAAAGGTGCAATTGCAATGCAAGCTTTATTAACTACCCAGTGGGGATTTTTAGTATGCCTTACCGTACGCCGACGGCGGCGCTCAATTCGGGGCGACAGTGCGCCCCGAAGCACTGTATGGATCTCGCCAAGTCGGCGCCGCGCCTGGCGCTGAGCGTACCGTAACATTTTTAGGCAGCACAAATTCACTGATTCTACTCTTAGTAGTATGATGAAGACATTATGCTTAAGCGGACCCACCCTGGAGCGCAGCTGCGCAGCTCGATTTCGTGAGCGTAGTTGCACCAACCTGCACAGTATAATGACCAGTTATTAACCATTAACTGAAAATGCATGTACCATCCCCTAATCATCAAATAATTTTCAGGAAGAAAGGGAAAGGGAAGAGAAGAGCAGTTTTTATATTATTTGTTTCCATTCGGTGTATTAACAATGAAAAATTTTTAAATGATACAAACAAATGACAATAATAAGCACTTTTACACATACTAGGTACTAAAGAAAATAAAAATACCAATAACACGTAAAGGGTACCTTAGATATAATTATATTTAAAACATTTAAAATAGATTGTAAGACGAATTATAGAATTGGAGAAGAGTCAAGAAGAGAGTGAAACAGCTGACAGGAGACGGAAAGAAAATTCGAGATTTAAAGAAAATTTAAGGATTTTTCGGCAGCGCAAATTCCCTGATTCTACTCTTAGTAGTATGATGGTTGCATTATGCTGGAATTTTTAAGATCCCACTACCTATTTTAACATTCCACTATCAATTTTAGGATCCCACTATCGATTCTGAGAGATTTCATCGTGCATTCTAATTAAGATCAGTCTTAAATTATGAAAAGGTACTTTAGCTGCTATCCAACACTTTCCAGCCTTTAATAATTTTATCATTCACTGTCAATGTCACTGTCTTCTAGAGACCTTCTCCTGGCACCTGGTGCTTCAGTTAAAAAACCCTGGGGCGGATGCCAGTCGGAGTCCGAGTTAGAACTTAAATCTGTTGTTTAAACATCCTGAAAATTAAGCTTTGAGGATAATCCACATAGCTTGACTAGAAAAAAGAACCTTTTAATATTTTTCAGGGCGCATCCCTGGCGTACCTTAGGCGTACTGCGCCCACAGTGGGCTTGATTTTTTTCCCCACTGGGCAGTTGTCAACTTAGCTAGCTTTATAAAAAATTCACGCGCATCTCGTAGTGATAGCTATTTGTTAATATCAAAAAGACGGATGCTTGCAGAAAGGGTGAAAATTCAAATAACAAAGTCTTTACGGCGTGAACCACTGCTGCAAAATCGATCAATCACCTGATCCTCAGTCTCTGCAAACTCAGGGTGGGTGTGCAACAGAGCCAGACTGACAAGTCTGTCCTGCTGCATGGTAGAACGCAAATACGACTTCAAGCGTCGCAAACTAGAAAAAGATCTTTCAACAGTTGCAGTTGAGACAGGTAAAGTTGCAGCAATTTTCAGCAGTGCGAAAATGTTAGGGAAAAATGCAGCATCGCAGTTAGCCAGCACCTCAATAGCAGTGTCGGCTGCAGCCGCAGATTTTGACCTTTCCTAAATACTTTTCCAGCAGGCAAACTCGCCCCTAACAACTGCATTGGTGTCTACAAAGCTGCTGAACTGCGACAGTGCAAGCTCGAAGTCTTTGACATAAATGGACGTACTTCGGAAGCAAACATGTTAACTGGAGAAAAGCATCATGCTGGGCCTGGTCCCCAAAGCGCTGCTGGAACTGAGACAGAATGTGCTGTAGGAATGGCTCGTACACATCAGCACGGAAGTGTTCCTCCGGCGTGTCTTCGCTAGCACCACGCCCCTGCTGACAGCCTCTACGACGAGGGATGCGCAGCTCTACGCCCGCTTCAGCTGCAGCTTCGGATGCTGACGACCAGATACTTTTGAAGGCAGTGCTGGCTTCTGCCTGCATCTTTTCCAGCGTGACACGCACGTTTTCGATGTGCTTGCTTGCTGTAAACAGATCGATACTAACTTTCTGAAGGAAGCTGGACAGAGGCCGGATTACTGCCATCACCTCACCCATCACATGCAGCGCCACGATGAAGTTCGGCATTGTGCAGGCGGCCTTCAGCATCTGCGCCTTTGCAGCAGCTCTTGGATCGCAATCGGAGGCGGATTCGCAGAAATCAAGAAATTCTACAATTGATGCGAAAAGCTACGAAAATACGAGCACGGCGTCATTCCGCTCGACCCAGCGAGTATCGCACAGGGTTAGCAGTTTCCGCTGACGGCTGCTGCACGAGCCACTTGCGGTGACTCTTTGAAAGAGCTCGAGCCGCTTTGCCGATGAATTGACGAAATTTGTTACTTCTCCTATAACTCCCATTGCGTTACGAATTGGGGGCAGTTGGCAGGCATGAACGAGTGCAAGGTTTAGGCAGTGACTTGTGCAGTGAATGTAGTACGCTGCTGAACACTTCTGCCGAACATGTGCCTGAACTCCATTGAACTCACCCCGCATTCTGTCCATGAGTACAGAAAAACATTTTGCTGCATTGACTTTGGTGGCCAGAGTTTCCTGAATCACGCAACCAGCGGCTTCGAGGAGCTCGTTTTGAATTGTCTTGCTGATGTACGTTGCATTTGCTGCTGAATTCTTGAGATGTTTCTCCAACGCTTCGTCACCAGCATCAACACGAAACTGCAGTAAAGCGCGAAAGTTGCCGCTGCCTGAAACCATCGAATTGTCGTCACTCGTGTCAGAGTTGGCACTTGAAAGCGGGCCATTGTCGCGGTGACCGCAAACTGGAATGTTTTGTCTTCCACAGAGCAAAAGCGTCTTCACGATTGGCCGCAGTCGATTTCGATTCTCTGCTGCCTGTCGTTGCCGTGCTTCGTCCAGCTGCTTCACCACGTCGCTGCGAGCTGCTGCTTGCTGCTTGAAGGTGGCCGCGCGTGCCATAGCATCTTGGTGATACGCTATTGCAGCATGGGAGGTGACATAGCCGTTTGCACCAAACAGATGGTCGTACCTACTCAAGGGCTTCGACACTAGGTTGCGGAGCTGCTGGTTGCGTACATCCCCAGACGCTGGCCCAAAAAGCGCACAGAACCGACAGAAAAGCCCAGATCGAGCTTCTGAGAAGGCTAGAAAGCTGTGCTTCTGCAGGTGCTCATGTCTTAGATAGCGCTTTTCAGCCTTGCCCTTTACAATGCGCGTGGAGTAAAGGCATTGAGTAGTTGGCTGACGGCGACCAGGCAGAGTCAAGCAGCTTAAGACGAATGTGGTCATTCAGGTGTTCACTCAGAGGGCCACCAGCAACGTATAAACCGAAGTCAATCATGCAAACTCCCCTGCTAGTATCTTCAGCGGTAGAAGCATGGGCTCTGGCAGCAGGGACGCCGGATTCAACAGCAGCAGGGGCGCTTGATTCAACAGCAGCAGGGGCGCCGGATTCAACAGCAGCAGGGGCGCCGGATTCAGCAGCAGCAGGGGCGCCGGATTCAACAGCAGCAGGGGCGCCGGATTCAACAGCAGCAGGGGCGCCGGATTCAGCAGCAGCAGGGGCGCCGGATTCAACAGCAGCAGGGGCGCCGGATTCAACAGCAGCAGGGGCGCCGGATTCAGCAGCAGCAGGGGCGCCGGATTCAACAGCAGCAGGGGCGCCGGATTCAACAGCAGCAGGGGCGCCGGATTCAACAGCAGCAGGATGTCCAGAAGTTTTGTTTAGGAAAGTTATAATTCCTACTGGGCTTCTGGCGCTTTCCTCGAGAAGACGAAGCTTTTTCTTGCGTCTGTTTTCAACCCCGGAGGCTTTACGTTTCATCGCAACGGAGATTTGAATGTTTATTGCAATATTTGAGGAACTTGGAAATCAGCAGCATTTTTTAAATAGTTTAATTCCTTTTAAGCTTGGATGTTCCCAGGCTGGGGTGGGCGCCGAATTCGGCCACTCGCTAAACCGCGCTAAACCGCAAAGTGAGGCCACCCCAGCACCCCTCAATGTACATGTGTCGCAGCTGCAAGTAATTTCTTCTGTTCGACCGTTTGCCCTTTGTCTCTGTTTACTCAGCTGTTTTCTCCCTCTGTCTAGTCCAGTCTTGACTCTTGTTTTCTTATCTTTCTCTCTCGCTGCCTTCTGATTGGCCCAAGCTTGCCTTTTTCCTCAGTCGCGTATCCCCAGCGTACTTACCCCTCTCGTTTTCTTAATTTGCCTAACCCCCCTGATTTAATGTCTTGTAAATAACACTCGTTTGGGCCGGCGCGGGCCCACTTCCGCTTAACTGACTCATTGCGCCTATCTATTTGCAACACAGGCCTAACTCGCGCCTCCCAACTAGGATGGCTAACCGCCAGTTGGTTTTAGGAAGCTGCTCCATCACTCTGGCTTAGTGGGCGTCTAGCGTGTCTCACAATGGGCGCCTGGCTGAGGTCAACTTCGGCCCCCGCCCCCCCCCCCAATTAATTAACTAACTCTACCATCTTTCTGTATAATTCCCTGATAATCGGAAACGTGTCACCGCAAACATCATTAAAACTGCAATTTGATTAAACAAAAAAGAAAAGAAAGAAAAAATTCTATTTTTTTGTTTCTTGCATTCATTTTCCTATATTCCTAAAACGTACCGGCGCCGTTGCATTTAAAAAGTAGATAAATGAATAGCAGCATATCAATTAAAACGAGGATATTGCGTACTAGCAATCGTACATTAGATTATAGAAAGTAATAGTAAAGGGTCCATGAGAATTGCCCGCAGACAAATTGCCCGCAGGAGATTTGCCCGCCGAGAATTGCCCGCCGAGATTTGCCCGCAATGCAATTTGCCCGCGAGCGAGTTGCCTCGCCCGTTGGATGAGTTTGGTTGAAAAAACGTGATAGTCTATGGTTCAAACCACCTCCTTCGTCGTATTGAAATCTATGGGATGGATGAGTTTGCTTGCTCCTTGGCTGAGATAGCTCGCAAAAACCAATACTAAGCATTGGGAAGGCAATGCAGACAAAATCTGCCGCGTCGCTAAAAGCGCTGCAGGAAAAAAGCATTGCGGGCAAACCTCGGCGGGAAAAAACTCGGCGGGCAACTCGCTCGCGGGCAAATTGCACTGCGGGCAAATCTCGGCGGGCAATTCTCGGCGGGCAAATCTCCACGGGCAATTCGCTCACGGGCAAAATGCACTGCGGGCAAATCTCCGCGGGAAAAGCTCGGCGGGCAAATCTCCACGGGCAAATCTCCTGCGGGCAAATCTCGGCGGGCAATTCGTCTGCGGGCATTTCTCGTGCTCCCAATAGTAAAAACTGCAAATATTGTCTAACCTAGTTAAATAAAGATCGATTCTAAACTGCATTATTTTCTAGAGATCTATATTTAAAATAAGGCATCAGCTTATGGTCTTAGGCTAGTATAAGGCGCACGCTAGATAATTAAAAAAAAATTGAGGTCGCTGCGCAGCGCGTTTTATTAATTTAAAAAACCACGGTTAAAATATCGGAGTATAAAAAAACTTTTTAGTTTTAATTTACAAAAAAATATTATTAATATATAAAAATATATGGTTATTTTTTAAACAATTTTAAAGTATATTTGAATTTGAAGCTATTTTTTGTTATAGTAGACACGTAAAAGTCTTGGAAAATAAACTTGCCAAATATTTTCATTTTTCTTGCCTTCCACTTTCCGTACTACTGTGGCTGTATGTCTAGAGTGTGGATAGAATTTTGTTGAAACACAGTTTAATCTCTGGTTGATCAGTTCACAAGCAAATTACATTGTTAAATCTTACCTACATGTTCTTTATTTGACTTCTGACAGCTGTTTTTATGTAGCTCGAGTAGACTCATTTTTTACTGACAATTAATTTAATGTATATTAGTTTATAGGCCCTAGTGCTAGCTGTATTTGTTTTATAGACTATAGTATAGACTATAGTTCTGCTATTTGGCTTGAATTTAGTCACACTTTTTTGTTTTTAGCAGCACTGTCATAATAGGGCCTAGTCCTGACTAAATAAAAAGCCTCCGAAATCTGCTGCTCTAGAAGTCACAGAAGTGTATATAGCCTAGGCTAGAGTCTAGACAGACTTAACTATCCATAACAAATATGACTGATGATAAGCCACAGCAGGAGAGTTTTTTAGCCCAGCTAAATGAAGTTGCAGAAGTGCCTAATCAATGCCATCAAGTTGTTTTGCAAGAAGTGACCCCTGCATTTGATCCTGCATCTTCTATGCAAATACCTATTGTGAATACATATATTCCAAGTAGTCCTGGGCCTGATACAGCTCAAGTACCTTCATCTGGCATAATTGTTGATGCTGAGGATCCTACTAATGGAAATCCTTATTCACAGTCACAGTCTTCTGAGCATGGTAAATTGTTTTAAACATTTTGTTTTTTGGGTATATATATATACTTTTTACAAAAACCTAGTTTAATTTTTAATGGTTCTATGAACTTTTAAATAAAGTTAGTCTACTTTTTGTCAACAAGGCAGCCACCTCGCACCCTAAGTTCCATCTTTCTCTATAGTCTAATTCCTTTGGCTTTACCTGGCAAGATTTAGAAAAGGGGTTTGAAAATTGACTAACTTTTGGCTGCTATAAGGTTGCTAATGCTTGTTGTTCTATATAAAGTGATTGACTTCAAACTTGACTATTCTTTATTGATGTTTTTTCTATCTAAATGTAAAGTAAAAATATAAGATTGTAAAGATAAAAGAGATGAAAGGAGATATAAGGTCCAAAGTATAGAAGTTAAATTGTTTATGTATATTTGTCAGGAGAATAGTGGATTTTCCCTTTAACAATCAAAGTAGTGCAAATACTAATACACTTTTATTCCTGTCAATTTGCTTTAAGGCTAAAGCATATTTTAAGGAAACAAAAAAGGGAACAGTGATTTAGAATATATAAATGCTTGCAAAAAGATAGGATATAAAGAAAAGCAAAACTTGAAGGGAATGAAAGAGTGGCTTTGCCAAACAGACAATAAAATAAATTTTTATTTTGATAAATTATAATATAATTAATCTTTTAAATTAACTCAAAACTAAATTTATAAGTAGTTGAGCATTATGTTTTAAAGTCTTTATTTGATACTAAAAGCTGCTAGCATGCTTGTTATAAAGGTATATACATTAGTATATATGAATTATGAACCTAAATATTATAATTGATAAATAAAAAATGTTAATCTGTATAATTTTTAATACTGCCTGTGTTTCAATATCTTGACAAGCTATAGTTTATTAAAGCCTATTAAGATAAAATTGCAAACAACAATGCTTATGAATTCATATTGACTTCTACTAAATGTGTAGCCATACTCATTTGCATCTGTTTGGAGCTGATAGATAAACATGATTGACTAGCTATCAAGTATTATTAATAAAACTTTTTTGTAGACTCACCAAACAAAGACACCAGTTCGAGTTCAGCGCCTCAGACAGTCACTGGAAAGTAAGTTGATAACACCAACACTAATTTACCTTAATATCATGCTGCTCATATTTAAAATGCACTAACAATGCTACTGACAGTATTATAAGAACAAGATACTATCGCAATTCTATTCAGCGTGAAGATTCAGCTCATGGAGATCTCAGTGGACGAGTTCAAGGCCAATGTGGAGTACATCCAGTCGCAGTTTCCAAGCATGCAGCGCCGGCTGATTTGTGACGCATTCAGCAAAGCAAATTTCGATTGTCGAACAGCGATGGAGCTGCTGACTAAAGAGCAGGAGAAGAAAGATCAAAGCATTGTGCCGCCTCTGCTTCTAGTCGCTAGGCAGCAGCAGCAGCAGAAACAACAGGCGCAGCAGCTGCATCAGAAATATCAACAGCAGCAGCAACAGAAGCAGAAATTTCCACCGAAAGCGTCTCAACAGTCTCCGCAGACTCCTCAGGCCCAGCGCCAGCCGGCCTCAACCGCCGCCACCCCTTTGCCGCTGCCGCACAACAGCCGTCGCAGCCGCCTGAGCCAATCGCCCAAAGAAGACCCCTGCTACAAACGAGTGGTCAGCGGCGACAAGGAGGCCGAGAGAGCGCTGCGTCAGAAGCTGAAGAGCAACGTTCGATCTCGGGTGTTCAGCCACGGTGTGAAGATTGGGCGAGGAAGGTGAGTGCGATCTGGTCTGTGGGCTGTTTTGCTGGCTTCTAGTAGCTCTTGGAAGCTCAGCGGAGGGTGACAGAGTGGAGACTCTGGTAGATGTGAGCGGAGGCACCGGTGGATGAGAGAGCGGAGGCACCGGTGGATGAGAGAGCGGAGGCACCGGTGGATGAGAGAGCGGAGGCACCGGTGGGTGAGAGAGCGGAGGCACCGGTGGGTGAGAGAGCGGAGGCACCGGTGGATGAGAGAGCGGAGGCACCGGTGGATGAGAGAGCGGAGGCACCGGTGGGTGAGAGAGCGGAGGCACCGGTGGGTGAGAGAGCGGAGGCACCGGTGGGTGAGAGAGCGGAGGCACCGGTGGATGAGAGAGCGGAGGCATCGGTGGGTGAGAGAGCGGAGGCACCGGTGGGTGAGAGAGCGGAGGCACCGGTGGGTGGCGGCGCGAGAGACACCGGTGAGTGTCGGAGTTAGAGACACCGGTGGGTGTCGGAGTGAGAGACACCGGTGAGTGTCGGAGTGAGAGACACTGGTTGGTGTCGGAGTGAGAGACACCGGTGGGTGTCGGAGTGAGAGACACCGGTGGGTGTCGGAGTGAGAGACATCGGTGAGTGAGAGAGTGGAGGCACCGGCGGATGAAAGGAGAGAATGGAGACATCGGTGAGTGAGTAGTGGAGGCACCGGTGAGTGAAAGCGCGAGACACCGGTGGATAACAGAGCGGAGGCACCGGTGAGTGAGAGAGCGGTGGAAACTTCAAATGAAGGCAAAAGCCCCATCCAGAAGCCCCCTCCGGAACCCCATCCAGACCCTTCCATCCCAAACCATCCGGAACCCTCATCCAAAAGCCCATGCCCCAGCCATCTCCAAATTCTTAAACCGCACCGCAGAGAGACCGCAGCCAGCGCACTGCAGCTGAGGCGCGCCGGCCCGGGTTCATCTCAGGACGCGGACAGCAGCATCGATGCTTCAATCATTGACGATGAAGATTCGTCGAATGTGGTCATTTCCCGACGCTCCAATGCGGAGGCTACTGCCGATGTCGATGTGGACGCTGACGCCCCGGAGCCGGCAGCCAGCGACAGCCGGGAAGATCTGGTTGTCATGGACGCTTCGGAACCGGCTGGGGCTTTGCGCATTCTGCGGGACTCGTTCCCCGGACTGTCCGAAGCCGAACTGGCCGAGTGCCTGTCCGAGTGCGACCAGAATGTGGACGAGGCCATCCGAGTTCTGTCCGGCCGTAGACTGGAGTCCAGCGGCGGTGGTAGTGCGGCTCGATTCTTTAAAAGCAAGCAGTTGGCGGGCAAGGTGCAGCAGGCCAGGAAGGATTACGTGAGAGCCGAGCTCAACTCGGGAGCCTGGATGGGCCGGCAGACCGGCGCTGGTGCAGCCGCTGCGCCAGGCTCGTCCACCCTGCGAGTGTACACGGTGCCGCAGAAGCGCAGATTAAGTGAGTAGTAAATTTGATTGATAATAAATGCTTGTAAAAAAACGCTTTCACCCTACTCCTTTTCAGTAGCAAAAATAGCGTTTTTTGCTTTTTTATAGTAAAAAAATAGTTAAAAAATAAAAAATATCTGAAGTTTTTAAAACGACTTTAGACTAGATTGCATGAAAACTTGAAAACACCCAGAGATCCATGCATGTGCACTTTTAAAAAAAGGGGTGGCCTCCCAGATCTCTACCGCTTGTGTCTGTCTGACTTTATTTTCTTACCTAACTACTCTCATTGGGTTTATTGGTTGATTCCTAACCCGAAATGTATATAATTTCTATCTACTGTCCGTTTTATTACTTTAAGTAGCATAATAGCAATTGTCGTCTCTTTACTTTAATAACTATATGTATATTCGCATTAACAGTCAAATAAAATATATATTTTTTAACTTTAACCCCATTCACTTCAGCAGGCGAGCCGACAGACAGGCAGACCCAGTGACTCAGAGTGATCCAATGACTCAGAGTGATCCAGTGATTCAGAGTGACCCAGTGACTCAACATTGATCCAGTGACTCAAAGTGATCCTGTGACTCAGAGTGACCCAGTGACTCAACATTGATCCAGTGACTCAAAGTGATCCTGAGACTCAGAGTGACCCAGTGACTCAACATTTATCCAGTGACTCAACATTGATCCAGTGACTCAAAGTGATCCTGAGACTCAGAGTGACCCAGTGACTCAACATTTATCCAGTGACTCAACATTGATCCAGTGACTCAAAGTGATCCTGTGACTCAGAGTGACCCAGTGACTCAACATTGATCCAGTGACTCAAAGTGATCCTGTGACTCAGAGTGACCCAGTGACTCAACATTTATCCAGTGACTCAAAGTGATC
>NIVC01001190.1:0-37500 GCA_002269645.1 Macrostomum lignano | reverse complement strand
CGTACATGTATTACAATCTTCAGGGTCACTCCAAACCTGTGTCACAACCTTCAGGGTGCCTTCAAACCTGTGTCAAAACCTTCAGATGCCCTTCAAACCTGTGCCACAACCTTCAGAGTGCCTTCAAACCTGTGTCACAACCTTCAGAATGCCTTCAAACCTGTGTCAAAACCTTCAGATGCCCTTCAAACCTGTGCCACAACCTTCAGAGTGCCTTCAAACCTGTGTCACAACCTTCAGAGTGCCTTCAAACCTGTGTCACAACCTCCAGATGCCCTTCAAACCTGTGTCACAACCTTCAGGTGAATGTGTACGGAGCCTCTAACCTCCCCAATTTAATTGGCAGGTACAACATTGCCACCGGCACCCTGGAGGACCGGGCCATGATGAAGAACCTGGACTTTGAGTACGGCATATTCGATGAGGCGCACATGCTGAAGAATTGCCAGTCGAGGCGCTACAAAATGCTGATGAACTTTCGGGTGAAGCGGCGCATTCTGCTCACTGGCACCCCGCTGCAGAACAACCTGGTTGAGTTGATGTCTCTGCTGTCCTTTGTCATTCCGGATGTCTTCAGTGCGTCTAGGCAGTGTGCTGACCTGCTTAAGAAGATGTTCAACCTCTTCTCTGTGAGTCTGCTGTGTGGCTTGAGATTGGAGCTCAGGTACTGGCGCAATGGGAGCTCGGAGAATTAGAATGGGAGCTGACAATGGGGGAATCAGAATCGGAGCTGAGAATAGGAGAATCTACATAGGAGAATCAGAATTTGAGAATCAGAATGGGGGAATTAGAATGGGAGAATCAGAATTGGAGAATCAGAATGGGAGAATCAGAATGGAAGAATCAGAATGGGGGAATTAGAATGGGAGAATCAGAATGGGAGAATCAGAATGGGAGAATCAGAATGGGAGAATCAGAATGGGGGAATCAGAATGGGAGAATCAGAATGGGAGAATCAGAATGGGGGAATCAGAATGGGAGAATCAGAATGGGAGAATCAGAATGGGAGAATCAGAATTGGAGAATCAGAATGGGGGAATCAGAATGGGAGAATCAGAATGGGGGAATCAGAATTGGAGAATCAGAATTGGAGAATCAGGATGGGGGAATCAGAATGGGAGAATCAGGATGGGGGAATCAGAATGGGAGAATCAGAATTGGAAAATCAGAATAGGGGAATCAGAATAGGAAAATCAGGATGGGAGAATCAGAATAGGAGAATCAGAATGGGAGAATCAGAATAGGAAAATCAGAATAGGAAAATCAGAATAGGAGAATCAGAATGGGAGAATCAGAATGGGGGAATCAGAATGGGAGAATCAGAATGGGGGAATCAGAATGGGAGAATCAGAATGGGAGAATCAGAATGGGAGAATCAGAATTGGAGAATCAGAATGGGGGAATCAGAATGGGAGAATCAGAATGGGAGAATCAGAATGGGGGAATCAGAATTGGAGAATCAGAATTGGAGAATCAGGATGGGGGAATCAGAATTGGAGAATCAGGATGGGGGAATCAGAATGGGAGAATCAGAATTGGAAAATCAGAATAGGGGAATCAGAATAGGAAAATCAGGATGGGAGAATCAGAATAGGAGAATCAGAATGGGAGAATTAGAATTGGAAAATCAGAATAGGGGAATCAGAATAGGAAAATCAGGATGGGAGAATCAGAATAGGAGAATCAGAATGGGAGAATCAGAATAGGAAAATCAGAATAGGGGAATCAGAATAGGAAAATCAGGATGGGAGAATCAGAATAGGAGAATCAGAATAGGAAAATCAGAATAGGAGAATCAGAATGGGAGAATCAGGATGGGAGAATTAGAATCAGAGAATCAGAGTGGGAGAATCAGAATGGGAGAATCAGAAGATGCTCATTTGCGGTCCCACCTCAGCGCTCGGCCACCACGGACGAGTCGTCTGCGGGCTCCGCCATGCCGGCGGCGGCAGCTGACCGGACCACCTACGAGATGGAGCGGATCCAGCACGCTAAGCGCCTGATGCGGCCCTTCTTTCTGCGCCGCACCAAAGCTCAGGTGCTCACTCAGCTGCCGGCCAAGACCGAGGAGGTCATGCTGGTCCCAATGACGGAGCGCCAGCGCCACGAGTACCAGGAACTCGTCGCCAGCCTTCGCCGACGTTTCGAAGGCGCCGGCGAGCGAGGCAGCAGCGGCGAGGTGGCGGTGAACTACATCCTGCAGCTGCGGAAGGCCGCCAACCACTGCCTGCTGCACAGGCGGGTGTACACTGACTCTCTGCTGCGCCAGATGGCCAGCAAGATGCTGAAGGACCCCGGTCATCTGCGCGCCAACGAGGACTACATCTACGAAGATCTGGCCGCGATGAATGACTTCGAGCTGCACAGGACCTGCCAGATGTACCCAGTGCTGGCTGAGCACCAGCTTGATGAGGCTGAGCACCTGCTGCTGTCTGGCAAGCTGGTAGCGCTGGACAGCCTGCTGCCGGAGCTCACAGCTGCCGGACATCGTGTGGCTCTGTTCAGCCAGTTTGTCATGATGCTGGACATTGTGCAGGCCTACCTGCAGCTGCGCGCGATTCGATTTCTGCGCATTGACGGTTCCACGCCTGTGGGTGAACGGCAAGTCCTGCTGGACAGGTTTGCTGAGGACTCCAGCATCCCCGTGTTCCTGCTCAGCACCCGGGCTGGCGGGCTGGGTGAGTTGCCTGAGTGTCTGTATCTGTCTGTCTGAGTGTCTATTTGTCTGTCTGTCTGTCTGTATCTGTCTGTCTGTCCAAGTGTCTGTGTCTGTCTGTCTGAGTGTCTGTATCTGTCTGTCTGAGTGTCTGTATCTGTCTGTCTGAGTGTCTGTATCTGTCTGTCTGTCTGTCTGTCTGTCTGTCTGTCTGTCTGTCTGTTTGTCTGTCTCTCCGTCGGTCTGTCTGTCTGTCTGTCCAAGTGTCTGTATCTGTCTGTGTGAGTGTCTGTGTCTGTCTGTCTGAGTGTCTGTATCTGTCTGTCTGAGTATGTGTACCTGTCTTTCTGAGTATGTGTACTTGTCTTTCTGAGTATGTGCACCTGTCTGAGTGTCTGTATTTTTGTCTGGTTGTCTTTGTCTACCCCTCTCCATGCCCTTGTCTGTGATCCTGCTTGCCTTTACCGCAGGAGCCGTAGCTCAGTAGTCTCTGACGCCCTTTAGTCCGGTTTGATTATTAATCAAAGTTAATCTGAGCGTAAAATGAACAGATGAAGATTAATTAATTAATTGAGAGCCCTCGGATTGTCGGGTATGCTCTGCTTCTCCTTGGTTTATTGCAAAATAGCTTACTTAGTATATTTACTGCCAAAACCCGCCGCCATCAATCTTAACTGCCCCGGATGTGTTTGCCTTCTTCTCTGAGGCCTGAATAGAAGAATTGCACAGGAAGTGGCCCCAAAATCCAGTACCAAATTAGGAAAAATATTTTAGCGCGTTGCCAGTTGGTCTGCGCAAGGTGACTTGTTTATTAGCCAAAATGTATAGAATTATATTTCATTAGAGGTTAGAAAGATATCTTTACTATAGAGTAGTCTACAGCTTCAGTATAGGGTAGTCTATGGCTTTAGTATAGGGTAGCTTATGGCTTTAGTATAGGGTAGTCTATGGCTTCAGTATAGGATAAGTAGTCTATGGCTTCAGTATAGGATAAGTAGTCTATGGCTTCAGTATAGGATAAGTAGTCTATGGCTTCAGTATAGGATAAGTAGTCTATGTCTTCAGTATAGGGTAGTCTATGGCTTCAGTATAGGATAAGTAGTCTATGGCTTCAGTATAGGATAAGTAGTCTATGTCTTCAGTATAGGATAAGTAGTCTATGTCTTCAGTATAGGATAAGTAGTCTATGGCTTCAGTATAGGATAAGTAGTCTATGGCTTCAGTATAGGATAAGTAGTCTATGGCTTCAGTATAGGATAAGTAGTCTATGTCTTCAGTATAGGGTAGTTTATGGCTTCAGTATTGGGTAGTAGTCTGCTTTAGTAAAGAATAAGTAGTCTATGGCTTCAGTATAGGATAAGTAGTCTATGGCTTCAGTATAGGATAAGTAGTCTATGGCTTCAGTATAAGATAGTAGTCTATGGCTCCAGTATAGGGCCGTCTGTGGCTTAAAAAACGAATATTCCTGACGTCAGAAAAGCTACAGAATATGGTTAGGCAACACGTTAGGAGCTAAAAGTTTAGCTGACTGCTGACTAGTCTATCCATATTTTCATAACCTTCATACGATAGCAGAATTGGCAGCCCATAGCGCTCGCATCTCGTCAGTCTGAACTGATGCGGTTCTGCGCATTTCAGTTCCAAATAGAGGTCACAGCGAACCCAGGCCAAAAAGTCATTCCAGTTCAGTTCGGGGTCTGTCTGGCCATTTCTGCGCCAACTAATATTTCTGTAAAAGAACCGACCGTAAGGCTGTGGTGTTTGATTTTGCTTCGCTGTTCTGTCTCGGCACTCGTGTCTCTCTGTCTGTCTGTGCACTTTTGCACTTTTCATACTGCCAGCGCGTGCAATTTTACGTGGGTGGGGACAGTGTTGGAGAGAAGCGCTTGTCTGCAGGGCACACAGGTGGGCGCGTCTGTTGGCATGCCTGAAAATCGTGATATGATTAATGCGCCCCTCGCCCCCGATGCAGGCATCAACCTCACGGCAGCCGACACCGTCATCATCCACGACATTGACTTCAATCCGTACAACGACAAGCAGGCGGAGGACCGCTGCCACCGACTTGGCCAGGAGCGCCCAGTTCGAGTCATCCGCCTGCTGTCGGCGGACTCCGTTGAAGTCGGCGTGCATCGGATCGCCTGCGAGAAGCTCCGGCTAGAGAAGGACGTCGTGTCGGATGACGCTGCTCTAGGCGGCGGCGGCGGCGGCGGGAGCGGCAAAGCCGGCAGCGTGAGCGGCAACGGCAGCGAAGCGGCTGACCTGGAAGAGGACGCCGGCGATGCCGAAGTCGGCGGCGACGCCAACGGAGACGGCGGCGGCGGCGGCGGCCGGAAGCGCAGGCGGGCAGCAGCGGCGGTGAAGCGCGAGCCGCTGGTCGCCTCGCCGATCAAGAAACGCCGGCGCAGCGGCCTGACCTCCGCCGCTGAGGAGCCCGACGATGCCGCCACTGCCGCGGCGGATGCCGAGACGGCTTCAACTGCGAGCGCCACCACTGCAGTTGCCGCGACCGCCGGCTCCGCGCCATCGGGCGGAACCTCCTTGAAGTCTAGCGAGATGATCAACCTGCTGTCGGAGTGCCTCGGCGTTGGCGGCCAGAAACCTGATGATGAAGCTGTGGAAGCTGAGGTTTCCGCTGCTGCTGCTGAGTGACGTCACGAGCGCATGCAGTTCTGCTGACTAATCTTATCATTGCTGTCAAATGGTTATCCGTGTATCTCTGTTGTGCTTCATCAGATGGATTGCATCGCCCATCAGTTTGTGTTTTGTTTTATTTATCATCTCTAATTAGGTTTATCGTGTCTGCTGTAATCTAATTCAACTCAGCACTTTAATCTCTGTTTGCTTCTTCGATTTTGCTGCTATGTTGTTGTGTTGCGCTGTTGCTGTCTCGATTCCGGTATAAGCTGTTGCTGTTATCAAAATTAACCTATTATTGCTTTATTTAATTGTTTAATTCTTTATTTATTTGTTTAAATTATGCAGTCAGTCTAAAAGCCGTACCGCTATGCCAGCTGTGTAAACATGCTTTTGTTATTTTAATCCTTAAATTTGTGTTGTTAGTACACCGTGTACTCTGTAGGTTTAGCAAATCCAGCAAAATGTTGCTGCTTTTATGTCCATATACTAATTTTATCAATGCGAAATTTTACTTGTCAATGCGCGCAATACGCTGTCTAAACTATATTTAATTGAATTACAAATATAAATATTAATTGTGTGCATCAGCTAAAGTCGCAGTTACATTCACATCCTGTGCACGCATATTATGCTGTATCAAATTATATAAAGTCGGAAACTCCAATTAATGCGTTGATTTTTTTATTTGGAACTTTTTAACGGGAACAGGATGGCACTTGAGAGCCGGGGCTTGAGTTTTATTGTTAATGTATATTATTTATAGTTGTTTTTATACAGTGAACACAGACAGTTGTATGCTATATATAAGAGTATGTATACTGATGAAGCCAGTGGTTTTAAATTACACTGTATAAATGATTGCAACAGATTTATTATAAACAATAATAATAATAAGTGTACCGATTGTTAGTTTAGTTACTATCCAAGTTTAGGATTATAATTACAGTTTTGATTATATAATTAACAGAAGTGTGCTTCGCTGGCAAGGCATCGCATAAAGGGGGGTGGGGGCTTCAACGAATCCATTTCGAAGTAGCAACGGAAGGGACATTTAGAGGTTAAATCAGGAATGATGATGACATCAAATGGACTAGCGAATCAAATCGGGCTTATTTGTGCTGTGAGTGGATGAAGAGCGAAATGCAAATGCGAGGAGTCTGAGGAGAGCAGATTACAGATTGTGTCACAGCAACTGCTCAGTGTGAGACTCAACCGGATCGCTGTTTGTTTTAATTTCCAGTTCTGCTCTGCAGCTGACGCGACTCGCGATCGAAAATCCAGCAAAATGTTGGATGGAGTCAGAAAAATGAGAAATTCAAACACAGGAAGGCAACAAAGCCTGTCATGAAAATTTACTGACAGCTGTCAAAACATGGCTTAAACTAAATGGAATACATCCGTTTAATAAAATCCAGTCAAGTCTGCATTTCAATCTGTGCGTCAGTTGGCCCGCAGGTCCTTCAAGCACACGTCGCCATCGACAATCTCGAGCGAGACGACTGCAATCTCCTGAGACTTGCCCAGCACAGACTCGATGTCGCTGGCCTCGATGCTTGACACGGTGGCGTCGAGCGCCTTCAACCGCTCCATAGTCAGGAAGAAGATGATATTCCACGGACCTAGGCGCATACAGTTTGGCACGAGGCCTTTCCAAAGAGCTCGGAGACCTTCGGCCCGACAGGTCTGCAGCAGGCAGTCCCAGCTGCTGGTGTACAGACCAGCGCCTTTGGTGCTGCAGCTGCTGTAGTGCTGATTCATCATGCGGCTCTGCGGTGAAACAAATCAGCTATGTTTTTAAATTCAACTTTCCTCACTGTACTCAATAAAATAAAAAGAGACAACTCAGTTGGAAGGACCCAGGGACAGCCCAAAAAACACAACAAGGTTGGTCCAGAAAAACAGCTACACTTCAGCTTTGAGCCATTAAACAAGGCTCAACTGAATCTAAAAGCATTGTCTTTAGCAGGGGCTGGGAGTAAATATAGGGGGGGGGTGCTTGCTGTCATGCCACTCCGGTAGAGAACGCGCAGCTACTAACAAATTCAGTAGCATAATAGGGAACGATGCCTTGTCTCTCGTCCACTCTTTTCTCTGTATATTACCCCGCGCTAGCAGCTTTGCACTAATAATTCTAGGAAAGAGAAGGCAGAACTCCGTCCCTGCTTTTGAAAACACTCTAAACCGGTTTAGAGACCGGCCTCGGCCTCAAGACTCCGGCCCCCGGCGCAGTGAATGCAACTGCACGCGCTATACACAAGCACTCTAATTACTTGTTAAAATGTGAGTGGAAAATTACCAAGCACGCAGTTAACGCGTGGCCAACTGGGTGGAGTAGGGGGTGGGTCCAATCCCAAACCTACTTTGCGCTCGGCTATTGAGCGTGAATCGACCTTGAAGTTCAGAGTGGAGTGGAAAATTTATAAAAATAGAACAGAGAAAATACTGGACGGCCGCACTTGACGAACTACTAGAG
This sequence comes from Macrostomum lignano, assembly GCA_002269645.1. Taxonomy (NCBI): domain Eukaryota; kingdom Metazoa; phylum Platyhelminthes; family Macrostomidae; genus Macrostomum; species Macrostomum lignano. The sequence continues at coordinate 29,731 of NIVC01001190.1, read as the reverse complement.
CTCTTAGCGTCACGTGATCTGCTAGACAAACCTAAACTCTACATTGCGCGAGGCTGTTTCTTTCCCTTTCGTCCCTTCGCTGCTGCAGGGCCGTCACTCTCGCCCCCCCCCCCTACGCGGCGTCACTGCTGGCGGTGGCTGCACTGAGGCCGTTGCAAAGCAAGCCAAAAACGGGGATGCTGTATGCTTTGAATAATAGGCTTAGGCTTAGCCGGTTTTTTCATAGATAAGCAAGCATATCTGTTTACTCTTTTAAGCACTCTCTCGTCACTGGTGGCTTCGTGGGCCATTAATGTGCCACGCTAGAATCTAGACAAAAATATATTAAGCGAACGAATGTACTTAATGGCCTTTTTTAATTCTACGCTATGCTAAGCATAAATAGGCTTCCATTTTTCTATTATCAAAACTGGAAAAAAACACTGGAAGGAAAGACCTCGTTAATGATGAGATACGACCTTATTTACCAGCAGAATTCAACCCCAGAATTGGGCTCTAATTTTTTGGTAAATAATAGAAAACTCTAACTAGTAAGCCGTCAACTCGAACGAAATGAAATCAACCTAAACAAAAAATACGGGGAAAAATACTGTCAGATCTGTGCAACAACTCACCTTGATAACGTCAATAGGGTTGCACGCTGCAGCGCTGGCTACACCAGCCCCAATGCTGGACCTGTGGAATAGCAAAATAATTGGTAAAAACCTATAATTAATGCAACAACAGCACGCATGCTAATAATATCAGCAGCATTTATGGAAAGAAACACAGACTCAATACGGAATATTCTGCAAGCAAGCACCCAAAAACCCGGCTTAAAGTTGACAGACACGGCTGCAAAAACAGTAAACCCCACGACAGATAAGATAAAAAAGGAGGTCACAAACTTTTTATAAGTTTTCTTGTCGGTGACCGTGGGCGGGAGGTAGGTTTTACATTCTGCAGTAACCAATTTTAGTACATTGTTTACCATAAAATGAAAGACAAATGTCACTGCAGCAGGAGACAATCAAATGTCACTGCAGGAGACAGTCAAATGTCACTGCAGGAGACAGTCAAATGTCACTGCAGGAGACAGTCAAATGTCACTGCAGCAGGAGACAGTCAAATGTCACTGCAGGAGACAGTCAAATGTCACTGCAGGAGACAGTCAAATGTCACTGCAGGAGACAGTCAAATGTCACTGCAGGAGACAGTCAATTGAGTCAAATGTCACTGACAGAACACAGCCAAATGCAGACACAATCAATGAACTACTCACACAAAATGGCAAACACCGCCATCTTTGAGCAGCTGATGCCTGGTAAGGAACCGTTTAGCAGCCTCATAGGTAGGCAGTTGAACACTGCAGATCAGAGTTGCCCGCTGCGCCGTAGGTCCTGTACCGCGCCAAAGGCCTCGCAGGCCCTCCTCCCGGTAGATGGTTCGGAAAATGTTAATTAACGAGCCGGTGTACCGGTTGCTAGGGCAGAGGCCGCTAGCCTGCAGGCGGACTTTCAGCACATCAGTTGGTGTAGCGCAACAGCTGCTCACGGTGCCAGCAACCGCAGCACACATGATGTTGTTCAGCATGGTGTCTTTCGGCGCGAACGGGATTGAAGCGGCCGCGTGCGGTTTCAAACTCTCGTAGATGCCCACCTTGATGGTGCCGTAGCTGGCCTGTCGGATCAGAGCCACGGACAACCTGAATGCGGGAAGAAAATCCCGTGGAAGGATAGCGGGGAGCTGGTCAGATCAGATGCTCAGAAGTCTAGCAACAGTGAGTCGTCAAGATACACGCCAGTTAACAGCAGATTGGTTAATTCATTCTGCAATGCCTAATAAATCTGCTGCTGCTTAACGCTCAAACTCTCTAGCTTATTAATCCATTTTTAGCCTAAATCCTGAGCACGAATCCACTGAATTGATTTGAGCTGAGCGGTAAACGAAATGAGCAGCAGATATCTCTTTCCGTCTTTCTCGTTCTCAAGACAAAAAAACTTAAAACGTATCGATCAAGATATTCGGAAGCGATGTAACTTCACTTTGGCGACTAGTCTCGAATGAGAAGTTTTGCACCCACAATTTTGTCTAAGACTGTTTGCTCCAGTTCCACTAATTTCATCATCAGACAGCATGGCTTCTGAGCCCTATACTGAGTAAATTATTAATCATAGCTAAGCTAACTTTGCTGTCCGTGTCTTTTTGAAAAAACAAATCCAATTTGAATCAACTGCCAAAAACGCATTTTATTGGCCTCTGGTGCTGCGATTAGCTTGATCAAATCAGAAGCACTTCTCATCGATGAAGAAGAGTAACACCGCAGGACTTGCTGATTCTCAAGAATGATACTAAAGAGCAGGCATTTGAAGACCCGTAAGTTGACGAGATGTTCGCAAGACAATAAGCATAAGCTTCTAAGACAAAAAGCGGCTGGCAAAAAGAACTCTTGCTTGGCGTATAAATATGCATAATTTGATGTAAAGATGTTCGACATGCGTTGAACCGAATAACATATTTTAAGGTCTTTATGGAATTAGGTTACAGATGCTGCTGATGTTGCGTCATGGCAATCCATGGAAGCTTAAAGCAGACGGTGTCCTGACAACCTTGTACCTTATACCTTGACAAGCCGGCTGACCTAATCAAGCAGACAGCAGCACAAAAGGCGAGAATGCGCTTTTTAAAAAATAAATAGAAATTTACATGTGTATGTGAATCAACTAGAGCCTAGGTAACTAAATCCTAGACATAGAGGAAGCATGTATGTTAGGCAATAAAGAATAGCCCAATTGATATTAAGTACATGTAGCAGCGAGTGCTTGATCCTCACTCCACCGAGGCTCTCAAAGTCCTCGGCTTCTGATAAAATAGCCCCACATAGCCACTGACAGCCAGTTGAGCATTGGTTGCGCCGGGATTCAGGATTGTGCCAATTTCCTGCAATAGAGAACAATTAGCAATGAAGAATGGCAATTGCAGCTCCAAATAATTTGCTATAATAGTCATGCACTTTGTGCAAACACATGGACAATTGTTAATCTGGTTTTAAAGCTCATAAGTAAGCAAGCAAGGTTGCTACTTGTGAGTTTAACAAAAATTAAATTAAAATTTTGATTTGTGATTCAAGTTTTGCACTTTATTTGGAGCTTTTTAATTTAATAGTTGCACAATTTAAAGCAATTAAATAGAGTAAAATTTAAATCAAATACAGAATTAAGCAATTAAAATGCCAAAAAAATCAAAATGCAATCAAAGAAAATTATGTACAAATAAAAGTATTCATCTACCCTAAGTTTAACTTGAATAAATTTCAAACACTGACAATAAGATTTTTATTCTTCTTGTGTTTCAAGGATGCCTTAATCCAATGATTATTAAATGAAAATTCCAAAACACTTGACATTTTCCATGTGCCAGTAGTTCTTTCGTACCTTACAAAGTATTAGCAAAGCTGCTAATTGGAATTGTGGATTTGAGATATGGAAGTTATATGGTATTCCATATATAAAAACCTTCCTGAAAGAAGAAATGGAATTGGATTTTGGATAATAGAATGTTATACCTATTTTATTACCTTTGTAGTTTCTTGTCTGTATTTTTATTAGTAATTTTGACTTTAAACCTTCCTGAAGAATATATAGGAATAAATTTGTGACCTTTATGAAGTATTGTGCTTGTGTTTTCCAATTGTGGTATTGATTTTGTACCCCCCAGAAGGAAATAAAGGAGTTAAAGGATTGGAATTTTTGGTGAATTTCAATAATAATTGTATTTTAACATATTTTCACTTAAGCATTAATATAATACTATGCTTTAAATGCTATTGACTATAAAAGGTTTGTACAATTTTTAAGGTCTATACACTTTAATAAAAGCTAAAGGTTTTAAATTAAATCTTAAATAACCTTCTATCTAGGCCTACTACTTTGAAAACCTTTAAATTCAAATTTATTGTTTTTATGTACAATAATATACATAATATTTAAATAAGACAATTTTTATACACTTTTACACTAATTTAAAAACAAACTTTATGAAAATAGCTATTATTATTCAGATTTGATTCCAAAAAAGATTAGAGAGGTACATTGAATTTATTAAAACTATGATTCTGAGATTATAGAAATGGATCAAGATCTATATTTAATATTTAAGCATTAGATGGAATTTTGATTGGACAAAACTTCTTGGGATTGGGATCAAACCTATATTGTAAAACTAAAGTTAACCTTTACTTGGGAACTTGGGAAGTCCTTATCAAAATTAACAAATCTATTTCTACTTTCTTAATTAATATTGCATTGGCAAATAATAAATACTATAAAATCATTCAATTAGAATTTACAAATTCAAATAAATTACAAATAGTTAATTGAAACAAACCAGAAAAATTAAGAAAACAGAAAGATTATTATTACATACCCTTTAAACAATGCTTTGTGGCCTTCGTCCAAACATATCTTGTAGAATGTATGAAGCATGCCTTTATATCTACATGCTACAATTTCACTTGCAGTTTGCCTTTGGCCTTGAACCATCAGCCTAGTCTTAGCAGTGTCCAAGGGGAAAGTACCTACAAATTAACAAAAAACAAAAATTATTAACAAAGAAAAACAAGAAAATGACAAGAACCTACTTTATATTCAAATTTTATTTTTGTGCATTTGCGTATTGGCACCTTGACTGGACCCATACTGAAACCTCAACCTAGACTAACTAAAAGATGGGCCTAGGAATTGCATTTGCAATGCCTAGGCCTATCATTACTAAATATAGAATAAAGCAATACCTCAACCCATTCTTAACCCACCAATGGATATTGATAAAATTGGCAACAAACAAATTTGGCAATAATTACTGAATAAAACATTTTTTATCATTTTGGCAATTCTTCAACTACAATGGTATTATTCAATGCATATTAGCTTTAGTTTTTAATTGAGTTTGTTTTATCTATCATTTATCCTTGTGTGTTTTTAAAGTCCTTTCCAATAAATATTTGTTAATTTTAAGGTGGGACAGCCTTAGAGGCAATGGGACTTGGGGAAAAACAAGAAAAATGATTTTCTTATATTCCTACTAAAGGTCTTTCCACTGATTACAATGTACGGGAAATGGATTTGAAAAAATACACCATGCCAATGCAAAGAAAAATTACAAAATTAAAAAATGTAAGATGCAGAATGACCAATTCAACAACACTTTTCTTATCATTTTAACACACTCATGCAGCCATTATTTCACATATATAAACTTTAATGAGTATTTTAAGAAAGCCTTATTACATGCACACATATAAATTTGCTTTAACTTGTCTTTGGCTATAAAAAGACTTGTTGCCAAATTTGCATGCATCCCCGACCAAGATACCAACCAAATATTGGCACCTCTTAGCATTCAAGCTCTTTGTAATTAGAAGTCCTGCTTAAGCCTCTAGAAAAAAGCCATTTCTAATATTAATAATATATGTACACTAACAATATATCATAAGAATTCAACTCACCAAACTCTGCAAATACAGAAGCTGTGCCTCCATATACAAATGATCGAACATCAAGAAACTTAACAGACATAGTGACTCGGCCCTTCAATTAACACCTAAATAACAGGCAAAAAGCTGCTACTTAGGGCGGGTCGATAAATAGTTTTTATAGTAGGCCTATAGGCTCCTAAGGCAAGCTAGGCTAAGATTAACAACTGCTAAATCCGATTTTTGTTCACAAATTCTGTTATGAGGTATTATAAAAGTGACTTATTTATTATGAACAAAAGCCAAAAAGTTATTAAGTTACTTTATTAACAGTTGGTAATTCGCTTAAGAAATAACTATAAGAATGCTAAGGTAAGGGTGCAACTTAGGCCTATCGTTTATATCGCTCAATAATAAAAAAATTTTGCGGGGTTCATGAATTGCTCAAGAATTCTTGATTTGAAGTTTTATATGTTTGCTTGACAAAAATTTAAACAATTTTTTTATTTGCAAAAAGTAAGTATGCCGTCGTAAGTGACTTTTTGTTTTCTATTATTTTTTACAAAAAATAACACAATTTTTTTTTAATAGCTTCTTCAAATTTAAAGTTACGTAATCCACTAAAAAGTTAGATTGAAGATGTACCGATTATGAGAATTCGTTGTCAATATGAGAAATTCGCCTGCGTCGCTAAAATGGTGCCTGCTGCGCAAAATAAATGTACATGTAAGGCGCTGCGACACTAAAATGGTGGCCAAAATTATTGCTAACAACACCGATTCTTAAAAAAGGCATACTTTCTCGTTTAAACTGATAAATTTAAACTAACTTTAACTTTTATCAAAAACATTGGTTTGGCGAATTATAGCTAGGCTCTTTGGTACTACTTCTCGTGTGGTAAGTTGATCGGCTTTACGTGTATAACTGTACGTTTGCAGTGAGGCACGCAGCAATCTTTCTGGGAGGGGCGCCAATACTTGACTGTTTGGTGTCTTCTTGTTGGGCGCCCCTGTCTCTTAGTGTGGGCGCCCCTGTCTCTTGGTGGGCCCCCTTGTATTTTAGTTGGCGCCCCTGTCTCTTGGTGGGCCCCCTTGTATTTTAGTTGGCGCCCCTGTCTCTTGGTAGGCGCCGCTCTCTCTTATAGTGGGCGCCCCCTGTCTCTTGGTGGGCGCCCCTGGTCTCTTAGTGGGCGCCCCTGTCTCTTAGTGGGCGCCCCTGTCTCTTAGTGGGCGCCCCTGTCTCTTAGTGGCCGCCCCTGTCTCTTAGTGGGCGCCCCTGTCTCTTAGTGGGCGCCCTTCTCTCTTCGTCCGTGGGAAGAATCTGCTGCTGCACTCGTGGGTTGTGTGGATTTAAAGCCTCACTTGCATGGCCTCAGAGCATCCCTTTTGTCCGTGATCTCGTCTCTTGGAGAACAAGTTTTTTTGGCTATCCCAGCGAGGGAAACAGTAAGCCCAGCATTGTTTGGGCCTATTGCCAGATTAGTAGATAAATTAAATCCATGTTGTCGGCTTCGAAATAAAATAATTATGGATAAGTCGCGTTATATAGTATCACATTTTGGTATTACATGTAGAGTTCATGAGGCTGCTGTAAGCCAATTTGCTAGACAACTGGCACTGAGAAAACAATGGAAGTTTTTGAGTCAGAAATATGGCAGCAGTTGGCTCGCCTGCCCATTCCTTTCTCTATTATGCAATTCATTTTGCTTGTTCAAATTGTTGCTTGTCCGTGTGAAGTCTTTTGTGACCTTTGCCTCTTGGGGCTCGCTTGACTGGCTGACTAACGCATTTTGTTGTTGTTGCTCTTGCTGTTGTAAAGTAGCTTTTTAAATGCGAACCAATTGGACTACTCAAGTATTCTACTCTACTCCACTCTAGTCATTGATGCGGTCCTTCCTGACAGGCCTGCTCAAGCATCTCAAGCAGCGGCAGCAGCCCCGGACAAGACAACAACAGCTCAAATAATCAATAAACTACTTGGCCCCTTGTTAGCGTCTAAAACTCAAAAAAACGATATGGAATCATGCACCTGTCCCTCAAGCCCAACTTCCAACAGCCTCAAGGATCAGCCATATTGTGTGAGTAGCTCAGTGTAGTGCAGATTCAATGCGTCTCTCTGCAAGCTGCAACTGAAGAAAATCCTATATACTGGTTTATAAACTGTTGTTCAGTGCATCGTTAGCGGCAGCAACTCCAGCACCGGATGCAGGCAGGCTAAAGGCGTCCAAGCCAGAAACGCACCATAAAAGATGCAATTGGGGCAATGGTCACTGCAGGCATTGGTCACTACAGGCATTGGTCACTGCAGGCATTGGTTTTGCTACCGTTGAAAAAGCAGCAGAACCTGAAGCAACATTTGGTGCCGTCAGTAGACTTTTGTGACACCTTTGGGCCCTCAGCCTCCTTTACCAAGCCTTGTGGATCTGTGAGTGCTGTACCTGCTGCAGAGACTCTTCAATTCTTGCGGCTACAACGAGCAACTTAAGCCTCCATGCTTTACATTTCCCTGCCAGCATGTTCGAAGCCGGTTCTCAGTGCTTAAAATAATAAATCAAATTTTTCAACTGGCAGCACGAAGAGCTGGGAATAAGTTAACAAATGCGCATTTGCGATCCAATGATAGGGTAGCAGCTGGTGTAAATAAATAGATAATATCAATTATTAAATTATTGCACAGTCTGCTTCAGTAGGTGCAAAACTCAAAACTGACCATTTTTGCAGCCGCCTCAATGAAATCTAACTGGCGCCCTCTCTGTAGCTGGCGCTCCCTCTGTAGCTGGCGCCCCCTCTGTAGCTGGCGCCCCCTCTGTAGCTGGCGCTCCCTCTGTAGCTGGCGCCCCCCTCTGTAGCTGGCGCCCCCTCTGTAGCTGGCGCCCCTGCTGTAGCTGGCGCCCCCTCTGTAGCTGGCGCCGCCCTCTGTAGATGGCGCTCCCTCTGTAGCTGGCGCCCCCTCTGTAGCTGGCGCCCCCTCTGTAGCTGGCGCCCCCTCTGTAGCTGGCGCTCCCTCTGTAGCTGGCGCCCCCTCTGTAGCTGGCGCCCCCTCTGTAGCTGGCGCCCCCTCTGTAGCTGGCGCTCCCTCTGTAGCTGGCGCTCCCTCTGTAGCTGGCGCCCCCCTCTGTAGCTGGCGCCCCCTCTGTAGCTGGCGCCCCCTCTGTAAAGACTGCGATAGTGAAGGCGGCAGTGTCAGCGCGAAACGAAAGACTTAAGGCCCCATATGGCCGTGGGCCCAATATATATACATTTGTTAGGCGACAGTGAACGATGCGTACATTCATGAACATGTACATTGCTACGCTATTGATGCTATTGATTAGGACATAGCGGGCGAGAGAGAGAGAGAGCGCTGGCAACAGGCACCGCCCTGCTAGGCTAATTCAACTAGGTGGCAATAACACTTCTCCCAAAGCAGAAAGAAACAAAGAGGGGATAAAAGCTCGAATGACAGTCATCGAAGTACTGAAGGAATGAACCTTGACAGGTAGGTTGCCAGCTCAAGGAATGAGCGTAGCTCCGATGTGTTCGTGGGCTCCTTGAAGGCCTTGAGCGCCTTTATTTTCTCCTCTGTTGGCTGGACGCCGCTGGCGCTGATGCGCATTCCGAGAAATTCGATGGAAGGTTGGGCGAGACGGCACTTATCGGGGTTAAGGGTGATCCCGTGGTCTCTGAGGCGCTGGAGGCACGCCTTCAAACGGCTTGGCGCGCATCTGTAGATGGCGCCCCCCTCTGTAGCTGGCGCCCCCTCTGTAGCTGGTGCCCTCTCTGTAGCTGGCGCCTCCCTCTGTAGCTGGCGCTCCCTCTGTAGCTGGCGCCCCCTCTGTAGCTGGCGCTCCCTCTGTTGATGGCGCCCCCTCTGTAGCTGGTGCCCTCTCTGTAGCTGGCGCCTCCCTCTGTAGCTGGCGCCCCCTCTGTAGCTGGCGCCCCCTCTGTAGCTGGCGCCCCCTCTGTAGCTGGCGCTCCCTCTGTAGCTGGCGCTCCCTCTGTAGCTGGCGCCCCCCTCTGTAGCTGGCGCCCCCTCTGTAGCTGGCGCCCCCTCTGTAAAGACTGCGATAGTGAAGGCGGCAGTGTCAGCGCGAAACGAAAGACTTAAGGCCCCATATGGCCGTGGGCCCAATATATATACATTTGTTAGGCGACAGTGAACGATGCGTACATTCATGAACATGTACATTGCTACGCTATTGATGCTATTGATTAGGACATAGCGGGCGAGAGAGAGAGAGAGCGCTGGCAACAGGCACCGCCCTGCTAGGCTAATTCAACTAGGTGGCAATAACACTTCTCCCAAAGCAGAAAGAAACAAAGAGGGGATAAAAGCTCGAATGACAGTCATCGAAGTACTGAAGGAATGAACCTTGACAGGTAGGTTGCCAGCTCAAGGAATGAGCGTAGCTCCGATGTGTTCGTGGGCTCCTTGAAGGCCTTGAGCGCCTTTATTTTCTCCTCTGTTGGCTGGACGCCGCTGGCGCTGATGCGCATTCCGAGAAATTCGATGGAAGGTTGGGCGAGACGGCACTTATCGGGGTTAAGGGTGATCCCGTGGTCTCTGAGGCGCTGGAGGCACGCCTTCAAACGGCTTGGCGCGCATCTGTAGATGGCGCCCCCCTCTGTAGCTGGCGCCCCCTCTGTAGCTGGTGCCCTCTCTGTAGCTGGCGCCTCCCTCTGTAGCTGGCGCTCCCTCTGTAGCTGGCGCCCCCTCTGTAGCTGGCGCTCCCTCTGTTGATGGCGCCCCCTCTGTAGCTGGTGCCCTCTCTGTAGCTGGCGCCTCCCTCTGTAGCTGGCGCCCCCTCTGTAGCTGGCGCCGTCCAACGTGAGCCCCAAAAATGTCGGCGTGAGCTCAAAATTGAGTTTATCTCCATTAATGCAAAGGTTCACCTGGCTCTTTCCGTTGTTCTCATTTGGGGCCAGAGTGAAAGTGGTATAGCAGCATTTGCTGTTGCTAGTGGTGACCTTCCAGGTCCTGCACCAGCTGGTCACTGCGTCCAGAGCAGGTTGGAGCTCCTCGGAGCAGGTAGCCAGGGAGCGGGCCGTTGCAAGTAAGGCGGGCAAGCACCATGCACTCTGCGCACTTAGCGACACAGCTGGTCAAAGCGACCGGACGGCGACGTAGCACTCTTGTCTTTTTTCGGATCGGGATGATGATGCCATTTCGCCAGCTGGTCGGTGTTTGCCCTTCGGTCCAGGTGCGGTTGATGAGTTTGAGGAGAATATTCTCATCGGCCGCGGGGAGGCGTTTCAGAATCTTGTTTGAGACGCCGTCGGCCCCCACAGACTTTCCTGACTTGAGGCGACGAACGGCTGCGCGGAGCTCGTCGATAGAGAAGAGGGCATCCGGGCCGTGAGCGGGGGTTCGTCTGTGACTGTCGTGGCCTCGTTGGCTTCGTAGCGGATTGCGGTGTCCTGGCGGCGTCTGGGGACTCGGCTCACTTCCGCGTACATCTGGCAGAAAAGCTCTGCCTTTTCCTTGTTAGTGCGGGCCGTACGCTCGGGGCATTTTCAGAGGTCTGACTCAATGACCTTCAAGTCTAAATCAGGCGGCTCTAGTAATCGCTGCGGGGTCCGCAGTCTTGTGCCCTTCGCCTCTCATGGCGCAGGGTAGGCCAAAGATGTCGGGGCCTTGGTGGAAGTGCGCCGCCCTTTCCAGCAGGAAGGCTTTCTTTTCCTTGTTGAGGCAGTCTGAGGCATTATGTCGGGCCCGAGCGGCTGCGGCAAGATTCTCCGGGGTCGGATCTGCTTCGACGGCCTGGCAAGCGGCTTTGGTCGCTTTCGTGGCATCCTCGCATGCGTCGTTCCAGAAAGGGAACTGGCGCATTGGCTTTACTGAGCTGCGCGGGATGCTGTGTCGCGCGGCTGAGAGTATAGCCTCGGAGAGCCGAGTAGCCTCATCGTTAAGCGCGACCGTTTGTAGATCGGAGTCGACCCAGCCAGTCAAAATATCCCGGAAGACGGCCCAGTTTGCTTTTTTGTAGATCCAGTGTTTCTGTCCCTGGCAGGTTGTTCTCCAGTCGGGGCCTATTCTCCAGGAGTCGGTCAAAACGCCGGAGAGGGCGCTGCTGCAGATCGTCACATCCGGACTGCTGATGCGACCTGTGCTGGGGCACGCTCTCGTGTGGTTGGTTGAGTTGCAGATGGTCAGACAGTTGCGAGCAACCCATTCATCAACCGTTTGGCTCCTGGCGTCCTCGTCGAGGTGATGTTTCCAGCTGCCGTGGGCGTTGAAATCACCCCCGAGGATGGCTCTTCCGGTGACCGGTAGATTGTTAAAGGTTGGCTGCCAGGTATCGTCAGGGCGTTGGTAACTGGTGGGTGGGGCGTAAATGGAGGCCACCACAGTTGGCTGTTGTCCTTGTAGGCGGATGCGGCAGGCGACGACATCCAGGAGTTCTTGCTCGCGGTTGATCGATAACCTATCGTATTGGACGTCTTCCCGAACGAGTACCAATGCACCGCCACGCCCCGTGATTCTTTTTTTCGGTTTTTTGGATTGGTTGGGGCTGACTAGCAGGCGCCGTGCTGGTAGGGCTCGCTCCGGGTTGGGCCGGCTGGTGGGAGTTGGTTCATGGCGTGAAACGGACGCTGCATGCGGTGCGGCCGCTGCGGCATCCGGGGCACCATTCCGCACGGAGGCCGGGGTATCTGAGGCGGCAGCGTGGGTTCTTGACGCGGCGCAGTTTCCCGGCAGTGCCAGCGGGGGGATCGGGCAGAGGTGGAGTAGGCTGGTCGGCAGTGTCAGTGACGTTAGCGCCGGTTTTAGGCCTGTCCAGGGCGGCGCCGTCCGCTCTGGCAGCTTTTACATACCCTCTTGGTGGATTGTACTCTTCGTTATGCCTTAGCTTTGTTTCCTGAAGGAGGGCCACGGCAGGGCGTTAGGAGAGTGAACCTGTGAGGTATCTCCATTTGGCGGCTTTTAATGCCGTTGCAGTTAAACTGCACCAGGAGTTCTGGGCCCAGCTCGGCTCTGTGCGATGCTGTGGCTTCTCGGCGCCTCCCACGACTCCGGCAGCGATGCGCTTTTTGGGCGTCGTCGTTTCCTCCGCGGAGGCGCATGACGGTTCGAAGGTTGTCGGTGGCGCTGTCAGGTGACGCGTTATTTCCAGCTTCCTCGCAGACTCGGTGGTTGTACGGTCCTTTAGAATGATCCAGAGACACCTCATGGAGGTGGGTCGTGGGTCTCCGCTGCTGCTTCTTCTTCTTCTTCCGGCGCGCCCTTAGCGCTGCGGCGCTAAAACGGGCGGGGGGCCAGCGCCCTATCCCACGGAGCAAGGCGAGAATTCTACCGGCGGGCCCGTCCAGGGGGTTGCCGCCGCCGAACAGCCGGAGGCGCAGAGAGTCGCTCCGGGGGCAGCGGCGGAGGACGTGGTCGACCGTGTCAAGCGCGCCGCAATCAGGGCAGGAGGCGTCTTCGTTGATGCCGAGGCGGAGGCGGGAGGCCCCGCACAGGGGGCTGACGCCAGCTCTGAGCTGATTAATGGCGACGTGCTCGTGGCGGTTACGGGAATGCATGGAGGGCCCAGAATCCGGGCGTCCAAGGCGCGGCGGTCGCGGCGGATGGCCGCACGGGCTGACGCAAGGCTAATAGGCACGTCGACCTGGGGCAGCCCGGCAGCCTCGGCGGCGGCGCGGTCTGCAGCGGTATTACCGGCAATGTCAGCGTGGCCCGGGACCCAGCAGAACAGAAAGTCGGAGCGCCCGGCGGACTCGGCGATGGTCTGCCAGCAGGCCGCACCGGTGGCGTTCGTCTGGCCGGCGGGTCTTTGCTCCAGAGCGGTCAGAGCACTAAGGCTGTCGGTCAGGACCGCTATGCTGGGAGAAGGGGCTGGGCGCTCGCGGATGCAGTGGACCAGGGCGGCGTGGATCGCGGCAGGCTCAGCCTGGAAACTGCTGCACAGGCGGCCGGCCGCGACGCGGATGGTAGAAGTGGAGTTATCGCAAAAGGTGATGACGGCTACGCCGCTGCCGTTGGCCGTACCGCTTTCGGCGGAGCCGTCGGTCCAAGCAATGGCGTGAAACTCTTCCGCTGCTGCTGCTGCTGCTGCTGCTGCTGTCTGCTCAACCGGCGATCTCTGTTCCACTGGCCTCGGAGGAGCGGCATAGTGCAGCTACTAAAATGTGCTGCAATATGGAGCAATACGAACCGGAAACCGCCAGCTGGATGAATCAGTCAGTGAATCCGTGCGAGTCTATGTACGAATTCGCCATTGGAAATCTGCCCCATGAAGACCTGTTCAAGCAAGCTGATGAGACAATGAGAAACCGACTGCACAAGCTGTTGACAAACTCAAGTAATGGAGTGCAGCAGCAGGACGAAATGATCTCTAATCCGACCAGAATTGCCAGTAGGCTGTACGGTGACTGCCTCAGCTGGTGGAACGGCTCTGACGCAGAAGCGATGCGTGGCGCGTTTCTCAGATCCGCTTTTAGCCAGCTGCTCAACAATCTGGAGACCGAATTTAGACATCGAGGCGAAGTTCTTGAGCTCGAGTCTCTGCTAGCGACTCTTGCCTGTTGTAGAGCCTGTTTCCACCTGTTGGCAGCCAGGTTCAAAGTACTTTCACACCGATTCGCCAATATTAGCGGACCGAAACCCAGAGCCATGAAGTCGTCAAAGATGATTAAATTTCTGCGATTCCTTCGGAAATGGAACGTAACGAATTCCGTTGAGCTGGAGGCGACGAATATTGTGCAAAAGCTGGCCTCATTGGATGAACTGTCGAAGTCGGATTCAGTGTAGCTTAAGCTTGAGAGCTGCATACAGATACAGGGCTGGGGATGAAAAAGAAAACCTGATGTTTACAGCCAAGCAGCTTGAAAACTTTACTAATTGCATTTCGGCTGATACTCGAGTTTCATTTTCAAGGACAATTTTTTTGAAGAAGTGGATTCGAGTTATGAAGGTGGCCGTTTGTTACTTGCAGCCTCTGTTCAGATTGCCTATTTAGGTGCATTCATAAATTTAACATCCGATGGTAAGCTACTTAATGGGAATTTTAAGTCAATACTCGAAGCAACCAGCACTCAGATAATTTTGTTTGACTGGCTCTTCAAACTGTCGAAAATGATCCCGAGCTGGTTTATCAAGAATAATCACTATTGTCTTGAAGCTACAAAAAAACTGCTCCAACCAGTGATATCCACAATGTACAATGTGGCATAATATAACTCAACTGATGCAGCCAATGTGGAGTCTCAGAATTGGTGGACGGAAAGCGATATTGATGAAGTTAGACAGCTGAGGTACACTAGCAACTTTTTCGAACTTTCGGATCAAGGAAGTTCGGCTGAATTCCTTCCAGCTCTAAAGAGTATCTACGCGCCTCTTGCTCGAACCTATACGCCGAAAGATTTGAAGCTTTGAAGCTGACGAGGAAAACAACTTTGGCGCTCTGAATTTGATGAGCCTCGCTTCCCAGCTGAGAATCCGGTACTTTGCGGCCAGAAATACAGTACTGCTTTCTTTATGAGGAATCCTTTTGATGTTGAAGAAAAATATGCAAACACAAAACACGGGTTTAGAATTGTCTCCATCCCTCTGCGTCGGCTCACGCCACCAATATTTACCCGTGCATGTCCACAACTCAGTAACTCGGCCCGCGGCTGGTCACTGCATTCAGCATATCGATTTGGCAAGCTGTGAAAGAAATAAACCAAAGAAGTGAAAACAGATCTTTAATTGTAGAGCAGCAGAAACTTCAAGCCCATTCCAGTTACCAAGCGTTCGTCAAGTGACCCCGCAGCAAATCTGCAACGTGCAGATACTGGTTTAGAGCATTCAATCAGCTGAGCAACTCCAGCCAACCGCAGATGAACTCTGCGCAGCCGAACCCGCTGACCAAAATCAACTCAATAGAATGTTTTTCACACTGATTGCGCAACTCTTTTACCAAACCGGGATGACAGAACAGATTAGCGAGCCTTTCAAACCGTACAATGCTCTCCAAGTCAAGTTTGACAGCGCCATGTCCAACAACAAGGAGTTCGCCAGAGCATTCGAATGCAGCAAATCGAGCACTTTAAATCGAAAGAATAAATGTACCTATTGGAAGAATTAAAGCTGAGGTATGGGTGTTGCCTGTCAGATAACTCGATGCAGCAAGATTTAATCAAGTGTTTGTCTTTGACTTTGAAAAGAATGCGAGAGTGAAGCGAGAACTTTTGATGAAAATAAAAGCAAACTTAGTCAAGTAAAGTCATTCAAATCGGCACTGCTATGTTGTTTAAAAAATTATATTTATTTGAAAAATTAACCATCCTAAGAGCTACCTTGGTAGCATAAAAATTGGGAGACAAATTTGAGTAACTTTCTCATTTAAAATCCTCACAGCATCCAGACCCGCTCAGCTTTACAGCTTCATCCAGACCCACTCAGCTTCACATCTAGCTTCATCCAGACCCACTCAGCCTCACAGCTTCATCCAGACCCACTCAGCTTCGCAGCTTCATCCAGACCCACTCAGCTTCGCAGCTTCATCCAGACCCACTCAGCTTCACAGCTTCACCCAGACCCACTCAGCCTCACAGCTTCATCCAGACAAACTCAGCCTCACAGCTTCATCCAAACACACTAAATAAACTGGCGTGGCCTGTGCGCAGCTTTTTACTCACCTGGTCTTCAAAAACCAGGAGTTCTAACTAGTCACCTGTACAGCAACCCGACGTCGGCAACGGTCTAAATTGCACCGACGTTCGGCCGACATATGACGTCGTTAATGTTAATATTTATTAGGTCAAACAGAATAATTTTGGCCTTGGGTTGACGCTTTCGACAGGGGCGTCGATCGCCACCAGGGGGGAACAGGGGGACATGTCCCCCTCTAGATCCTCCCATTAAAAGTTATGGGGGGACATGCCAATGCTTTGCCCCCCCCCTCACCCCGCCTTTGTTGACTTGTTATGGAAATCAATAATTTTGCTTCAGGGCAACAAAACATATTTAGTGCCTGCGGCCAAAATGATTGTTAACAGCATCAATTCCTAAAATAATGTACATGTAGAATTCTTGGGCTTTGTCCCCCCACCATGAAATCCATGGCGACGCCCCTGGACATCGACGTCACTGCAGGGTTAGGGTATTTTAAGTATATGAACTCAAAGTGTGCAATAATACGGTAGTAGTGTGACACCCAGACATTTGTATTTTCTCTAGTTCCATCTATCAGGAACTGTACGTGTTTTACCCACTCAGTTCAGTAAAACGTGACACTTGACAGATTTACTGAACTATCTTGGCAACTCACACTGGGGTACCTGCAATGCGTGCCTAATTTAGCAGGGCTTGCATGTCAGTAGGACGAACAGAAGTATAAAATGGATACAAGCCAGGCTTAAGGGCAATATTTTCTCGTTTAAGCTGATAAATTTAAACCAACTTTAAGCGTTTATCAAAAACATTGGTTTGGCGAATTATTTGTATAGCTAGACTCTTTGGTACTTCTCGTGTGGTAAGTTAATCGGCAAAAATACTTCGGACCTTGCTTTTGCAGGGGCATACTCAGGAATTTTTATGTAAGGGCCTCATGCATAAAGGGGCGCCAACATTCTGTAAGACCAGAATTGCGAGAGAAATACACACTCAAAGGCCAAATTTAGTCGATATATATATTTGTCACGCACGAAGTATTCATGTACATGTATGTAATCGATATTGACGCAGGTAAATAAAAGCGTGCCCAACCCCCCAGCGCAGGCCAACCCCAGAACAGCAAACACAAAACTCACAATTCGAATGCTTGGTGTCTTGGTGGGCGCCCTGCTGTCTGTTGGTGGGCGCCCTGCTGTCTGTTGGTGGGCGCCCCTGTCCCTTGTTGGTGCATGGGCACTCCTGTCTCTTAATAGTGGGTCCCCCTGTCTCTTAATAGTGGGTCCCCCTGTCTCTTAATAGTGGGTCCCCCTGTCTCTTAATAGTGAGTCCCCCTGTCTCTTAATAGTGGGTCCCCCTGTCTCTTAATAGTGGGTCCCCCTGTCTCTTAATAGTGGGTCCCCCTGTCTCTTAATAGTGGGTCCCCCTGTCTCTTAATAGTGGGTCCCCCTGTCTCTTAGTGGGCGCCCCTGTCTCTTAGTGGGCGCCCCTGTCTCTTAGTGGCCGCCCCTGTCTCTTGGTGGCCGCCCTTGTCTCTTGGTGGCCGCCCCTGTCTCTTAGTGGCCGCCCCTGTCTCTTGGTGGCCGCCCCTGTCTCTTAGTGGGCGCCCCTATCTCTTAGTGGGCGCCCCTGTCTCTTAGTGGGCGCCCCTGTCTCTTAGTGGCCGCCCCTGTCTCTTAGTGGCCGCCCCTGTCTCTTAGTGGGCGCCCCTGTCTCTTAGTGGCCGCCCCTGTCTCTTGGTGGCCGCCCCTGTCTCTTGGTGGCCGCCCCTGTCTCTTAGTGGGCGCCCCTGCCTCTTAGTGGGCGCCCCTGTCTCTTAGTGGCCGCCCCTGTCTCTTGGTGGCCGCCGCTGTCTCTTGGTGGCCGCCGCTGTCTCTTAATAGTGGGTCCCCCTGTCTCTTAATAGTGGGTCCCCTTGTCACTTAATAGTGGGTCCCCCTGTCTCTTAATAGTGGGTCCCTCTGTCTCTCAGTGGCCGCCCCTGTCTCTTAGTGGGCGCCCCTGTCTCTTAGTGGGCGCCCCTGTCTATTAGTGGGCGCCGCTGTCTCTTAGTGGGCGCCCCTGTCTCTTAGTGGGCGCCCCTGTCTCTTAGTGGCCGCCCCTGTCTCTTAGTGGGCGCCCCTGTCTCTTAGTGGCCGCCCCTGTCTCTTGGTGGGCGCCCCTGTCTCTTAGTGGGCGCCCCTGTCCCTTGGTGCATGGGCACTCCTGTCTCTTAATAGTGGGCCCCCCTGTCTCTTAATAGTGGCTGCCCCTGTCTCTTAATAGTGGGTCCCCCTGTCTCTTAATAGTGGGCCCCCCTGTCTCTTAATAGTGGCTGCCCCTGTCTCTTAATAGTGGGTCCCCCTGTCTCTTAGTGGGCGCCCCTGTCTCTTGGTGGGCGCCCCTGTCTCTTAGTGGCCGCCCCTGTCTCTTGGTGGGCGCCCCTGTCTCTTAGTGGCCGCCCCTGTCTCTTAGTGGCCGCCCCTGTCTCTTAGTGGGCGCCCCTGTCTCTTAGTGGCCGCCCCTGTCTCTTGGTGGCCGCCCCTGTCTCTTGGTGGCCGCCCCTGTCTCTTAGTGGGCGCCCCTGCCTCTTAGTGGGCGCCCCTGTCTCTTAGTGGCCGCCCCTGTCTCTTGGTGGCCGCCGCTGTCTCTTGGTGGCCGCCGCTGTCTCTTAATAGTGGGTCCCCTGTCTCTTAATAGTGGGTCCCCTTGTCACTTAATAGTGGGTCCCCCTGTCTCTTAATAGTGGGTCCCTCTGTCTCTCAGTGGCCGCCCCTGTCTCTTAGTGGGCGCCCCTGTCTCTTAGTGGGCGCCCCTGTCTATTAGTGGGCGCCGCTGTCTCTTAGTGGGCGCCCCTGTCTCTTAGTGGGCGCCCCTGTCTCTTAGTGGCCGCCCCTGTCTCTTAGTGGGCGCCCCTGTCTCTTAGTGGCCGCCCCTGTCTCTTGGTGGGCGCCCCTGTCTCTTAGTGGGCGCCCCTGTCCCTTGGTGCATGGGCACTCCTGTCTCTTAATAGTGGGCCCCCCTGTCTCTTAATAGTGGCTGCCCCTGTCTCTTAATAGTGGGTCCCCCTGTCTCTTAATAGTGGGCCCCCCTGTCTCTTAATAGTGGCTGCCCCTGTCTCTTAATAGTGGGTCCCCCTGTCTCTTAGTGGGCGCCCCTGTCTCTTGGTGGGCGCCCCTGTCTCTTAGTGGCCGCCCCTGTCTCTTGGTGGGCGCCCCTGTCTCTTAGTGGGCGCCCCTGTCCCTTGGTGCATGGGCACTCCTGTCTCTTAATAGTGGGCCCCCCTGTCTCTTAATAGTGGCTGCCCCTGTCTCTTAATAGTGGCTGCCCCTGTCTCTTAATAGTGGGCCCCCCTGTCTCTTAATAGTGGGTCCCCCTGTCTCTTAATAGTGGCTGCCCCTGTCTCTTAATAGTGGGTCCCCTGTCTCTTAGTGGGCGCCCCTGTCTCTTAGTGGGCGCCCCTGTCTCTTAGTGGCCGCCCCTGTCTCTTAGTGGCCGCCCCTGTCTCTTAGTGGCCGCCCCTGTCTCTTAGTGGCCGCCCCTGTCTCTTGGTGGCCGCCCCTGTCTCTTGGTGGGCGCCCCCGTCTCTTAGTGGCCGCCCCTGTCTCTTGGTGGCCGCCCCTGTCTCTTGGTGGCCGCCGCTGTCTCTTAATAGTGGGTCCCCCTGTCTCTTAATAGTGGGTCCCCTTGTCACTTAATAGTGGGTCCCCCTGTCTCTTAATAGTGGGTCCCTCTGTCTCTTAGTGGCCGCCCCTGTCTCTTAGTGGCCGCCCCTGTCTCTTAGTGGCCGCCCCCGTCTCTTAGTGGCCGCCCCTGTCTCTTAGTGGGTGCCCCTGTCTCTTAATAGTGGGCGCCCCTGTCCCTTGGTGCATGGGCACTCCTGTCTCTTAATAGTGGGTCCCCCTGTCTCTTAATAGTGGGCGCCCCTGTCTCTTAGTGGGCCGTGGTGCCCCTTACTCTGCGTAAGCCACGGTAGTTTAGCTGCCAATGTTTTAAAAGTTCGCTACTGAAAGCACGAGTTTTGTAAATACCGTTTCAGTAGATTATGTACCTTGTGCGTGCATTTTTACCAAGTGCGATTCCTAAGCCACTCTGATTTACTCACGGAATAAAAACATCACTTGAATCGCAGGCTGCGCTGGTTCTACAACTGCATTGTCCTGAGTACCATTTGATCAATATGACGACTGCAGTCGGTCCGCCTGCAGCAGCACAGTTACAGAATGAGGAGATCAGAGGAAGCCTGCTTGTTGAAGCCAAACGAGGCAATTTCGAAGTTTCCATCAAGCACATTCAGCAGGCCTTCAGTTTGGAAAGAGACGATGAGGGTCGAACTGCGGCTCACTTTGCCGCCATGGAACCAGGAGGCTTCCGTTTGCTCGAGGAACTGTCTCGCAGTGCAGGACTTTCTTGTCTTGACATGGAAGATGAACACAAAGCAACTCCGCTTCATTACGCCACCGCAAGCTACTCGCTCGAGCAACTCAAGCAACTCTGGCCGAACGTGCTTCGTTTTTTATGCAGCTACCGGCTCAGAGACAAATACGGAAACACACTGGCCCATTGTGCCGCTCGGAACTGCAGCCACGAGGAGGTCATTCTAGAAATTTTACGAGCATCAGACGGCAACCAGCGGACCAACTGGCCTGTCACAAGAGGATTTGTGTTGTGGAAGAATAGCAAAAAACAGACCGTGCTTCACATAGCCATGGAGCACTGCAGTGTAGAGACCGCCAAGACTTTTCTAAATCATGCATTGGAATCTGATGAACTCGGTGCTCCTAAAAATCTGGTTGATGACGAGGGCGACACTCTCGCTCACTATGCAGCTAGGAACCAGCACGTTCATTTGGATGCATATTCAGGGAAACAGCATGACAGCTTTCTCAATTCAGTGGCTCTGGCATGTTGGGGACAAAAGTGCTTGAATTGGAAGAATGCCAACGGCCAGTCAGTGATGCAGGCTATCATTAAATACCTGCCTGACAGCGCAGCAGAACAAATGGCTGACATAGTCTCACTGGAACTGTTTAGACCCGATAAGTCCGGTAACACGGTTCTGCATTACACTGGGCTGTATGGGAAGCCCAGGACTTTCATGAAAATTACCAGACGGATGGTCATGACGCCAGTTGAAAATTTCGCTGAGAAAATAGCAGAAGATGCCAATAACGACGGCCAGACACCGATACATTTTGCTGCGCAGGACAAAGGCGTTATGGACTTTCTCAAAGAAACAAGCGACATCAACTGGTACTCAAGCAAGCAGGACCGATTCGGCAGGAACATGCTGTTTTACGCATGTATGGGCTGGAATTTCGAGTTTCTTCTCGCTACTGATGCACCTAAGAAGGACTTTCGAATTTGTGACTTGGAAGGAAACAGCCTACTTCATGCTGTCATGCTCGGCAGTGGAAATAGCGAGTCAATCAAGAATTTCAATGCCGCTGTCCAAAAGCTGATCAACAACTTTGGCATCGATCAGAGAGCTGAGAACATTCTGGGACAAAACTGGCTTCAGTGCAGTCGCCTGAATGAAGACGTTCTTAAAGCCGTGCTATCATCGGCTTCAAAGCATGTCAAAGTGTCACTAAACTTGAACGCTTACAACTCGTCAGGTTTTCATATTCTTCATTTCTACTCTGGCAGGTATTCTCTAGAGAACATTGTTAACGTATTTAAGACCCAGTTGAACACAAAGTCGTACAAACTTGTAAGAGAGCAGGTCCTGAAAGGCCCCAGACTCGGCGCCACCTGCCTACACTTTGCTTGTCAAGCTGCTCACAAGAACAACATTGACTTTCTTTTGAAGAAGCGGCTAAGACTTACAGATTTAGACAGCGCAGGGCTCACTTGCATTGACTATGCAGTTGAAGCCGGCAAGCTAGAAAGCCTTTTAGAGGCTCTCGAAATCCGCGTAGTTGACGCGCTTCGTTTTATTGACCCAATCCGATGGTCGCTAGAGCTACCTGACTATGACAGCGCATGTCATGTGCTGTCTGTGGCAGACAATGGATCAACGGTTTCCACTCTGGAGCAGCAGCCTCTTGTGGTATCAAAACAACAGATGCTTTTTGCAGACGCATTTCGCCAAGCTTGGTACCTAGACTCTTCTGTGGCTTTCAGAAGTGCACTCAGACTAAATCTTATTAGTCCAGACGCGGAAACAAAGTTCCTCGACTATCTGGTTGAGCAAAGTCGATCAAATCTGCTTCCAGGCTGTCAGCAAACAAATTCGCAGTCGGAGCTTCAAATAGTTGATATCGCCCTGAAAGCTGGCAAGTTCGAGCTTCTACCAGATCTTGTCATCACGAGACAGTTTGACCTGATTCCTGCATGCCTGCGTCTGATCATACAGCTGCAAAATCAGCGGGGTGAGACTTGCAGCGGATATGAGCAACTCGAAAACCTATATAAAAGAGTAATAAGAGTTCTCGTCGTTGTCGTCAACCATCTGTTTGAAAATGCTAGCTGGAGCGAGAAACAGATGCTATTCCGGTACATCCGGGGCAACATTTGTGACGACCAAGCTCAAGCTGGTGGGCCTCGTTTTCCTGGAGCGAACTGTAGTACTTGTGAAATTTACCACACGGCTACGAGTGTCACCATCATGGATCTGATTGAGGAGGCCGACTGCGACGAGCTCCTAGCAACAGATTGTCTTCATAGGATGGCCAATGATGAATGGCGATCTTCGTGTTATGAAAGGCGAGGCCAAGGAACAAGTTCCAGCTCCTGGATTTATAGCTTCGGACTTGCAATGTTGTTTTATGCGCGTCTAGCCGTCCATGCAGTGTTCCTACTTTACTTTTCGTGGTACACAATTGACTTTGCGCGGACTTTTAACTCATGGACAATTGACGCGATTTTAACAGCCTTTGCTTCGTTCTTCCTAATTCTACAAGTGATCGATGTTGTCATGGCTTTGATGCCTCACACCTGCCGCAGATGCGGGACCAGCGCCAGACCAAGAAGACTTGGAAGCTGTCCGCCGTACTGCAGAGACTTCTCTAACTTGATAGACTGGTGTGCTCTTATTCTACTCTGGTTGGGAATAATTTGGAAGTGGTGCATCTTTCTCAGGCCCACTGATATCACCGTGTACGCTTGTCAAGCCACAATGTCGGCCTCATGTCTGTTGTTTGGACTTCGGCTAATTGCTTTCTTGAACTTTTCATCGACAGTAGGACCCATGATCGCTATGATGAAGTGCGTTGTTCTGAAAGACTTTCTGCCTTTTCTAAGCATCGTTGGAATTATTTTTTACTCATTCGGAGTTTTCTACTTCAACTTGTTGTTTCCTGTGACTACGTCAGTGCAGAGTGAGCTCAGTGCGAACACCTACTGGTGGCGAGTGATTCTACAGATATTCACCCTGCCACTTGACCTGCTGTTTACAAAATTTGACCAGATCAACTTCGACACACCGCGTAGCGGCCTCGACCAGTCTGTAGGATCAGTTGCCAACGCGATCGGGCTCTCCTGGTTTCAAAATCTACTCGTGTTTGTCTTTCTCAGCCTGGTAAACATCGTGATGCTGTACCTGCTCATTGCCAGGTTCAGTAGCCGCGTCAATGAAATGCGTGACAAAGCGGTCGGGCTGTGGAGGCGGTCGTATTTTGAGCTGCTGCGTGAGCATCAGAGACGAGTGGCGCTCTTTACCTGCTGGTCTTGTGGCTGCTTCAGACGGTTGAAAGTTGATTGTGACAATGAGGTACGTCTGTTTGTTGTTGTTTATTGTAGTCACCACGGGAAAAGACAGTAGAAATATTGTCCTCCCAGTAAAGCTATATGTGGCGGACAAAGATAGTAATCAGTTTTGCTTTTTGGACGCCAAAATGAGTGCCTGCAGTTAAAAATCAGTGTACTAACGACACTGATCCTAAAATATAATGTATGGTTTGTTCGTTTAGGAATTTTTCCCACCTTCCACTTTCCCTTGGACTTAATTTCTACATGTATTCGCGGTTGCAAGACGTAAGTATGCACTCAGTTCTGCAGCTATGTGCGTATATTCTACACTGCAACAGACAATGAAAAGTAAGTGACGCAATTATTATAATCCTATGCTCGTATTACAATGTGCATCATTGCAATCCAGATGCACGAAACACACGTAAATCGATAGAACTAACGAAAATGATTTACCTTGGCGTATTATCAAAGCCTCACATTCGTCATGTAACTCACTCGCAATATAAACCCCTCGCTAGGGCTGGTGGAACAATGAGCATCAGTACCCGCTGGAGTACCTGCGTTATCTTGGCTTCCAAGCCAACCAGCTCCGCCACCTGCGCTACCAGCTGGGCAGTCTCTTGGAGCATCAGCCGCGTTGGCGCTCGGCATTCCAGCCGGCATTGCCGATGACAAGCGGTCAGACTTCCAGAATGCCGCAAGAAAATCGACGATACAATAATGCTCAGAAACCAAAAAGCTGGCTGCCTGTCGCTACTCAGACTGCAAGGAAGAAAAGGGGTTGAAGCGAATCTATGTGGAAAAGATTATTAACGTCCATGACAGGAGATTTTCAATGTCCATGTACAAAGAGAGACCTAAGTAGAACAAATTATCCACATCCACGTAGAGAAGATTGTTCATATAGATGTAGGGAAGATTGTCAATGTCTAAAAGAGGAGATTATCAATATCTTTGAGTTGAGATTATCTATATCCATGGGATGAGACTAATAATGAGAATGAAAATCCATTTGAGATCATGTGAGATTATCCACATCCATGTAGAGTAGATTACTCAATCTAGGAGAGGAGATTATCCAACCCATGTAAGGAGATTATCTCTAAATATGAAAGAAGATTATCCAGATCGATGAGAGGACATCGTCGATATTCATGAGAGGAGATCTATCCATATCCATGAGAGTAGATTATCCCTCTGTCTATATGGAGAAACAAGCAATTATTTTTATCCCTGCATAGAAGATTATCTATTCAGAGGAGAATATCTATTCAGAGGAGAATATCTATTCAGAGGAGATTATCTATTCAGAGGAGATTATCTATTCAGAGGATATTATCTATTCAGAGAAGATTATCTATTCATAAGAGATTATCTATTCAGAGGAGATTATCTATTGAGAGTATCTATGCGGAGAAGATTATCTTACCGCGAATTGGAAGTTCTGCATGACTACGGCGCCTCCTGTTTTAGTGTCCAAATAAAAGGTTTGCTGCTTCTCTATGGTTTACTCAAAAAATCTTATTTAACTTTCAACTGCCCAACGCTGACTTGCAGCGAAACTGTCCGACCCATATTTAGAATTATTATTCTCGATTAAAATCTTAAATACAAATTAATTGGAGAGAACATTTAGATTGCTAAAATTCAATGTTAAATAATTTGTAAGCGTGGAGAAAATAATAATTCGTCATTGTTTCCTTGCATCAATTCTTTCTTATTTACTGATGAACAATTAGAACGTAAACTAATTGATAAAATAATTTTCTGGTATCCTAGTTTGTCCAATAATAGCTGAATTTCATCATCGTTATGTATTAAAAAGTCTTAATTTTTTAGAACGATGTTCAAATTAAGCGCAGTCTTAATACTCGTAAATAGCATTTACGAGCTAAATTCAATTGCACGTGAAAATAAGGTAGTAAGAAAACAAAAGCCAACAGAAAAATATACGAGGAGTGAAACTCCTCCTACGGAGGAGAAAGGGGAAGAACTCCCACCGCCAGAATTCCATTACCTGAAATCCATCAGCTGAAATCTCATGACTTGAATCTCATCTTCCAAATCGTCTCCAAATCCTCTACAAAACCTATCAAATACTTGCTGAGCTGCAAGTAGTCTAGGAGGAGTTATGCAACACACAAACCAACAGACAACAAATAAACATCGCACCAATTTTAGTATTAAGAAGAAGAGCATAATTTTTATTTGTTGCCAAAGCGTTTTGTCGATCATATAGACGTCATCAGGGTCTATTCAATCCAAGTGATCCCAAAACATATCAGTATACGTCGTATTTATGAACAACAAGCTGTGAAGTCCGAAGACGGGTCAATACAGTCCGGTAAAGTTTCAAAACGAGCCTAAGTACAGAACGGCGGGAGATAGATAGTAGACTCACGGCACTGCTCACAGTATTCTGAGCTCACGCTCCACCCCTTGCCACAATACAATGACATGAAAGCAAGGTGGAACTATACGCTTCTTTTGGGACACGTGCAATAAATTCTCTTAATACCATCTAGTTAAAGATATGAGTAGTTGAGTAGTTTGCCTTACCCCTAGAAGTGGTATACACCCGTAGAATAACGACTAAAATACTGGCAAGGTACAGTGCAACTATCTACCGTTGCCAGGTTGCTTAAGTAAAGAAGAGGCAACGAATGAATGAGTTCTTGTATCTTTTCAACCTTCTTATAAACCCATAAAAAATTTGAGGCAGTTTTTTTTCTAGCAAGCATTATTAAAGCACATTGGTGCTGCTGGTTGCTGTATTGCTTTTTACATTTTCTCCTTTAAATTCGAAGTTAGTTTCCCCCAATAGCGAACTAAAAGTGTACTAGAGGTAAGCATACCGATTTTTTGCATTTGATTATTTTTTATTATTCAATATAAAGATTTAAAAAATCTGACTTCGATACCTACAAGCGTTTCTGTGTACTATAACTTATTATGGTTCAGTCTGTTTCATGTACGCTCGTAGTTTAGACCTGAATTTCAATCATACCTTTTTCTAACAAGCCTTCACTATGCTGCTGGGAATGGAAGGCCTAAAGATGGGAGACTTTTGTCGTCAAGTAAATAGGGAAGAGTCGGGAAAACTCGATAGAAAAAGACTCGACCTTTATTGCGATCGTAGAAGAACACCAGCTATGTACGAATACTGAACATTCTTTTGTAATTGGGTAGATTGCTAAAGTAGATGTGCTTTAAACATACTGGCAGTAGTTCCCGTTTGGGCAATGTTAGTAGACAAAGGGATATATGGATATAGATAGAGGCAGGGGGGTTGTGTGCACCCTGGCGCACTTTAAGCGACATAGGCACACAACCGGCGAGAGGCATTACTGCCCATTCCGCCGACTCCACTGAGCAGGCATACAAGCGCGCGGATACGTACGCAGGCACACACTCACACAGGAGTGTACAGCGGCCCTAACTTTATATTATCGTTAGGCATGTACACTTCACTGCGCCTTGGGGGTCGGCTCTCAAGGCCGTTAATTGCACGAGCAGAGCCAAGCCGAGATTCCAATTCAGCCCCAAATTAATGTGACTGCACTTGGAATCGAGCCTGGGTCGCTGGCACACCAGAGCAGCTGCGCTACCGCTGGGCTACGGCCCCCCTAGACAAAGGATAGATAAAAGGTTTAAAAGTTTCTATATCAGTGTCTCTACAGAGTAGTTAGGATTAGTGAAACGCAGACTTCGTCCACAATTACAATTTGGAGGCGAATTAATTGAGAGTTCGGGTTCCGCTGAGAGTAGCGAGGTAATGCATCTCGAGGTAATGTAGGTAAGAGACACAGGACGCCGACCAAAAGTAGAAGTGAATAAGGGATCCTTATTCAAGGTATTAACTTAATACCTTGTAAAACTTATTGTATGCTTATTAAAAATTGAACATCTGTCTAATTAATGAATACGCGCAATCTTGAGATTTTTGCTTTCATTCTTTATAATTATTAATTAAATATTCCAATATAGAGATTAAAGATCAGACAGTTCGTTTCATAAGAAAGATTTAATAAGGCTGTGATAGTCGGAGAAATATGTAGATGTCTGTGAACTATAGATTTTACTGGTTGAAATCACACTATTGCCTTTACAAACACAACAGTAATACGACTAGTTGAAACCTTATTGCTGTCGCCATACAAGCTGTAGCTATTGCACCTCTTTAGCATCGCTTAGTAGCTGTAGAATAAGCTCACTTTGCATCAGTTGTATTCGTTCCGTACAAAGAGACGCAGCTGTGACAGCAACTCTATAGCAGCTATTTGTTGGGCTCGCTAGATTCAGGCATAGTTGCTGTCATTTTAGTTGCCTGGCCGAAGTGAAATATGATGAATAAAAAGGAGAGGAGAGCGGCAGACCTTAAATAATGAATGAGTCGCTAAAGAGCACAGAACAAACAACAGACGGAGTAGATAAGATACAAGCCATAGTTACTACGTTAGGTTTGATAGCGTCGACCGAGTCTGAATTATTCATAATCAATGTATGCTACTGATAAGTAGCAAGCAGAGAGTTCTTGGGCATTAGGAAACTTATGGTTAAATAATGATATTCATGAGAATTAGGATTCAAATGTAAATTTATTACGCTGTAATTAGAGTAAATACGAGCACACTGAAGTGATTAAGTAGCTCTAACTGCACTGTAAACACTGTAACCGGTAATTCCGAATTCATTTCTCATTAATTATTTTTGATGATTTCGTGAATCTTAGGTAGATTCACTAGCGATTTATTAATCAATTCAAAGTCGTGTGCTTTGACTATCTTGAACATTGTTTGTTGACAATTCTATACTAACTTAGATTGATGGGTAAGCTTTCAAGCCAATCAACTGTTTTTTGTTGTTATCCGATCAATCATTTTGCTGGACAAATTAAAAAAGGAATGAAACTCAAACTATAAAATGCAAAAACCCATCACAGAAGCGGAAGCCCAGCGCGAGTGCGACTCAGCTGGTTGGATAATGCAGCAGCCGGAGTCGAGCGTGAGTGTTCAAGGAAAGCACGCGGTCTACTATGACAGCAGCTCTTGTGACGAGACCGACGGGGATACCCTGCCACCAGGACTTCCCGACGCGAGGAATACAGCTAGCAAACAATCTCTGAATTCGAAAAATGTTCGGTTGAGAATTCAGACTTTCAAATGTCTGCAAACAAAGAAAAAGACACAGAAGACCCTCAAGACCCAGAAGACTCAGAAGAGTCTGAAGACCCAGAAAACACAGAAGACCGAAAAGACCCATATTTGGAACTTCTTCAGTTTACAAAAGCAAAAAAATTCCAGAAGGCCCGGAATCTCTTAAAGCGAAATAAAAATTTTCGACCGAAAAAACTGGTGAAAGACGATACAGAAGAAGGATGCAAGAGAACTGCAGCGCACTACGCCGCAATGACTTCAGAGGGCGAAAAGACGCTTTTAAAAATTATAGAACACTTCAAGCATAAAAAAAACTGCATGCTGAAAAAAGACAGCCACCGACAACGCCTCTGCATTACTGTATGAGTTGCTTCTCAAAAGAATCTCTGAAAGAGATTATTAAGATGGTGCAGAAACCCAAATACTTTTACAGAACAAACTGCGATGGCGATACCGTGTTCCATTTTGCCGCCGTCAACTTAAACCGCCCAGAAGAGAAAAATATTTCGACAGATTACTCGTGCGACTCAGACAGCAGCGAAGAAAACGCAGAGAAATGTGAAAAAATGAAGGTTAAGAACCAGGTAACCGACTACCAGGAAAGCGTCAACAAGGAAAGTAGCAGCAAGAAAAGTGATAGCGTGGGGGAAAGTAGCAGCACGGAAAGTGACAGCGAGGAGGAAAGTGACAGCGAGAGGAAAGTTTTGGAGAATCCAGCTGCGTTCGCTGGATTCGCGGCGCGAGTTCCTGTTGCAGCGCTACTGTTACTCCTGATGACGGAAGCAATCAAGCAGCCAACGAAGGGGACGCAAAGACGGTGATGAATCGCAAGATAAAACGAATGAAGAACCATCTACACTATTTGGGTTAGTTCTTG